>CM047811.1:62933235-63458796 GCA_026214975.1 Gentiana macrophylla
GAATGCCGCATACTCCCAAAGTCTCTTTTAGATGCCAGGAATCCTTTTTCTTGTAGCTAAATGACTTTCCTTTGGTTTGATTGAAATCTTGCACAAACACCTCTGACAAAGGATATATCAGTCTCTTTGGCGATAAGGTCTGGCAATGATTTGCCTATCAATCATACGTATAAAATCGATCAACATCTTTTACATTTAACTTTATCTTCGTCAATCGATGTTGGTACTTTCATGGAGTTGACACCATGGTGCTATTTTCCATACCAAACTTCTTTTGACGGCTCTTTGGTATATTTAGTTTGATGAGCGAAGATCCATCTTTTATTTGTTTTTGACTTTTAATCCCAGTAGTTCATCTCTCCCAGTTAATACTCATTTTGGAACTTGCTTTTCATGAGATTAGCAAACTTTTCACATAGCAATTCATTTTGAGCCAAAATTATGTCATCAACATAAATCTCTATACCAACAGGTGTTGTCCCTTCATTGATTACGAAAGAGTTTTGTCAATGGTACGCTTTGGTAAAACCATTGTCCACCAAAATTGAGATAGGGTTTCAAATGCCATTACTCTTGGTACTTGTTTCAAACCGTAAAGTGCCTTATTAGTCTGTACACTTTATTTTCTTGATGAACTTCAACATAAACTTCCTCCCCTAGAATGCCATTCAAAAATGCACTCTTGACATCCATCAAATACCTTGCGAAGTTTTTATGGCGACAAATGCAAAGAATAATCTTATAGCTTCAATCTTGCAATGCCGGGGCATATGTTTCATCAAATCTATTCCTTGACTTGAGAATAGCCTTTTGCTACTAGATGCGTCCCTTCTTCTTTACAATGGTGCCCAGATTCATCCAATTTGTTTTAGCGTATACCCATTTAAGTTCCAATTATATTTTGCATGATTAGGCACTTTCCTTTCTTTGGCCAAACTTAATTTCTTTCAAATTCATTTCAATTCCTCTTGCATAGCAATTATCAATGTGGATCGGATATTTACTTCAGCCCCGACAACTTTAGATTCCATTTGAGATAGAAAACAAGTAAACATTGCTTCCGTTGTCTTACAGTCCTTCACGACAATTTGTATATTTTGTCCCCTTGCTCGGCGAGGTGATCCCTTCAACCATTGTAGATTTTGGTTAGTTTGGTTCTAGAACATCATCTTGATGGAGTGCTGTGTTTTTGTGAGGGGTTCGTGAATCCTTGAATTGCTTGATTGTTGCATGATGAGTGTTACCGACAAAGTTCTTGATGAGGCGATCGAAACTTTTAAGTCATTTATCCTTTCCAAAAACATCAATACATTACAGATCGATTCTTTAGGATTCTCGTGATTCGATAACTTCATCTTTCATTCGAGTGAACTTTGGTTCATCAAATACAACATGTATTGATTCTTCGTGTTTCAATGTCCTTTTATTACGATTACCCTGAATGCCTTCTTGACAGAAGAATATCCTAAAAGATTCCTTCATCGATTTTGGTTGGAATGTCTTCCAATTACTCCTTATGATTCAAAATAAAACACTTGCTTCAAATGGATGGAAATAAGATATATTTGGTTTTCTTCCATTCCATATCTCATAAGGTGTCTTGGCGACTTAACATTCCTTTGAGTCTATTTTGTGTATAGCATGTTGTATTGATTGCTTGATGATATCTTTTCGGTAACAATGCCAAAGTAAATCATAGTTCTTCACTGCTTCTTTCAAGGTCTTGTTTCTTCTCTCCACAACCCCATTTTCTTTGAGGTGTGCCTGCTGTTTACTAATTGATCACGACACACCATTTTGTTCACAATATTCTCTTATGACTTTATTGAGAAATTCAGATACCCTTATCGTCCCAGTCTTCACAATTGTCAAACTTTTCTCATTTGAAATCTCTTGAAAAGTTAGGGCATCTTTTAAGTGTTTCACTTTTCTTGTTCATGAATACTACCCAAGTGTATCTTGAATAATCATGCACAACTACCGGTGTACTTTCTTTCTGTTACACTTGCGGTGTTGCGGTCCAAATAGATCCATGTGCATCGGCTCAGAGACTCTTTTGTTGATTGCTTGAGTCTTTGACTTGAAGCTTGACTTGGTTTGTTTACCTAGCGACAAGCATCACATATAGCATCCTTTGAATGTAATCTCGAGGCAAACCAATCACCAACTTCTTTTTCACCAACTAATTGATATCATCAAAGTTAAGATGATTAAACTTCTTATGCCATAACCAATTTAGATCGACTTAGTATGCACTGTCAGGCATGTCTCTGCAGAACAACGATAGACCAATCCACAACATACATGTTTTGTTGTCTTCTTTCCGACCAACACAACTTGTTCACCTCTTTCACTTGTATGACAACACAGGTAGCCTTTGTCAAAAGTGACTTTGTAACCCATGTCACAAAATTGTCGATTAACGACAGGTTGTAGTCGATCCTTCCAAAAATGCAACATTCACAATAGTTAATCCATTCCTCACCGATTATACCATATCCTCTTGTATATCTGGTGTGTTCTTGTACCAAAATTCACTCTTGGACCATCCTTTGCCACATAATTTGTCAAGCAGTGCTTATTCTTTGTCATATGTCTCGGAACATCCTTTGTCAAAGTACGGACACCACTACAAAACAAAGTTAATGTATTTTAGGCACCCAAAGCTGTTAGGGTCCATAGTGGTCAAATTGAGTAAGCATGACCATGGGGAAATTTCCATAAGGTCTTCTCACGATAAGCATAATACTTTCCGTTCATATGTGTGTTCCACACATCCTTAGAATCTAACATTTGGTTGTGTAGGTTTCACACGTATACTTTACGGCCTTTTGGTATATAATCTTTGTTTGAAGTGATTTGTATTGTTAAAGCACTAGTATAACCATAGGTTTCTTTTTGTGCATTAGGAGCTGACCTTGTAATATAGAGTCTCTTTGAGGTCCTGTTTGAGGTCTTGAATAAGTCATCGATGAGTCCTCTCGATTCCATTCTTTGAGGATTTTACCACAGCATTATGGTTATGTCATATTATTTCTAGCGATGGGCGAGGAATATTCAATCATCATCGATGAGAGCAGTCTACCTTTCCACGAGATAAGTATCCACTAGAATGATTAACATTTTTAGGTTTAGGATTCTTATCCTTGGAATATTTACGATTTTGCCTTTTTAGTCGATGGACTTGGCGGCAAATGCCTGCTATCAATAGATCTAGAAGGTACCATGATCCTGCTCTTGGATTTATTCCTTTTGTTAGAGTCTTTGTTGACACTTTTTATTCGATTTGCTTCACTGAAGTCTTCTGGGTGAGGCTTCTTTGCCTCGTAAACCTTTTGGGAGTTGGATCTTGTGCAGGCACAAACTCAGGACCAGTTATGGTACTGGGATTGATTAACCTTCTTTGGATCCATTCTTATTAGATTGTTGAGTTCCAAATCCAAGGCATGTCCTGTCACCCATAAGGCTTTCAGTTTGAATGCGGTGGTGGAACTAGTTGATTCGTGCTGATTCAACGACTCACCAGAATGTCTGTGCCAGGCTTATCTTGATTTTGCTCAAAATATTTTCCTTACCTTTGAGTTCTTAATTCGACTTTTAACTATCAACCACATTTGAAGAGCTTCTTTTTAACCTTTACAATCTAATAACTTGATTATATTTTCCTCGATAGATTAAGGATGGCATCAAAGTTTCTTCATTGTCGAATTTTTAGGATTTGAACCACAAGTTGATTCACAATCACTTTCGGCATGAGTATTTATAGATAGAAATTTTATACCTCCTCGAGTCTCTTCCATATTTTCCATCAAAGCATAATCTTCCATGCTCGACTAACAAGTGCGGTATCATTGATTCATTTCATTTACGATTCAATTTTATATCTGATTCATCATCGGCAACCATTGCTTTCTTGCCAGAGTCTTCTTTGTTGATTCTTATTCTTGATGAAGTGCGGACAGCAGTGCGAAATATCGAGGTTTCTTTGCGGTTGAAGCACGAGATAATCGAGGTTCCTTTTACATTTTAATTCGAGATGATCGAGGTTTGAAGTGTCACGGTTTCTTACATTAAGCACAAGTAGTCATTGTATTTCTTGGATTCTTCCCTCTTGCTTTTCACTAGGTTTCTTTGTTGAAATTTCTTGAAGAACCCACTTCAGTTTTCATCATTACCGATTTTCTTGCTCAATAGGGCAATTTGCTCTTGCATCTCATCCAGTTAGATCATCTTGAGCTCCACGAAGATTCTTCTTGATGTGTAGCGACCAATGCACGGTGGTTTTGGTTCTTCATTTTAGAGTCTAGGTGCAAGTTTCTTACTAAATTCATAAGCCTTGAGATCTAAAAATAACTTGAAGGTGTCCTCTTCCTGTAGTCTTCTCATCTCTTCTATGGCGTAACCTTCCATTTCCCAAACTTCTTTTACTATTGATCTCTTCTTTTGAGTAGTCTACATTCGATAGGGTGAGTTCATCCATGATAGCATTGAATCTTGACTCCATTTGTTCAATGGTTTTATTTGGTTTCATTTTGAAATCTTGAAACTTCTTTTGAGCTACTGCTGATCTTGTTTTCTTGATAACATCAGTGCCTTCCGCGAACTAATCGTAACTTATCCCGAAGTTCTTTTGCGATCTTGCAATCCTTCACATTCATGTACATATTGCTATCAAGAGTTACGTATATGATATCAATACTTAATATTGTTGAGGTTTGCTCTTTTTCTATCTTGACATTCCACTCTCTTTTGGCTTTGGAACATCACGAGTTTGACCATCCCACGATCATAGCTTTTATGATTTCTAGTGGTCCATCGATCGGCGCACATCTATCATTTCATCATGTGTTGCGACTAGAAAAGCACGCATCACGATGTTTATACTCATCAAAATGATCTAAGGAACACATCAACATAGTTACAGCACCTTAGGTTGTTATCCGCGATGCAAAGCTTTGAAAATCGGAAACTTGAAAAAGTTTTCAAAGTATTTTCACAAGCACAACAAGTAGGATTACTTGAGCGAAACAGCTCTTGCTCGATGCCAATTTTGGTCCCTTGAAAAGGCTTTGGTTAAGTTTAGAGGGGTGAATAAACTTAACACTTAAAACTTTGGAGTTAACAAACTCGACAAGGTAAGTAACTGTCTTGCTTTCTCGATGGTCTGTGACCACTCGATAGATATTCTTGAATTTGTTGCAGTGGAATATATTCAAATTAAGCCTTATTACTTGTTGTTTTAAATATGATACTAAGTATTGAATAATCGATGTAGTGTAGGTGAGTGATTCGATTGCTGAATTCTGATAAGTTGATGTGATCATTATACTAAATCACGAAATTAAATCACAAAGTAAGTAGGCAAATTTTATAGTGGTTCCAGGTGGTGTAATCTGTCGAGTCTTCTCATGTGATGTTGGAGGAAATTCACTAGAGATCTTTGAGGTTATAGTTACAAAAATCCACAAGCTATATGTCCTTCACCAATAGCTATGGCTTCCTGAAACTAAATATTTGAAGCAGGTGGGATTCTTTGCTTCAAAGTATTCCCTTTGGTCCTTGAAGGGTATGATTGCCTCTTCACGGTTCCACCACAAACAACGATTCTTGACACACAAGTGCTTCTCTATCTTGATGAGAGTTTCTTGAAAAGAGTTTGAATCAAGTAAGTGATTCAATAGTCGGTGACTTGATCGGGATGAAATGATCGGTAGCATGAAGTCTTCAAGTGTGTATACTTGATGTAACTTGATAGCGAGTTACACTTGAAGAGTTTTACGGATCGATGTATTAAGCTCGGTGAATATCAGCGGGGTGATTTCTTGATAATAAACTTGATCGCTTAAGATTGATTGTTGTTTTTCATCAACTTGTATCTGGATCGAAGTCTTACATTTATAGGTGAGAATCACGCGTGACTTATGTTTGAAAATCAAACATAGCCGTTTCATATTGTCCCCATGTCTTGACTTGCGTTACGTCCTGTACATAAATCGACCTTTGTCGATTTACTTTTTGTGATTTTTCAATCATCACCACTTTGACTTATATCCATTTGGTTAATCCTCTGAATCTTTCCAGCGTCCGCTTTAATTTTGACCATTTATTTGTTGACAAAACCAAGACTTTTGATCTATCCTTATCCTTGTAATCTTCAATGTAACCTTTAATTAAATCGAAATTATACATTAAATGATTCCTGTGTATGTAAGTCTATTGTGAAATGCTTGTCGATCAATTTGTTTGAAGTGTGTTGTGTTTATAAAACACTTGGTTGTTATCTTTATTCTAACTTTTAATTGTAAAGTTAGAATACACCATTTGATCATAACCAAGTTCCAATCACCATTTAACTTATGGAACTTAGACCTTATACAAGAGGTATATGTAATCGAGTTTAGGTCATCACGGACTTCCTAAATTACGATTCCATATTCTTGACTTAAAATACTAAGTTTGATCCCTTAGCCTTCAATAAGCCGAGTTTAAACCCCTCGGCCTTGATCATCGGCGAGTTCTAACTAGTCTCACTTGACCTAGTAACCTATGCCCGGCCTAGACATGTCTGTTGATAAAGTCATCGACTAATAACAATGCTTGTTTAGTCAAACCTATACAAAAATCAAACTCTAATAAACTTGCCATTTGATTTAGACATCTTTTTGCCTTAGCTCTCTATAGCGACGGCTAGTCGCACTCATCATTAAAACTTTAAAATATGTCCAACAACACTCAAGTTGTTCACAACTATTGCGATGTTACCTTTATCACAGCTAATATTCACTACTCTGCCAATATTGATTCTGCGGTCTATGAAAGACTCATCAATATTTTGGTCAAACCCACACGTTTAAAACATGTGACTTTTAATGACCTAGAGGTTTGCTTTAATCCACCAATGGATATAAGCATGGCGATCAATCGCCATTGGTTTTGAGCTAAAAGCCTTCTATTCGAATGAATTCAAGCTCCGTTGTATGCGGAAAGAAAGTTCGAGGGCATCACCCACAGTAATATTTACGCTTTCCAATGAGTCAAGAAGGCTTAATGATGAGAGAGTTTCAAGGCATCACCCAGGTTAACTCTCTACTTCTCGAGAATTACCCCATACCACTTGGCTCTGCTTTGAAAGATGAACTTTCACAATCATTCGACTCTTTTCATGTAGATCCAATTACACCATTGGGCTGAGACACTCAGTGGTTCTACAAGTGTGAACAAACATGGAGTTCAAAACTCCATTTTACTGAGTATATGGCTTTAAACCAACCACCATTTATAAGAATCTATACAACCATATAGAAGACCATGGGTTATCAATCACCCCAAACAAGCGTAAAAGTACCCGTAATCACGAGTCAATGGTTAAACTAAGCTCCATTTGCATTTGGATGGATTGACATTACGATACGGTTCGATAGTATTTATCACCCGTAACCCCAATAACCAATGTTGGATGTGAGTACGATTGAATCAGATAGTAACTCATTGAGTAACATTACTTGAGGTCAAGGTTGTTATTCAAACATTCTTTTAGAAAGTCTGTAACAGTACAACCGTCACTATCCGATCTTAAAAATATTATAACCAACCTTTACTCATTGCATTAAGATATTTCACGAACAGTCCTCATCTGAATGTGTATGCAAAATCTTGATCCTACCTTCAACCACTAGTGTTAAATGCCTTTATTTGCGGCAGGAGTAAATGTACTTCACTCATTATCCACAAATTCATAGGCATCTTACAGATGAACTTCTCGGTTTCACATTATAATGCAAACCATTGTTTTGCGACCAATATCAATAACTATATAAGGCAATTCATGGTTCATCCCTTCTTCAAAAGCGTTTCACTTGGAGTTAGGCCAAACATCGATTACCAAAAACTATGCTATAGCCTATATCTGGGCATGGAATACCCTTATACAGGTCATATCGGAAATTCCTCCAAACATTTAGATAAACTAATCGGCATTTCGACAGCTATCATACAAATTGTCTACCACTCAAAAGCTCCTGACTTGTATCTTCATAAGACCCGATGGTCAAAATAAACAAGCTATGCTACTTCTTTAGCTCTATTACCATTTTCCAATTGAAAGGTTACTTAGTCATTTTCCTTTGAGATAGTGTTCTAGGCGGGAGATAGGAAGCACCTAAGCTAGTATTAAGATTTAGTCTTTAGGAAATATGCACTAATTAATAGATCTTTGAAGAATCGTTTATCTCAAAATGGAAACCATTTGTCTTAATAGTTTATAATGTGTTACATATACCTTTTCAACATTACTTAGTGGTTACGACTTTTATCGGACAAAAGTCGAGTCTCGGATTCATACTACAAATGTCATATTCACTTTCTTTAAGGCAACTATATTATCGATGTGAAAGTGAATCCATTTGTTCAACGAATCTGAAAGCAAAATTAAACCTGCGATATTCAAGGATTAAAATCAAAATTTCTTTCCTTATATCACTCCCACAATCTTATTTGAAATAACTACACATTTTCTACTCTTTAATCATGAATGCCTAGCTACCTTATTCTTACAAAAGAACTTAGCTTGCGGGACAAATTACCAGTTAAGAAAGTCTCTAAGGATTCATAGGTTAGTGATGCAAAATCACTTTCCTTATCTATATTTCCTTTTAGTAATATTTAGATTTAGCCTTTAACTTATTTAGTTTAGATGACTTACACTTGTAGACATTTACCTTCCATTCTTGGCTTTCTTTAAGCGAAATGGCCGTGAAGCGGCGATTCATTTGAGTAGACACTACTAAGTGAGCGTGGGATGTCTAGTGAGATTGATACGAATCATTCTCATCATCTTTGAACTAATTTAGTTTGTCTCTCGTTCAACACAAGTGGCGGCGGTGACATACTTATCAATGTCACTTAAGTTTGAAGAATTTGAAGAGAATCCTCTTCCGAAAAATTAATTGCATTCTTGATTTATGAGTTTAACGTTCTTGTTACTTTTCCACTTACACGAAGTCATCATCGATCAATTTTAATCGTTTGGCGATCTAGTCAAGAAAAAAAAAACCATCCTCTTTTAATCACGAAATATTCTTACATAAAATTATATTTTGAAAAATAATTAAATTCATGAGGTGTATGGTACTATAAATGCCACGTGATCAACATCATTCTAACAAAAAAATCAATTCATTATTTTGAGTAATATGATTTGGGCATTATATTTTGTGTTGTGTTTTCAATTTTACAATTTCATGAAGCGGCAAAAAAATATGCAAGCCAGGGAATGTACAAGTTGAGGAGCCCGGCGGTGGAAGTTGATCTTGGATCTAATCTTTGAGATTGCATCGATTGATGGTGATATTTAGATGGATCTTTGAGTCATCTATGCTAGAAGATGCATCTCATGTGCATCTCAAACCCAAAAACCGGTTCAAGTTGTTATATCTCAACTTTATATTATTACCGTATAATTGAATAGGACCGGGGTAGCGATTACAAAACTCCCCTTCGTTTATGGAATATTGAGAATGAATGTGAAATTCAAGACAATGTTGAAAGTTAATCCATTGTACAACCTGGTTAATTTTCATATAGCCAAACCAACCGTGTGAGTAAGTAAGTGGTTTTGTCGATAGGTGGCATCTAGACACAAACACCTACCACTTGCCCTTTGGTGAGATGATGATTACCACAGAGATGACCGGTATATCACAAGATTACGATTCTGAAAACCTTTTGTTTCATTAGTTTGCAAAAAAATGTCAACCAGTTAAATTTGTTCATGAATTGCTAGGGATTCGAGCCAATGATGCGGCGGTGGAGCTAGATCATTGTAATGGGATCTGGATATCTAAAATTTGGTTGAAGAACATGCAAGGTTTGGTAGATGCATAGTTGCGGGTGATGGATCAAATACCGGTGGGGTTGCACTTATTGTTGATCGGGTTGTGCCTGAGTTATTTGTTGTATATGCTTGGATGTACTTTGTTCTAAGACCATAGAGGAGACAATATCGCGTATCATATCTTCATTTTTGCGAGATCTGGATCAAGTGGGTGAGTGGGCATGGGTGCTACCATATTGGATAATCTATACCAACAATTGTCAAAGGCATCTAGGATTAAATCTTTGTTGGAGATACATTACATTGTTGGAGTAACACTCTATATTCAATTGTTGTTCTTTTTGTTTATTGCGTTTCATTACACTTTTTAGCGATTGTCGTTGTATTATTTACAGGCATCGATGTCTGAACATGTTTGACATTGCAACCTCAAGCTAGCACCGATTTGAATACATGGCGGATGGTTCGGCCAATGAAGTGGAAGCTTGTTGGTGGAATAAGCGATTGTGTGGCTTTGCAATCATTGAAGCACTTGAGAGAGGACTTAGACTTGATAGAGGCACTAGATGTAAGGCGGACCTTTTCATAACACTCGTACTAGTTTGTTAAGTTTTACTTAAAGCATTGTCAACCTTGCAGGTTGTTTGGGATGCTTATAAAGATGTGAGAATGGTGGTGATGATGACATTTGTTGGTTTTATGGGTGTATAACACTAGACATTGTAGAGACATATCACCCCAACGCGTCGTTCGGCGATTCGGTCATGTCAATCCATACCACAGATCACCGATTCTTCCGACTAAAGCTATCGAAGCGGGAAGCCAAAGAATCTGATGTCATATCATCATCAACGTGGCGATGACTTCATCGAGTTTTATCGACCATCTAGTGCATAGAGGTCAAAAGATTGGAAAGGCTAGATTTGATTGGGAATGTCTTGATGATTATATGGTCTAGTATCAAATGTTGTTGTGTGCCGTCTAAGCTGGTGTGAGCAAAGACAAGCAACGAGATCGACGACGAGTTTGAATATTTGAATTCTGAATCTGGATGATCATTTTCTTGAGTAATCGTATTTGTGTTGTTTTACGACTTGTTTACTAGGTAACATATATGATGAGCTAAGCAAGGCTAAGATGATTAGTGTACTTCAAGATCGGTGGAAATTCTTCAAAAAAGAATAAAGGATTTGCTCAAGGTCATTAGGATGGCGTATGAGTTTTAGGCGACCGGTGTTTGCCTGATGATGAGCGATGGTTTGTGGATGTAGAGCGAAAGTAGATTAACCATAGCAAAGACCAAAAAAGCGTGCAAAGGCAGGTGAGGAAGAATTAGTACATGTATACCGTTGTATGTTCGGTTTATATCACCAATTAACTTTTACCTTAATGCGATAAATTTTTATGTTTGGTTGTCATGATGTTTGTTATGTTGGGAATTTGAAGCATAATGTATGTTCGAATTGTATGTTGGGCTCTTTGTTATAGGTTCACTCTTAAGAAGTGCATTAAAGTTGTCTCATGTTGGACACTTGGATGCCCCTCCTCTTATGTGTTATTGGACATATATTTTTACATGGTATTAAAGTAACTCATTTATATTGTTCAAGTGTTGAGCTCTTTATTATAGGCCCACACCTGAGGAAGTCTGTCAAAATTGTTCCACATTGGGCACCTTGCTATCGTTTTCACCCATCATATTAAGAGATAAACTTCTCTCAACTCATAGTCAAGGTTTTTAGGTTGAGGTATTTCCTCTTATATGTTGTTGGATTTATATTTACACCATATTGAATGAAAAGAAAATAATCGATAAAAGGAAAATGTTTGGACAACAATTTTAGTAGCATTGTTTCCTACTTATATCGTAAAGTAAGAAGCTAAGAGAATTTTGCATACTTGAGTGAGCCAAAATTATGTTTGGTAGCAACAGCGTTGTTTTCTCTTCCTGCCAATTCCTCTCACGCATCCATTTTCATGACTTATGGTTATGTAATTTCTACCATGGTTTTGTGTATGCCCATGGTTTTATCCAAAGACATCCTTCACATGTGTCAAATTTCAATTTTCCTCCATTTTAGAAACCTTGATGTTTATTTTCTCTTCGCCTCCCTCGGAGCGACTTTTCTCCTTGAGGAGCGTCGGCCCGACAACGCTAAATATCCATCTAAGTAGCAGATTCTTTTCTTGGTTGAGTATGTTAATGGGAGATGAAGGCTGTGATGGATCTAAATATTTATGAGGTTATGATGGATATAAAAATTTCACTTTGAGAATATATTGCGGAATGATGTGAATCGGCAACTGGATGAGTGGATTGGAAAATTTTCCGATTTGCAACTGTGCTACGATGATGCATTATCGGAGATGAAAATCTTGCGAGATCCTAGCCTCAAATTGAGGAAATTTATGGTATTCATCCTTCACAAATTTTACTATGATCTGGACCAACAAAAAATTGATGTTCTTCCTTTTTTTCCTTTCCATTTCCGGTTGATTGAGAGACCTTTGATTGTTCTCACATATGCGATTGGGTTGTAGGCGATTGTTTAGTTTGAGGAAAAACTTCATTCATTATGAATATTTTTGTTTCTCATGTTTTATTTTGATACAATGGTGTTAGAACAACATATTGTAACATGTAAATTGATGGGAGAATGTACAAGGTAAAGTTCATTATTGATACATCGGTTGTCTTATATTAACTTATATTAATTGCATCGAATAGATCAAGCCTTACCAAATGAATGTACACGACCAAATGATCTTGAAATTTCAAATATGAACGTGTGCGACCAAATCGAAATGTGGAACATGAACATGAATGTGATGAGGAAGATTCTCTGGCTATAAGTGAGCCAAGATCCATTGAGGACACACTTCAACTTTTGTTTTAACTATGCCCCCATAAATAACTAATAATTATCATCTTGGGCAAAAACATCTCTCCGCCCGGGAAGTGAAGGAAAGCGCGAGGTGTGTATGTGTGATGCAATCTGTTATGTCTTGATTACTTTGCAATAATCGAGTTTAGCGTTCCATTCAATATACATTGCATGCTGTGTCGAAAACAATTTCTTTGTAGATACTTTGCAAAATCATTTTAAAAAAACATTTTCTTTGTAGAACATTGAGTATCGTATCCATCCGATACCAAATATCATGTTACACCATGACATATGTAGCGACAAGTAATCTTGTATCGTATCCGATACAAATATCATGTTACATTACACCATGTCATATGTAGTAGCAAGTCATCTACGTCGTATCCAATACCAAATATCATTGCTACACCACCACGTTCGATGGGTGCTGATCTGTGACCACTCGATAGATATTCTTGAATTTGTTGTAGCGGAATATATTCAAATTAAGCCTTATTACTTGTTGTTTTAAATATGATACTAAGTATTAGATACTCATTAGTGTAGGTGTGTGATTCGATTTGCTGAATTCTGATAAGTTGATGTGATCGATATTCTAAATGCATAAATTAAATGCAGAGAGTAAGTAGGCAAATTTTATAGTGGTTCAGGTGGTGTAATCCTGTCCGTCCACTCTTCTCTGTGATGTTGGAGGAAATTCACTAGAGATCTTTGAGATTCTGATTACAAAAATCCCTAAAGCTATCTATCATTCACCAATAGCTATGGCCATAAAGCCCGAATATTTGAAGCAGGTAGGATTCTTTGCTTCAAAGTATTCCCTTTGGTCATGAAGGGGTATGATTGCCTCTTCACGGCTCTACCACAAACAACAATTCTTGACACCTAAGTGCTTTTCTCTCTTTGTGAGTTTCTTGAAAAGAATGTTTGAATCAAGTAAATGATTCAACGATCGGCCGACTTGATTAGGATGAAATGATCGGCGGCTTGAAGTCTTCAAGTGTGTATACTTGATGTAACTTGATAGCGAGTTACACTTGAAGAGTTTTACGGATCGATAACTTTAAGCTCGATGAATGTCGGCGAGGTGATTTCTTGATAATAAACTTGATAGCTTAAGATTGATTGTTGTTTTCATCACTTGTATCGAGGATCAAGTCTTATTTATAGGTGAGAATCATGTGACTTATGTTTGAAATTCAAACATAGCCGTTTGAGATTGTCCCATCTTGACTTGCTTTACATCACTGTACATAAATCTTGACCTTTGTCGATTTACTTTTTAATGATTTTGATCTGTCCACCCTTTCACTTATATCAATTGATTAATCCTCTAAATCTTTCCAACGTCCTTTAATTTTGACCATTGATTTGTTGACAAAACCAATACTTGTGATCTATCCTTATCCTTGTAATCTTCCAATGTAACCTTTGATTAAATCGAAATATACATTAGTAGATTCTGTATGCATAAGTCTCTTTGAAATGCTTGTCGATCAATTTGTTTGAAGTTCTTTGTGTTTATAAAACACTTGGTTTATTATCTTTAATCTAACTTTTAAATTGTAAAGTTAGAGTACACCATTTTGAGCATAACCAAGTTCCAATCACCATTTAACTTATGGAACTTAGACCTTGTACACAAGGTATATGTAATCGATTTAGGTCATCACAGACTTCCACTAAGTCGATTCCAAATCATTGACTTAAAATACTAAGTTTGATCCATTAGCCTTCAATAAGCGAGTTTGAACCCTCTCGGCCTTGATCTTGACGGAGTTTCCTAACTAGTCTCGACCTAGTAACCTTCTTGGCCTAGACAAGTCTGTGATAAATCCAGTGAGACCTATTTACAATGCTTGTTTGATCAAACCTATACAAAAATCAAACTCAATAAACATATACATTTGATCTGAACATCTTTTTGCCTTTGCACTATAACATCTAGTCGGCACCCATTATTAAAACTTTAAAATATGTCCAACAACACTCATGTTTTTTCACAAGCTATTCTTGATGTTACCTTTATCACCGCTAATATTCACTTTACTCTGCCAATATTGATTCTCTGGTCTATGAAAGACTCATCAATATTTTTGGTCAAGCCACGTGTGTAAAATATGTGACTTTTAATGACCTAGAGTTTTGCTTTAATCCACCAATGGATATAAGCGTGGCGATCAATCCGCCATTGGTTTTGAGCTAAAAGCCTTATTTCGAATGAATTCAAGCTCCGTTGTCTGAAAAGAAACTTTCGAGGCATCACCCACAGTAATAATACGCTTTCCAAGGAGTCAAGAAAGGCTGAATGATGAGAGAGTTTCAAGGCATCACCCAGGTTAACTCTCTGCTTCTCGAGGAATTACTCTGAACCACTTGGCTCTGCTTTGAAAGGCGAACTTTCACAATCATTCAACTCTTTTCATGTAGATCCAATTACTCCATTGGGCTGAGACACTCGGGTGGTTCTACAAGAGTGTGAGCAGACATGGAGTTCCAAAACTCCATTTACAGTATATGGCTTTAAACCAACCTCCATTTATAAGAATCTATCTGACCCTTCTAGAAGACCATAGGTTATCAATCACCCCCAACAAACTGTAATGTTCTTATAATCACAGCGGGTCAATGGTTAAACTAAGCTCCCACTGCATTTGGATGGATTGACATTACGATCACGGTTGATAGTATTTATCACGTAACCCCAAAAACCAATGTTGGATGTGAGTGCGATTGAATCAGATAGTAACTCCTTGAGTAACATTACTTCAAGGTCCAAGGTTCTTATTCAAACATTCTTTTAAAAAGTCTGTAACAGTACAACCGTCACTATCCGATCTTAAGAATATTATAACCAACCTTTACTCATTGCATTAAGATATTTCACGAACAGTCCTCATTTGAATGTGTATGCAAAATCTCCAGTCCTACCTTTAAGCACTAGTGTCAAATTCCTTTATTTGCGGAACCGGAGTAAATGTACTTCACTCCTTATCCACAAATTCATAGGCATCTTCTAGGTATACTTCTCGGTTTCACATTATAATGCAAACCATTGTTTTGCAACCAATATCAATAACTATATAAGGCAATTCATGGTTCATCCCTTCACTGAAAACGTTTCACTTGGAGGTAGGCCAAGCATCAATGCCAAAAACTATGCTATAGCCTATATCTGGGCATGTAATACTCGCTTCTCTGGTCATATCAGAGATTCCTCCAAACATTTAGATAAACTAATCGGCATTTCAAGCAGCTATCCTACAAATTGTCTACCACTCAAAAGCTCCCACTAGCTTGTATCTTCATATTGGATCGATAATGCGCAGTAAATCACTCTAGAAGGGGGGGGGTTGAATGGAGTGTTGTCAAATTTTAGCACTTTTTCGAGTTTATCAAAAATTTATCAAGTTGAAGCAAATTACTACACAATTACTAATTTGTTGAACCGGAAGCTGTTTAACAAAATTATTTGATTGTGTATTACCTAAGTGATCAAGAAGTTAAATTGGTGATTTATAAATTGTGTGAAAACAGTCTGATTAATATTAAATTCCAACCGATTCAAATTATTTCTTTGATAAGACAATTAAGTGAATTAAGGTGTTGTTTCCGCACAAAAGGCCAATGCAAAACATAAACTCAAGTTATAAATAAAAATCAGAACTGATATAGGTTTATAGATTCAAATAGGCTTACAGTTTGGAGTTCAAACAAAGGGATTGAAGTATATATGACTGATCAGAAAATTAATTCTTAGATCAGTCAAGGGCACTGCTCAGACAGAAAAATATCAGATGTACTTTAGTGATGATAAACACAAATAACTTTGAAGTTTATCAGCACTTAAATCTGACATGATTTACAAAGGTTTCGATGAGCACAACAAGAAGGGACGAGACTAGGCGATCAATCGGTTTGACCTTTGAGCCGAAGGTCGGATCGAGTTATAGCTCGTCATTTGTCAAGGTCGATATTAAAGCTGACCACAGATGTCAGCGAGTCAAGCGTGGCCAAAGTAAACAAAAACTCAAAATAAAAACCTATTACAAGGTGTTCAATTGAAAGTTCGATTTCTATGCATTCTGAGCGACCTGAGATAAGCGGTTGACAAAAGCCTGCAGTAGAGGCGATAATTCGGGATGTAAATCACAAGGATATACCTGCTTTGAAATTCCCGAGAAAATATGGGAAAGACCACGAGACTCATACCAAACTTTGATTGAGACCACGTCCTTGCACAAAAACACAAATATTCAGACTGCTATGCCTTTTTCACAAGGCTGTGAGGAGGTTTATCAAACCAACCACACAAAGGGGCAGTTCCTGAATATTCAGGCCATGGAAAGCTGATGGTGAATATAAGGTTTTACCACACTTAGACTGATATTGCAAGACTTTAACTCTGTTCCTGATTGACACAAGATCAGGGGTCAATTGAAGCTGAAATTTGAGTGCCAATCCTCACTTAGGCAACTTCAGATTACAGTCCTTCAAACCAGTGATCTTATAACAGGGGTGCCACAGTCTAATCAAGCAATAAACCACGAGCAGATTAACAAAGCGGTAAAAAGTGCGGATTGATTACGCTTCACAGGAAGAACACCAATCTGAAAAAATCGACCAAAGGCGATCTAGAATCCTGTGTATAGCTTTAGCCAATCCACAAGCTATACACACTCCTCTTTGAGATTCCAGCCAATTCACTATACTTCAGGCAAGTATGTGAATCCCAGACCACAACTACTAACTTCACAAAGAACTTGAGAAAACTTTTTAAAAGAAGTAGGAAGGTCGAATTGGTTTTGTAAAAACTGATCATTTTGTGTTCAGTGTGTGTTCCTATTTATAGGGTTTAGGGAGTGGGGAACCTTAAGACCGACCCAAGTGAACCAGGGTTTAATGACTGACTTTAGTTTAAAAAAGCGGCGGTTACGACTCACACAGACTTAAAATATTCATATTAAGGGCATCAACAGGGACACTTCCTCGAAGCTGACTCAACCGCCGACTTCTAGGGTGGAACCCTCGATCAACTTACCTGGTTTACACACCAATTCGGGGTCAAGCCATATACGAGCAAACCGGGTAGGGATACACCGGTTTGTGAAAACTGAGTCATTGAAAAGAGAATCACCAAGCTCTAAACCGGCAACACTTCAATTCTCAATGAATCAGGACCGAATTTGGTGTTGAATTTAGTCTTCCAAAGGTCACAGTGTCAAGCCTTCACGTTTTTCACATGTTACATATGACACTGATCTGCAAATCAAAGCACGGGGAAAAGATCGAGTGAAGATCGTATTCAAATCGAGAATCAATAAATGGCCAAGTAACGTTTGATAGGAAAAGAATACACCTTATCAAAGATGAAATCTTGGCTGAAATCTTTATATTAATTGCTTCTGATTCGGCGGTGAAGAGTCTACCACGCGAAATTATGGTGGGCCATAATCGAGGCGATTCATCCGATTGACCATGCCATTGGGATCAAGGAAGATTTGAAAATCGAAGATCAATAGCTTTGATTTAAGCACATCTTTGAAAGATACCCATACAAAGATAGCACCTTTCACACTAGCACTTTACGCAAAAAAACATTTTGGCATAAAATCAAGGCCATTACGAATCGAATCGGCAATAAGTGATAAGATATTAACATTAAAGGAGAGATAAGACCTTTCCTATGATTTGAAGCCTTCACAATAAAATCCCGTGTTTCTTGAGTGAATCGGAGGATAAATGCTTCCAGATTTGCCATAAAGCATCGAATCGGACCAAATCTTTCAAAGTGAAAGAGATGGGAGAAGAGGAGGCGGGTTTGCAGAAAATTGGGGTAGCATTCAATGGGGTGGGTATGGGAGATCGATCTTCATTGAATTCAAGGAGAGGCTAATTTCATTGAAGAAGGGTAATAGGGTTAGGGATTTTTGTTTAGATATGAAGTGAAGAAATTGAAATTTGGACAAGAAACAAAAAAATGGGCGAGACAGATCGGGGCCGGATAAATTAGGGCCAGAAGAAAATATATTTATATATATATCAAACATATAATTAGTTTACTTAATTAAATAATTAATTTATAAAACTAATTTAATTAATCTTATAAATTAAATTAATAATTAACCAAACAATTATAGGTCTAATTTAGGCTGCAAAGGAAAATTATGAGAGATGTCATATGATGTAAGCTTTAATTTCATGGCCGTTAGTTGTGAGGATATTTTACAAAATCACACATTAAAGGGTGTTGTTGGAAATTAATCAAACTTACACGCAACCGGGGCTCATAACTCAACAATCTCCCTCTTTTGATTAATTTTCAAAATACCTAAATGCGCTCCCCCTTGATTCGACTCCACTACATCGTACTTCTCTCCCCTTAGTTTGAAAACTAAACAAAGGGATCATAATGGTACCGTATGTGAGTCCTCACATAACTTTTGAGCGAGGCACTGGGGTAAAGACTTCATGAAAATGTCGGCTACGATCTTGTGATTGGCACAAACTCAATAGATATCGTTCCATTTTGCGTGATCACGTATAAAATGATAGCGAATATCTATGTGTTTGGCTTTCGGGAGTGCAATCTTGGATTGTGTGCAAGGTCTATTGCCTTTGAATCTTGTCGCAATAAACCGGAACACAATCTCTGACATCTTTGAAATCGCTGGCATTGTTGTTTGATCGAGAGGAGTTGAGCACATCAATTGCTCAAGGCCACGTGCTCAGCCTCGATAGTGCTAAGGGCAACACTAGGTTGCTTCTTAGAAAACCAAGAGATGAGGCGGTCCCAGTAATTGACAAGTACCACTTGTACTCTTCCGTTCAATCGGCGACCACCATAGTCGGCATCGGCATGGCGATAAGTGTAAGTGATGAGTCTCGAGTACGGATACTTAATGTGGGTGTGTGCACGAGATATCGGAAAAATTTCTTTCTGACTTTGTAATGTGATATCTTAGGGTTAGATTGAAAGCGTGCACATAGTCTATGGCAAACTATATGTCGGGTCTCGATGCGGTCGGGTATAGCGAGAGAACCGATCATAGATCGATATAAGTAAGAGTCAAGCGGCTCACCATCTCCATCAAGTGTAAGTTTGGTGGCGAGCTCATAGGAGTAAATAGCGAGTTTCAACGTGTCAAACTTAAACTTGGTGAACATATCTACGATATACTTGGTTTGACTTATGTGTGTGCGGTTTGTGTTTGCTTGATCTGTGGTGAGGAAGAAACTTAATTCTCCATGGTGACATCTCAAGCGAGAAGACATCGAGTCTCAAACTCGATTACCTGAGGCGAGTCGGTAGAACCGAAGATAATGTCATCGACATGGACACAGGCAACCAGGATGTCGAGCGGACTTCTTTATGAATAAGGTGTTATCCACCTACCCCTAACGAAGCCATTAGCTAAAATCGCGATGACGACTTATCTTACCATGCTCTGGCGCTTGTTTGAGTCCGTAAAGTGATTTCTTAAGGCGGAAGACATAATCGGGATGGAGTGTATCCTCAAAGCCGAAGTGTCGAGACATACACTTCTTTATCGATATATCCGTTTTAAAAAGCACTTTTGGCGTCCATTTGATGGAGCTTTATTCCTAAGCCGGATGCAAGCGCAATTAAAAGTCGAATGGCTTCGGCCGAGCAAGCTGGGCGAAGTTCTCATCGTGTCGATGCCTTCTGTTGGGTATAACCACTGGGCCACGATCGAGCCTTATTCGAGCGACTTTACTATTTTCATCTAACTTGTTCTAAAGACCCATCGTGTGCCTGCCTACCGAGGTTTTACCCTTAGGTAGAAACAAGTTCCCAAACATCTTGCCTTTCAAATTGATGAAGCTCTTCTTGCATAGCTATAACCCACTCATTATCTAAGAGGCTTCATCAACTTTCTTAGGTTCGATGTTAGAAAAATGCATGCAAAGATGAGGATAGAAAGTGGACCTTGGTCTTGACACACACGTGATGGGGTCACCAATGATTAAGTCTAGGGTGTGATAACTTTCCCATCTGTGTTGTGGAGCACCACTATTCTCCTCTTGCATGTTTTCTTCGTTGGGAGCATCATTTTCTAAGATGTCATCCACAACGGGTGCTGTCGGTTCAACAGCTACTTCTTGTGCTACTTCCGTTCCAAGGGTTGTTTCATTTTGTGCGGGTGGAAGTAGTTCGAGCTCATCCTCCAAGTCCAACTGCTCTATGTTAAGGGTGACTTTATACGATTTATAACGTTATATTCTATGATATTTTCCCCCGTATTTGTATAAATTTGCATAAGAAACGAGTGTTTAATGGAAATATTGAGTAAATGAGGTTTTAAATAAGTTATTCGCAAAATTGGTTGATTTTGGTGTTTTTATATGATTTTATGATTGTTTGGACATTATTACATTTTTGCGATGTTTTTATGTGTTATAGATACATGTTTGAGGCTCAAGAGATGATCAAAAGTTGATTAAGTTCGAATTAATTGATGATAAAAGAGATAATGAAGGAATGACTTAGAAGAAAGAGATAAAGATCAAAGAAATCAAGATTCGATAAATGCGGGTGGCGTCGAATCTCCGTCCGATGGGCGGGCGTCGATAAGTGAGCAGCGTCGAGGGATGGGAAGTTGATTCAGGAAGTTTGGGCCCTGAGTGGGCGTTGGATGGGCGGCGTCTGGTCGCGGCTTCGGCTCGATTCGAAGTTCTATTAAAGAGTGGGCGGGCGTTCACCTATCCAGACAGGCGTCCGTCGGCCGACTTATGCGAGAACCGACTTGAAATCTATATATAGCAGTTGTTTCTCCACACAAAGAGAGACGATAAACTCATTATTCAAAACCACAAAACCTAGAAGCGAATTTGTAGGCTGCGTTTTCTCCTTTTATTCCGTTTTTATGCACTTTAGATCTAGATTAAACTAGTTACTTTTTATGAACTATTCACTGCACATTCGAGTTCTTGAGGATGTTTAGAGGCTAAAAGCTTCATCAAGCGAGAATTGTGAAGCCGTCCAACAATTGTTGATTTCGTTTTCCTCGGTTGTCTTGTGAGTTTTATTTAAAGGTTGTTTCTTATTCATGTTTAATCGTTTAATTGCTTTCATATCGGAAGATCTGCATGTGTGATTGTTTATTGTTGATGGAAATCTTAATAAACCTAGATCATCATGAATAAGAATAGTAATTGAATCTATCATAGCGAAGTTAATAGGTTTAATTGCTAGATTATAACCGTAAAGTTTACACCTTTGGTTTGGAAACGCGTTAATCTTGCATTGGAAGATAATAGATTAATAAGATGAACTTTCTAAGGAATTAGGGTTCATGGTTAGATAAGGTGAATCACAACCTAGATAAAAACCACAATATAATCGAGGTAAAAAGTCAATGCTTGTTGGATAGGTGGATCAATCCTCGTTTGTCTGTTAAAATTTGATTTAAATCCTTGAAACTTGAGTTTGTTTAGTAGTTTAGTTTTACTTGCATTTTAGTTAGTTTAAATTGGTTCGCAGCCCGTATCCTTCCTAGCTTTGGATTATATCCTCTGTCTAGTTTTATTTTACTGTTTTGTTTGGCGTTTAGAGTAGTTTAGTGACATAGTTAGTTGAAAACAAAAGCTAGGATTCACATTAAATCTAGTTCCCGTAAGATCGACCCGGCATCAACCTCTTTACTCGATCCTTATACTTGAGGTTAACCGGATTATTACTTGTTTGTGTTAATAAAATCCGTGACAAGTTTTTGGCGCCGTTGCCGGGGACCCGGACGGTTGTCTAGTGTTTGTTTTCTGTTTTTTTCCGTTTGTGTTCTCCTGTTTTATTTCGTTTTAAATTCCTGTTTTAGTTGCTAATTGTTTTAGGTAGTTGTTAAGTAGATAATTAGAGTTTAGGACTGCCCCTTAGTAGTTTCCTTTGAGATTAGATCATCTTTCTCTCTGTTTTACGTCATACATGCGTGCATTCTTTTTGCTCCTGCAACTTTACCTACATTCTAATTTTCCACGCTACCAAGCGGGCGTCTGAATAACTTGGGCGCCCGTCCGCTGGAAAAAATTTTCAATTGTTACTGTTTTATTCACTTAGGCGGCGTCCATCACGATTTGAGCAGCCCGTTCGAGTATTCCGTTTGTCAGACGGCGTTTGAACAAGCTGAGCGCCCGTCGGACCAAATTCCATCGGACGCCCGTCCAAACTCTTGGGCGTCCGTGCGGCGATTTCCTTCAATACTTTTGTTTCTTTTTCTTCTTTCCGCTTTTCTTTTCTTTAGATTTTAAATTAGGCTTTCAATTTCTTAGTTTTTCTTTTAGGTTTCGTTCCACTTGTTTTGGTCGGTTTATGCAAACTTCGGAGTCAAAGGACCGTTATTATACACCCACGACCCGGCGAACCGTAGTCCGGCCAAGCAGGCGGAATTTCCGTTCTGCGATTACGGCGAGGCAAGCGGCGAGATCTTGAAGAACAACTAGCTAGAAAATCAGCGATTTTGTGATAATGGCGATAATAGGCGTGCGTTGGCGGACTCGCCATGCGGCGAAGTCAAAGTCAACCCGGCTATTGTTATTCCGACCATTCTTGCACAAACCTTTGAGTTAAAACCAGGACTTATTCGGATGATGCGGCATGCATCTATTTTCATGGTTATCAATCGAGAGAATCCCATACCCACTTACACACATTCTTAGAGATATGCGGGACTACACGCATCAAGGGAGTAAGTGAGGATGCCATCAAGTGAAACTTTTCCCATTTTCCTTGAAGGAGAGGCTAAAGTGGTACACCTCTCTCCCTCTGAATCTATCACCACACAATTTGAACTCGAAGAGAATTTCTAAGTCAATACTTTCCGCCTTCCAAGGCGGCCCGAGTGTTTGAGCGACATCTTCACATTCTATCGAGAAAGAAAATGAGTCGTTCTTTGAATGTTGGAAGAGATTCAAGTCTCTTCTCGAGAAAATGTCCCCATCATGGCTTGCCCTTTGGAAAGGCAAGTCAATACATTCTTGATGGTGGATTGACCGAGCTTACAAAGGCATGGTCAATAGCTCTTACGGTGGGGCATTTACGAAAAGCGCTTTGATGAGGATGGGCATTGTTTGAGGACATTGAAAAGTACAACTATGCCCCTCTTATCAAGCAATTCAAGCACCTCCTCCTCCCGAGGTTGAGGAAGTCAATTTACAAAGTTTGATCTCCATGCTCTGACGAGATGGTACCACCTCAAGCTTCCAATCCTATAAATCAAACTTCTTCTTATCCACAGAACCCTCGGGTTACGTATTGTAAAAAATTGTTTGTCGGACCGGCCATATGAATGGCCAATGTCAATTTAATTCCCTGCACCTTATCAAGTGAATCTTTGTTCATGACTATGGACAATACCATCAAGTCACATGTCAAAGCGCGACAAGGTGGGGCACACTTCTAAAATTACGCCTATGAGCGGACGAGAATCACGAGTGAATGCATTATATGGCGAGAACAATCAAAGGTTCAATCGGTTTCGAGGCGGGGCAATTTTCAAAACCAAGGTTTTAATCCATCTTCAAACTTCAATTCGAATTTTAATTTGAATCAAAATTTCAACGAAACCACAGGTTTAATCGAATCAAAACTCGAATTTTTCCAATCCTACGCAAAAATTCAATCAAATTGGCCTTCCAATTCAAATTCTCAATTTCAAAGTCGGCCCGACCCGACCATGCTCCAAATCTCCAAAACTCTCAAGGCCCCTCCCAACCTACAAATCTTGAAGCTAAGTTGGAGGAGCAAAGTAGATCGATGAAGAATCTTGAGAGACAAATTGGGCAAGCCCAGGTGAAGCGATTGGCTTCAAGACCCAGGCGGTTGCCGGTTTCAACGAGAAGAATCCGAAGGGTGGTCAAGTTGCTCGGTGACTTGAACAAAGGCCCGTATCTTGACCTCGTGCCATCAATTCAATACGGTAAAGGAGGCGGTGCAATGAATCGAAAGTGGTACTCAAGTTAGTGGTCCTTCCCGTCGGAAACCACTAGCCCTCTCTGCCATTGATAAGGCGGGAGGGAAGTGAACACCTACACTCCCCTCAGCGCAGAGAAAACTCGGTGGTGATCCACGAGAGGTGAAGGACTTGGTGATCCTCAGTGGTGATCCCTTGAGGACTAAAAAACAAGCGAAAGTCGGAAGGCTGATCCCCGACTACTAAGAAATCTGCGAAAAAAGGCATTCGTTGGAAGATTTGGAAGGCAGTTGTAGTGCATCCTCAAAGAAGGTCTTCTCGAGGATGACCTTAAAAACTTCCATTTCCACGAGAAAGAGCAACATTCCTTTGATTGAGGATAAAATGCGAAAAGGTGCTAAACCTTTTGAAAAATACTTAGAGTGAATCTTCCATTATCGGATGTCTTAGTCGAGATGCCTAAGTATACAAAATTTATCAAGGATGTTGTGTCTTGAAAAAGAAATTAGCTTGGGCATGGAAAGGCAAATTGGTGAGGATTGTTCCATGATTAATTATGAAAACTTACCAATTAAAAGAGGTGACCCTGGCAAATTCGTACTTACGGTATTAATGGGAGGTCTAGTCTTCCCAAATTCTTTGTGTGATCTAGGTGCCTCTATAAGCCTTATGCCAATGTCGTATGCAAGCATTTCGGTTTACAAAGCCTTACAGAACCCACTACTATGAGCTTACAATTCGCGGATAGATCTTCTAAGAAAGCCTCGGGGATCTGAAAGGCGTTTTGGTTGAGTTGATAGATTTACCTTTCGGTTGATTGGTATGTTTTAGATATAGAAAAGCAAACGTCCCCACGATTCTTGGAAGACCTTTCTTATCTACGACTAGAGCTCTCATCGATTGCGATGGTGGGCAAGTGACTATCGAGTTGGTGACCAAGAGGTGAGTTACAATGTCTTAAAGTCCATTCAAGTACCCTCGGCCCTCGACGGCTTTTCCATTGATTATATGACGGATGATTTCACCGACTATATGGATAAGCAAGTCATGGTTGTAGAAGCGAGAATATGAAGCGATTGGTTGACAACTGAATACTCATGGTGTGGTTAATCTAGATCGATTAGCGGTGAAATTGAGGATGAGCTAAGAGAAGAAGCCTTGGCGATGGGTCCACTAAATAAGCTCGGCGATGTTGAGTTGAAGAGTGGCGATCTTAAATCAAGTCTAGAGGATCCTCCCGTAGATTTGATGCTGAAGCCGTTGCCTAAACATCTTAAGTATGTGTTTTTAAGAGAAGGTGACAAGCTTCCTTTGATCATCTCTGCCAAGCTATCTCGTATAGAAGAGCTTAAATTGTTAAGCGTCTTGCGCAAAAATGAAAGCCTTTGGATGGCGGGTGGGAGATATCCGAGGATATCTCCCGACATATGTATGCACAAAATCAAGGCGAGGAGGGTGCAAAGCAGGTTAGGCGACCTCGGAGAAGACTCAACCCTCACATGCAAGAGGTAGTCAAGAAGGAGATCATTAAACTTCTAAATATGGGTATCATTTACGCCATTGCTGGCGGTGAGTGGGTATCCCACAACTCAAGTAGTTCCCAAAAGGTGGAATTACTATTGAGAAGAATGAGAAAGGAGAAGAGATAGCATTGAGGCTCGTTCTTTGGATCTGAGTATGTATCGATTATCGAAAGCTCAATGAGGTCACACTAAAGATCATTTCCCCTTCCATTCATTGACCGGATGCTTGGCGTCTGGCGGGAGCACGCATTCTCTGCTTCTGGATGGATATTCGGGATACTTCGGATACCCATCGATCCTGTTGACCAGAGAAGACCACTTTCACTTGCCCTTACGGGACATTCGCTCTGAGGCGGATGCCGTTTAGTCTCTGTAATGCCCGACCACCTTTCAAAGGTGTATGATGGCAATCTTTGTGGGCTAGTTGAAAAGTGCATGGAGATTTTTATGGATGATTTCTCGGTCTTTGGTCAATCCTTGATGATTGCCTCAATAATCTTGATCAGTGTTGTCTAGATGTGTGGAAAGGACTTAGTGCTTAATTGGAAAAATGCCACTTCATGGTAGATGAAGGCATAGTCCTCGACCACAAAGTGTCGACCAAAGGTATAGAAGTAGATAGAGCCAAGGTTGAAGCTATTGAGAAGATGAGTTATCCTAAGAATGTTAGGGAGGTCGAGGTTTTCTCGGGCATGTCGGTTTCATAGGAGGTTCATCGGGACTTTTCAAAGATTGCCAAGCCCACATCTACTTTACTAAAGGAAGGCGTTGAGTTTAATTTTGATGAAGCGCAAGCAAGCGTTTGAGGAGCTCAAGGATCGTTTAATATCTGCTCCAATTCTTATATCGCTTTGTTGGAACCTACCATTTGAGCTTATGTGCGGCGCATCAAACTATGATGTTGGTCTTTGTTCTAGGGCAAAGATCAAGGGAAGTTCGGCCTATCTATTCGCTTGATCACACTTTGAACCCTTTCAAGTTAACTATACTACTCTTTGAAAGGAACTGCGGCGTAGTCTTTGCTATGGACAAGTTTAAATGTTACTTGTTGGGAGCTCAAGTGATCGTGTGGGTGATCACGGCTGCTGCGGTATCGATGACTAAGAAAGAGGCTAAACGCGCCCTCTGCGTTGAATCTTGACCTACAAGAGTTTGGCGTTCAAATTAAGGACAAAAGGGTAGTGAAAATGTAGTGGCGGATCACGTTTCTAGAATGTTAAATGAGGAAAAGGTGAACCGGATGATATAGATCTTTACTTTCCTCTAGAAAACATTATGTTGATAGGCGGTTGTCCTCTGATGTTCCATGGTATTCTTCCATTGTGAACTACCTTCATGCCCATTATCTCGATCTGAAATGTCTTATCGGGAGAAGAAAAGTTCTTCTACGATTTGAAATATTTAGTTTGGGATGAACCTTATCTTTTCAAGATCAGTAAAGATGGGTTGCTTAGGAGATGTGTTCGAAATCCGAGCAGCGATATTATTGAAGCGATGCCACGGTGGACCCACGAGGAGGTCATTTTGGTCCGTGGAAAACCGTTGCTAAGATCTTTCAATCCGGTTTCTATTGGCCTCACGATCTTTAAAGATATGGAAGCTTTACGTAAAGCTTGTGATAGGTGCCAAAGAACCGGTACTCGACAAGGCGTTTTGACATGCCTTTAAAACCCATCCTCGAATCACGAAGTCTTTGATGTATGGGGTATCGATTTTATGGGACCATTCCCATCATCTTGCGGTAATAAATACATCCTGATCTGCGTAGACTACGTGTCTAAATGGGTGGAGGCCCAAGCCACTCCTCTCACAATGATCATAAGGCGGTGATGAAATTTCTAAAGAAGAATATCTTCGTGAGGTTTGGATGTCCACGTGCCTTGATCGGTGATGAAGGGCGCATTTACGCAACCGACCCACAGAAAGTACTTGAGAAGTATGGTGTTAGTCATAAAGCGGCACACCATATCATCCGATGACTAGTGGTCGAGGTTGAAAGAACAACGAGCATTAAGAAAATCTGGAAAAGCGTGCTTGATCATCGGAAGGCTGGAGTTTGAAGTTGGATGATGTACTTTGGGCATATAGAGCGCCTATAAAACCCCTATGGAGACATCTCCATATCAAATGGTCTCACGGAAACCATGTCATCTGCTGTCGTCGAATTAGAGCATAGAGCTTATTGGGCTACAAAGTTTACGAACTTTGATTCCCAATCTTGTGGACAATATCGACTCTGGCGATTACATGAGCTAGGCAATTGGGACTCCAGGCCTATGAAAGTGCGAGGATTAGTAAAGATAAGATGAAGCTACTCCACGATGCTAAGATTAAGAAAGAGAATTCCATGTCGGCGAACAAGTTCTTCTATATAATTCTAGGTTACATCTGTTTCTGGAAAGTTAAGGACACGTTGGTCCGGCCCTTTGAGATTCTCCAAATCATCCTGGAGGCGTTCTAGAACTTAATGGTTATAGTGGTGACCCGTTTGAGTAAATGGCCAAAGGTGTAAGCACTATATTGGTGAACTAAAAGCGAGACCTTTAAATGTCCGTTGCCTCGACATCTGGGGGTGTGGTGCTACGGAGTCGAAGAAATTCGGCGAGTCTTCACTCAACTTTGTTTTGAGAGGATTCTTTGTAGTAATCCTTACGAAGAGGTTCTAGGCTAGTAGTTGGGATATGGAAGAATTGGAGAGGGCGTCGGTTGAGCGTCATCGAGAGAATGAAGAGGTCACCCATGGGAAGTTCAAGCGTATGTGGAAAGCTATTAAAGATTTCACCCCGTGTGTGAGTCTTTGTTTACTGCCGACCACCTCTTGTCGAGCTTACATGAGGTAGTGGTGGCGAGAAAAGTCAAATGGCTTTGATCGGTGAGCTTACAACGTGTCGAGCTAACGACATAAACCAAAAGCGCTCTTGGAGGCATCTAGATATCACTTATTATATTAGTTAGGTTACATTCACTGTTTGTTAGTGTTTTATTTATTTCGGTTTTAGTTTAATTAAGTTTTAGGCGATTAAGTTTTGTATTTATATCTGTCGGTTAGTGTGCTTTTTAGATATGGATTACGGAGTTCTTCACGAGAGTTCCCCATCATTAGTCGGATCCCACTGATTCTGATGGTGATGGACGGGAGGCACTATAGTCTTGCGTAGTATTTTGAGCTTAGTACCCGTCACAAGACCATCACCTATGTTCTCATTGTACCCATTGTTGGGAGGTAGTGACTTCACCAGCGAGGAGCTACGAGGAAGCTATAGGGCGTCCATATCGATCTAAATGACCCTATCTTTGTGAGATCTAGCCTATTTGGTACTCAAGATTCACATTTTAGAGGTTTAGAGGTAGCTTGGAGATGGTGGGCGTACAAGGCGACTATGATTTCCCTCACGCTATTGATGATATGCTTAAATCGTCTCATCCGTTTGGTGGATTGGGGCGAGATTTATCTGAACTAGCGTTAGTTAGGTTTGTTAAATCGAGCAAGCGGCGTAAAACAAAAGCGCTTAAGTGGGAGGCAACCTTTATTTTCTATTTGTTTTTATTTATGTTCTAGGAATTTTATGTACTTTATTTGATTTAAGGTTGTATTTTGAAATTTTAATTAAGTTTAATAAGAGATGTGCTTTTGAATTTGGGTTGTATGGAATTTTATGATTTTTGCATTTTACTGCTTTGGGGCGCCCGTCCGGCTGGGCGCCCGTCGCTATGACAAATCCTTAGGCGAGCGTCCACTATGCTGGGCGCTCGTCCGATATTTTCCCTCCAATCACAGTATGTGATTTAAATTTACGGGCGGCGTCTCTTGAACGAAGCCCGTCCAGTTCATCGATTTCCCGAGTGAGCGCCCGTCCACTTTGAGTTGGGACGGCGTCGTCAACATCTGCCTATATATACCCCTGCTTGATGAACTCTCACTTTTCACTTTTTCAAATCGCCAAAACCGTTTTCTCCCTCTTTTTGGCCTCAAATCTTCATTTCTAAACCATTTTGGCGATTCCAAGTGCTATAGACCGCTCTTGATACCCTCTTTTCGATTTTGAACCAAAGCGCCCAACACGCTTTATTTTTGGAGAATCGGCACCTCTTTGGTCCGACATTTGGAAGAAAAATCCGATTTTGGAGTCAAATTTGTGTTGTTTGGACTAATCTTCACATCAATCCGCATCTACTCATCCTACTCGGTAAGTTAGTAACAACTTTTCGAGTTTTCTTCACGATTTTGTGAGTTCGATCTTTGGGTGGCTCGTTCCCTGAATGTCATCTTAATTCGTTTTTTTTTCTTACGGTTTTGTGTTTCTTTACGCTCTCACGATATGGTGATGTGGTGTTGTGATGGATGGTGAATTGGCTGGTTGGTGTTAATTGTGGTTGTGGTTTGGTTGTTTTGAAATCCGCTTTGGATGTTAAGCGGGTATCTTTTGTTGTGAATTGGGATTGTTTTAGTGTAGTCTAGGTTTGAATATGGTTCATAAGAAGGGAGTGGTTAAGAGGCATGGTAAGGAGGTGGCTAGGAAAGCCGGAAAGAGGCATGAGGAGTTTGATCCTACTTTGGTCGATCCTAACCGGGGTGTGAGTATCTGAGAACAACCTCCTGAGCCACCCAAACTAGGGCTACTTTGAGAGATGAGCCGACCTCGACTCGAGGCGAGTGATGATGTGCCTTTGAGTACGGATGCACAGAGTTCGAAAGGGGAGCCTCGTCTAAGGTGAGAGACTATGGACACTACCGGGAAGAGGAACCGGTTGTACCTAGGGCTGCCCCTCTGAGAAAGAAATCCAAAACCGTACCTCACTATGTCCTTACCTCGTCGATTCATAAACCACAGGGCTCACGATGTGTATAAGCAGTATTATTTCTCGAGGGCGATGTTGGTGAGCGGGCCATTTTGGAGGCCAAAGTCGATCCGGGGTTCGTTAAGTTACTCGAGGGATCGGAAATGGGAAGCTTTGATGACTATCCCGACTACCCGGTAAATAGCTCCTAGTTAGAATTTTATGCAAGCGTTGGAAACCGACTTGGGGACAAAGGTAGTTGTGGTGCGAGGGTAGAGCGTTCCTTTTACACGGAGGTGATCAATGCTAAATACAACCTAGCGGCTTTTGAGGAAGAGATTATAAGGAGGAGATTGTGCATAGGCGAGAGTTTGGGGCGAGGATCCGCTTGGAGGAGTTGCGGTTGCGAGTTTGCCCGGATGTGGCGTGGACATTGAGGCGGGGGCGACGGAAGGAGTTGGTTACCACGACCTGGCGGAGGGGCTGGAAGGTCGATGTCGGTTTGTTGAGTCGGATCTTTGCCTAAGAACAACTTTGGCGCACTTTCACATAGGTGACCTCGGCGTGTTATACGCATTGACATTTGGTCTAAGCGTGGATGTGGGGCGGGCGTTATATGATGAGGTGGCTATTAATCGGAAGATATATACCCGATGCTTGATTATCCCTCACTTGATCCACGATCTGTATATCGATGCGGTGTGCCTGAGTATGGGGCCGATCACAAACCGAAGAATCCGAGGCGTCTGGCGTGAGAAGGTAAGCCTCGGGTCCGTCGAGATGGAGACACCACGAGAGCCGGTTCATCTTCGGTCCGCCTCGAGCATCTCCACTTCTACTTTATCTCCCGCGATTAGGATGCGGTTGAGCATAACCAGCGATTTACGAAGTGGATGGGCGATATTCGGGATCACAGCGAACAACATTTTGTGATTACGAAGTGTTTCAATGAGAACCGGAAACCAAGGGATGACGAATCTTAGCTCCGAGCACCGTTGATTATATTTATTACGGCGAGATTGAGCGAGGCCATTGCCGATGTCCTTCACGAGTGCGAGTCTTCGGCGGGCGCGACTGATTCGGCGGTGGAGCTACGTCACCACCTTCGATCCTCGGTGATGATACTCCGGCCCGGGGCAATCTTGATTTTTCTTTGTCTATCTTTTTCGATTTGATTTGCCTAGATACTTTCATCGTGTATTTTTACTACTTTTTCCTCTTATATGGTTCATTGTAATTTTTGATGTTGCTACTATTTATTCTTTGATGGATCATGTAAGCCATAAAACACCCGTACTTTCATTTATTTGTGTTTATACTTTTGGTTGTATTGGATGCTTTATCTCTTGTTAATCCTTGAATTTGCTATATCTTTTCATTTTGGTATAACTCCCGTTTTCCCGAGATGGTTCCTTGTTTGTCAAGGCGTGCGGGTATATTTTAAGCGGTTTCGTTGAGCTCGATTATGCAGTTCGCGTTACAGAGTGTCAATCATGTAGGCTCCGGCACGACCGGCGATTCGCATTTAGTTTTAAATCGGCTAAGTCTTTTCTGTTTCTTTAGATTACGCACAACATGAGGACATGTTGATTTTTAAGTGTGGGGAGGAATGTTCGATATGTATCTACACATTTGCTTAGATTGTTGTTATATCACGAAATGGCGTAATTTTCAAAATTTTCCGACACTTTTGTTTTGTTTTGTCGAGTAGGCAATTCAATTTGAAGTTCGTTGTTTTATAGTCATCTATCGATATTTCATGTACTTGATAAGTTAGTTGTTTCACGACACTTTACTTTTCACGAGCCATAGTGACGATGAGCTATTTTATAAAGCTATACCCCGTTTTGGATTAGTGGTTTTTGATTTTCTTATAAGTCATGTGCTTAGTACTACGTATATATCTTGAGATTTATGATAGTTTGTATTTAGTTCCGAGTATGACCTACTGTGAATATCTGAAGGTTTGAATGTGATAAGTAACACGTAACTAATGTCAACATGGAAAAGTTGAAAAAGTACGAAATAATTGGGTGTGTCGGAAGCTAGTCGATGATTTGAGTGCGATAGGGTATACCACGTATGTCCTATACCACTATGATGACTAAAAGCTCACGACAGTTAGGGAAAGCTGCCTTATGATTGGAGTAAGGTAGGGGATTATCTCGAAATGTCCTATTCTACTATGACGGACAATAGCTCATCCTAATGTGTGTTTTAAAGTGAATAAGTTAAATCAACTAAGATATCGTTACGAAATTGAATATAAGGCTTAGTTTTCGTTAATCTTATCCCCAGTATAAACTGAAAGATATGATGTAGGGATTATCCTCTGAGTATTTGGAAAGGCCTAGATTCATTCGATCATCTTTGTCGGGATATATCACGTTTGTAGGGTGCATCTTATGAGTGTCATTTATTACTAGTCTACGAGGGGGTATTAGCTAGTTTTGCTTTGAGTTTCTCGAGTTTGGATATAGTGGAAGTTTTCTATGGCTATGCACACACACCATGGTGAACCTCTGATTTATTGGATATGTGTTATGTATGTTTAGATGTCTGTTTTTTTCTCGAGCCTAATTTTTGTTTTGTTTTGCTCGGGACGAGCAAAAGCTTAAGTGTGGGGAGTTGTTAAGGGTGACTTTATCGATTTATAACGTTATATTCTATGATATTTTCCCCGTATTTGTATAAATTTGCATAAGCGAGTGTTTAATGGAAATATTGAGTAAATGAGGTTTTAAATAAGTTATTCGCAAAATTGGTTGATTTTGGTGTTTTATATGATTTTATGATTGTTTGGACATTATTACATTTTGCGATGTTTTTATGTGTTATAGATACATGTTTGAGGCTCAAGAGATGATCAAAAGTTGATTAAGTTCGAATTAATTGATGATAAAAGAGATAATGAAGGAATGACTTAGAAGAAAAGAGATAAAGATCAAAGAAATCAAGATTCGATCGTGCAGGTTGGCGTCGAATCTCCGTCCGGTGGGCGGGCGTCGATAAGTGAGCAGCGTCGAGGGATGGGAAGTTGATTCGAGGAAGTTTGGGCCAGAGTGGGCGTTGGATGGACGGCGTCTAGTCATGACTTCGGCTCGATTGAAGTTCTATTAAAGAGTGGGCGGGCGTTCACCTTATCCAGACAGGCGTCCGTCGGCCGACTTAGCGAACCGACTTGAAATCTATATATAGTATTTGTTTCTCCACACAAAGAGCGATAAACTCATTATTCAAAACCACTAAACCTAGGGGCGGCTGTGTAGGCTGCGTTTTCTCCTTTTATTCGAGTTTTATGCACTTTAGATCTAGATTAAACTAGTTACTTTTTATGAACTATTCCTGCACATTCGAGTTGCTGAGGATGTTTAGAGGCTAAAAGCTTCATCAAACGAGAATTGTGAAGCCGTCCAACAATTGTTGATTTCGTTTTCCTCGGTTGTACTGTGAGTTTTTATTTAAAGGTTGTTTCTTATTCATGTTTAATCGTTTAATTGCTTTCATATCGGAAGATCTGCATGTGTGATTGTTTATTGTTGATGGAAATCTTAATAAACCTAGATCATCATGAATAAGAATAGTAATTCGAATCTATCATAACGGAAGTTAATAGGTTTAATTGCTAGATTATAACCGTAAAGTTTACACCTTTGGTTTGGAAACGCGTTAATCTTGCATTGGAAGATAATAGATTAATAAGATGAACTTTCTAAGGAATTAGGGTTCATGGTTAGATAAGGTGAATCACAACCTAGATAAAAACCACAATATAATCGAGGTAGGAAGTCAATGCTTGTTGGATAGGTGGATCAATCCTCGTTTGTCTGTTAAAATTTGATTTAAATCCTTGAAACTTGAGTTTGTTTAGTAGTTTAGTTTTACTTGCATTTTAGTTAGTTTAAATTGGTTCGTGACCCGTATCCTTCCTTCTAGCTTTGGATTATATCCTCTGTCTAGTTTTATTTTACTGTTTTGTTTGGCGTTTAGAGTAGTTTAGTGACATAGTTAGTTGAAAACAAAGCTAGGATTCACATTAAATCTAGTTCCTGTAAGATCGACCCGGCATCAACCTCTTTACTATGATCCTTATACTTGAGGTTAACCGGATTATTACTTGTTTGTGTTAATAAAATCCGTGACACTCTACACTTACTTGCTTATCTTTCATACTAGAGCACATGTTAGTCAAGGAAACAGACTCATGAAATGAAACGTGTATGGACTCGAGAATGCGTCGGGAAACTAAATTGTAGCATCTATAAGCCCGTGAGGTCTCGGAATAACCAACGAATATGCATTCGATGGACTTAGATGCATACTTATCCAAATTTCCCTTATCATTCAACACGAAACACTTGTATCCGAAAACGTGAAATTAGTTAACTTTTAGAGGCCGATTTCTTAGGACTTCGTAGGGTGTCTTGTGCAATCTGTGTCTAATAGACACTCGATTAACAACATAGCATGCACAAGCAACAGCCTCAGCCCACAGAAATCGAGGCACCTTGAACTCATTTAGCATCGTTCGAGCAGATTCTTGCAGTGTTCGGTTCTTACGCTCAACGACGCCATTTTGTTGTGGAGTTCGAGGAGGCGGAGAAATTCGTGGCGAATACCAAGGTACTCACGAGAATTCTATGAGACTAGTATCCATGAATTCACCACCTCTGTCACTCCTGGCAGCTACAACAGATATATCAAAAGTATTATGTAGTTGCTTCACGAGAGTGGAAAATGACTGAGCACTATCACTCTTGTGAGTCAAAAACAGAGTCCACGTATATCTGGAATAGTCATCAATGATGGCGAGCACATAAGACTTTCCTTTGAGACTTACTACTCTACTTGGACCAAACAAGTCGGTGTGCAACAATTCTAGGATGCAGTGGAAGACACTTGTTTTGGATCGAATGAAGTTCTAGCTTGCTTACCATGTATACCACGGCTCACAAGTGTCAAATTCATCCAGATCTAATGTTGGTATACCTCGTATGAGATTACGTATGCCGCGACTTCTCAATAGTGGTAATACCAACATGACTAACGACGGTGCCATAGATTTGTGTCATCATGTTTAGATACGAGGCACGTTATCGGGCAATTAGTGAGGTTGTCCAGTTTGATCGTGTAGAGGTTATGCTCACGAAGACCAGTTAGGACAACGTTCCCTAATTTATCAGATATCGTGCAGCTATTCTCATCAAACACAATTTTAAGGCCTGGGTCACTTAACTGTGATATGCTTAGTAGATTATACTCCAAATGCTTGACTAATAAGACATTATGAATAATAAAACAATTTGGGTTACCAACTGATCCTTTGCCAAGGATCTTGCCTTTTGAGTTGTCTCCGAATATGACGGACCCTCCATTTGATATAGCTTTGTAATCCCGGATGATTGCAGAGTTTCCAGTCATATGTCGAGAGCATCCACTATCAAGCACCACTTTGTATTATACCATATAGTTTAGCTTTAAGACATGCACGAAATACAAAGATTTTGTATAGGTACCCTTAGTTCTTGGGTCCTTGGGGGTTAGAATCGAGCTTGATCGAGTCCTTCGAACCCATACCTTCTTAACCACTTGGTTTGCTAGCAGCCTTCTTTGTCGGGAGGACTCGGATTGTTCAGCGATGGCGTGGAGTCGAGTTGGTATGTGGTCGATTGCATTCGATTTACGATCTTGCGAAATAACATCTGGGCCAAAAATGGGTCAAGCGGGGAAGTCTATGTGTATAGGTGTGTGCACTGGTGTATCGTGGATCGTAGTGTGTAGTTGGGTAAAAGCGGGTGAAGAATAGTTGTTATGAGTGAAGTGGTTACATTGGCGGGGCTCCTTGAACCTCTTCTATCATAAGCGTATGAATGAGTATGGGGGGAAGAACGCTGTGATGTGTGTGCAGATGTTGATGGAGCGTTCTTAGGTGAGGTGTGTGCCTTTTTCTTTCTATTTCTTCTTTTCGGTTGTGCGGTCGTGGTGTGTGCTAAGCCAATTGGCCTAGGCTCCAAGACTTTGGTTGAGGCGGGTGAGTTTTGTGTGTCAGATGAACCTTCCACACAAATGTCCTTACCACTGAAGTCCGAGAAGTTGAGGTTGCTTTTGGTGAGTAATTTGCTCTTCAAGTCTTGAGATGACTTGCTTAAATGCCTCAACCTTTTGCTTCAAAGATTCATTCTCAATCTCGATCGTTTGGTGCTTAAGTTTCAATTTACTTAGTTCATTGGTTAAGGTGACAAAATCGTCGTCTTGTTGTACCTTAAACTTATTTAGTGTTTCGTTTTTACCCTTAAGTGTGAGGTTCTCCGTAGTTAATTGTTCATTAAGTGTATGCAGTTCTTCCTTAGTTAGGGAAGTGTCGGATACCTCACTGTCACTTGAGTTCGTGGGTTGTGAAAAACCCATAAAGCACAAGTTTGCCTTTTGGAGGAGTTTGAGGACTTATTGTCATTGTGCGATTAAGTAAACTTGCATCCCAAGTAGCGCCATTTTCTTGCCTTTACCTTTTTGAGTATTCTTGCTCTTTTGACCGGATGTAGGTTTGGCTTTCCTCCTTTCTTATTAGGGCACTTTCGTTGGCAATGTGACCTTCTGGTTGCATTGAAACAAGTCATGTCTTGTTTCCGACCACTTTTGTTTGGGACTTATCATTCCCGGATGATTTTCCTCTTCGTTCATTTTTAAGAATCTTGAACTTCACGAACCATCATAGCGGTTTCCTCGTCATCTTCACTTTCATCATCCGCTTGCTCATTTTTAGATTCGAGTTCTTCACGAGCTTTCAATGCCGGAGCAGACATCTCACGATACTTTTGCTTGAGTGCGTTAGGATGTTGTTAAGTATACTAAGAAGCGTACCGATAAGTTCATCTTTAGTGAGGGACGGAGAGATCCTTCGCTTCCTCTATGGCGTAGCCTTAGGTTCCCATCTGACGAGGAGGGGCGAAGTATCTTATAGTTTTGGTTCTCCATAGAGATGTCTTTACCGAGGCGCTAAGTGCATTGACTATGTCCGTGAATCTATTATCCATGTCAATAATAGATTCATTTGGGTTTTCTTGAAAAGACTCATATGCATGATTAAGTTGACTTATTTTAGACTTCTTAACCTTCTTTGGTGCCTCATGCCTTTTGATAAGAGCCTCCCAAATTTCTTTGGCGATCTCGCATGCGGCAACGACTACATTCTCGGAGGGACTTAAAGAGTTGATAAGAATGGCGATGGCTTTAGCGTTTAAGGACATTTTCTCTGATCCTCTTCGTTAAATTCGTCCTCGATCTTATTAACCTTTATAGTGACTCGGCTTGGTGATGTCTTTTGTGGGAACAAAGCGGACCTTTGTTTATGATAATCGAGTTGATAGTCCGTTTGTTGCACATGAGTCATCATCGGCGTTTCAACTGAATAAATCGAGAACCGTCAAAATGCGGAGGCCTTACCAGGATAAGCCCTCCTCGGGTTCATAGAGTTATTTAGGAAGCCATTACAATCTTGATACAATGATATGCAACAAGTATGTAATGCAAAAAAAAAAAATTACAATGCAAAAAAAAAAAAATTATTTTTGAAATATGATGTGAGTGTGTGATGAACAACACTTAAGCACACGGTTGAGAGGATTTACTCGGTAATAAAAAACTGCAAAACAATATGAGCAAAAGACCAAGGTAAATCAAAGAAATAGAAAGGCACTATAAATCACACCAAGAGATATCGTGTTATGATCACTAGGTGACCAAGCTCCGATACCAATTGTTTGATCGATAATGCACAGTAAATCGCTCTAGAAGGGGGTGTTGAATAGAGTGTTGTCAAATTTTAGCACTTTTTCGAGTTTATCAAAAATTTATCAAGTTGAAGCAAATTACTACACAATTACTAATTTGTTGAACCGGAAGCTGTTTAACAAAATTATCGATTGTGTATTACCTAAGCGATCAAGAAGTTAAATTGGTGATTTATAAATGGTGTGAAAGCGATCGATTAATATTAAATTCCATGATTCAAATTATTTCTTTGATAAGACAATTAAGTGAATTAAGGTCTTTGTTTACGACAAAAGGCCAATACAAAACATAAACTCAAGTTATAAATAAAAATCGGAAGCGTCTGAGTTTCTGATTCAAATAGGCTTACAGTTTGGAGTTCAAACAAAGGGATTGAAGTATATATGATGATCAAAAATTAATTCTTAGATCGAGTCAAGAGACCTTTGCTCAGGCCGAAAAATATCGGATGTACTTTAATGATGATAAACACAAATAACTTTGAAGTTTATCGGCGCCAAATCTGACTTGATTTACAAAGGTTTCGATGAGCACAACAAGAAGGACGGACTAGGCGATCAATCGGTTTGACCTTGAAGCGAAGGTCGGATCGAGTTATAGCTCGATCGACTATCAAAATCGATATTGAAACTAATCACGAATAATCAGCCGAGTCAAGCGTGGCCAAAGTAAACAAAAACTCAAAATAAAAACCTATTACAAGGTGTTCGATTGAAAGTTGATTTCTCAGCAGATTTCTGAGCGACCTGAGATAAGCGAGATTCGACAAAAAGCACAGATAGAGGCGGGAATTCTAGGATGTAAATCACAAGGATATACACACTGAAATTCCAAGAAAATATGGGAAAGACCACAGACTCATACCAAACTTTGATTCAGACACAGTCCTTGCACAAAAACACAAATATTCAGACTGCTATACCTTATTCACAAGGCGTGTGAGGAGGTTTATCAAACCAACCACACAAAGGCGCGATTCACGAATATTCGAGGCTATAACAGGTGATGGTGAATACAAGGTTTTACCACACTAGGCGATATTGCAAGACTTCAAATCATTCAGTTGACACAAGATCGGGGTCAGTGAAAATTGAAATATGAGTGCCAAATCCTCACTTAGGCAACTTCAAATTACAGTCCTTCAAACCAGTGATCTTATAACAGGGGTGCCACAGTCTAATCAAGCAATAAACCACAGAACATTTAACAAAGCAGTAAAAGAATTCTGGATTGATTACCTTCACAAGGAAGAACACCAATCTGAAAAATCGACCAAGGCTGATCCTAGAATCCAGTGTATAGCTTTAGCCAATCCACAAGCTATACACACTCCTCTTTGAGATTCCAGCCAATTCACTATACTTGAGGCAAGTATGTGAATCTGAGACCACAACTACTAACTTCACAAGAACTTGAAAAACTTTTTAAAAGAAGTAGGAAGGTTGAATTGCTTTTGTAAAAGCGATCATTTTGTATGCAGTGTGTGTTCTATTTATAGGGTTTAGGGAGTGGGGAACCTTAAGACCGACCCAAGTGAACGAGGTTTTAATAGTGACTTTGGTTTAAAAAAGCCAGTGATTCGACTCACACGGACTTAAAATATTCATATTAAGGGCATCAGCAGGGACACTTCCCTCGGCTTTGACTCAACCACCGACTTCTAGGGTGGAACCCTCGATCAACTTACCTGGTTTACACACCAATTAAGGGTCAAGCCATATACGAGAAACCGGGTAGGGATACACGGTTTGTGGCGAGTCATTGAAAGAGAATCACCAAGCTCTAAACCGGCAACACTTCAATTCTCAATGAATCGGGACCGAATTTGGTGTTGAATTCGATCTTCCAAAGGTCACGATGTCAAGCCTTCACGTTTTCACATGTTACATATGACAACGATCGCAAATCAAAGCACATGGGAAAAGATCGGCGAGATCGTATTCAAATCGAAATCAATAAATGACGAGTAACGTTTGTGAGGAAAAGAATACACCTTATCAAAGATAAAATCTTGGCTGAAATCTTTATATTAATTGCTTCTGATTCGACCGCGTGAAGAGCCTACCACAGCCGAATTATGGGCTGGGCCATAATCAGGGGCAGATTCATCCGATTGACCATGTCATTGAGATCAAGGCAGATTTGAGAAAATCGAAGATCAATAGCTTTGATTTAAGCACATCTTTGAAAGATACCCATCAAAGATAGCACCTTTCACACTCGCACTTTACGCAAAAAAACATTTAGGCATAAAATCAAGGCAGTTCGAATCGAATCGGCAATAAGTGATAAGATATTAACATTAAAGGAGAATCGACCTTTTCTATGATTTGAAGCCTTCACGGTAAAATCCCATGTTTCTTGAGTGAATCAGAGGATAAATGCTTCCACTGATTTGCCATAAAGCATCGAATCGGCACAAATCTTCCAAAGGCTGAAAGTGATGGGAGAAGAGGAGCGGGTTTGCAGAAAATCGGGGTAGCTTTCAATGGGGTGGGTATGGGAGATCGATCTTCATTGAATTCAAGGAGAGAGGCTAATTTCTTGAAAGTGGAAGTGAAGAAGGGGGTAATAGGGTTAGGGATTTTTGTTTAGATATGAAGTGAAGAAATTGGGCCGGACAAGAAACAAAAAAAATGGGCCAGACAGATCGGGGCCGGATAAATTAGGGCCAGAAGAAAATATATATATATATATATATATATATATATATATATATATATATATATATATATATATATATATATATATATATCAAACATATAATTAGTTTACTTAATTAAATAATTAATTTATAAAACTAATTTAATTAATCTTATAAATTAAATTAATAATTAACCAAACAATTATAGGTCTAATTTAGGCTGCAAAAAGAAAATTAACGAGAGATGCCATATGATGTAAGCTTTAACTTCATGGCCGTTAGTTGTGAGGATATTTTACAAAATCACACATTAAAGGGTATTGTGGGAAATTAATCAAACTTACACGCATACCCGGGCTCATAACTCAACACTTCATAAGACCCCGATGGTCAAAATAAACAAGCTAGGCTACTTCTTTAGCTCTATTACCATTTTCCAATTGAAAGGTTACTTAGTCGTTTTCCTTTGAGATAGTGTTCCTAGATTGGAAGATAGAAATCACCGTTAGCCAGTCTTAAGATTTAGTCTTTAGGAAATATGCACTAATTAATAGATGCTGAAGAATCGTTTATCTCAATATGGAAACCATTTGTCTTAATAGTTTATGATGTGTTACATATACCTTTTCAACATTACTTAGTGGTTCTGACTTTATCAGACAAAAGTCCGAGTCTCGATTCTTACAACAAATGTCATATTCACTTTCTTTAAGGCAACTATATTATCGATGTGAAAGTGAATCCATTTGTTCCAACGAATCTGAAAACAGAAGTTAAACTTCTGCGATATTCAAGGATTAAAATCCGAAATTTCTTTCCTTATATCATTCCCACTATCTTAGCTGAAATAACTACCCGTTTCCTACTTTTTAATCATGAATGCCTAGCCACCTCATTCTTACAAAAGAACTTAGCTTCCGGGACAAATTACCCGGTTAAGAAAGTCTCTAAGGATTCATAGGTTAGTGATACGAAATCACTTTCCTTATCCTATATTTCCTTTTAGTAATATTTCGGTTTAGCCTTTAACTTATTTAGTTTAGATGACTTACACTTGTAGACATTTACCTTCCCATTCTTGGCTTTCTTTAAGCGAAATGGCCGTGAATTGGCGATTCATTTGAGTAGACACTACTCGTGAGCGTGGGATGTCTAGTGAGATTGATACGAATCATTCTCGTCATCTTTGAACTAATTTCGTTTGTCTCTCGTTCAACACAAGTGACAGCAGTGACATACTTATCAATGTCACTTAAGTTTGAAGGCTTAAGAGGGGAATCCTCTTCCGAAAAATTAATTGCATTCTTGATTTATGAGTTTAACGTTCTTGTTACTTTTCCACTTACACGAAGTCATCATCAGTCAATTTTAATCGTTTGAGCAATCTAGTCAAGAAAAAAAACCATCCTTTTAATGCGAAATATTCTTACCTAAAATTATATTTTGAAAAATAATTAAATTCATGAGGTGTATAGTACTATAAATGCCACGTGATCAACATCATTGTAACAAAAAAAATCAATTCATTATTTTGAGTAATAAGATTTCGGCATTATATTTTGTGTTATGTTTTCACTTTTACAATTTCAACAGAAACGGCAAAAAAATATGAGCCGGGTTGAGGAGCCAGCAGTGGAAGTTGATATTGGATCTAATACTGAGATTGCATCAGTTGATGGTGATATTTAGATGGATGCTGAGTCATCTATGCTAGAAGATGCATTTCATATTGCATCTCAAACCCAAAAACCGGTTCAAGTTGTTATATCTAACTTTATATTATTACCGTATAATTGAATAGGACCGGGTCAACAGTACAAAACTTCCCTTCGTTTATCGTTTATTGAGAATGAATGTAAGGAATTCAAGACAATGTTCAAAGTTAACCCATTGCACAACCTGGTTAATTGTTCATATAGCCAAGCCAACCGTGTGGTCGTAAGTGGTTTTGTCGAAATGTGGCATCTAGACACAAACACCTACCACTTGCCCTTTGGTGAGATGATGATTACCACAGAGATGACGGTATATCACAACACTACGATTCTGACGGAAAGCCTTTTGTTTCATTAGTTTGCAAAAAAATGTCAACCCGGTTAAATTTGTTCATGAGTTGCTGAGGGATTCGAGCCAATGATGTGGCAGTGGAGCTAGATCATTGTAATGGGATACGGATATCTAAAAGTTATTTGAAGAACATGCTAGCTGGTACGTAGATGCATAGTTGTGGGTGATGGATCAAGTACCGGTGGGGTTGCACTTATTGTTGATCGGGTTGTGCACGGTTATTTGTTGTACATGCTTGGATGTACTCTGTTCTATGACCGTAGAGGAGACAATATACGCGTATCATATCTTCATTTTTGCGAGATCTGGATCAAGTGGGTGAGTGGGCATGGGTGCTTCCACATTGGATAATCTATACCAACAATTGTCAAAGGCATCTAGGATTAGTACTATTGGAGATACATTACATTGTTGGAGGAAACACTCTATATTCAATTGTTGTTCTTTTTGTTTATTGCGTTTCATTACACTTTTTCACTGATTGTCATTGTATTATTTACAGGCATCGATGAACGAACATTTTTCAGCATTGCAACCTCAATCTAGTACCGATTTCAATACATGACAGATGGTTCGGCCAATGAAGTGGAAGCATGTTGGTGGAATAAGCGATTGTGTGGCTTTGCAATCGCTGAAGCACTTGAGAGAGGAATTAGACTAGATAGAGGCACTAGATGTAAGTCGGACCTTTTCATAACACTCGTACTAGTTAGTTAAGTTTTACTTAAAGCATTGTCAACCTTGCAGGTTGTTTGGGATGCTTATCAAGATGTGAGAATGGTGACTGATGATGACATTTGTTGGTTTTATGGGTGTATAACACTAGACATTGTAGAGACATATCACCCCAACGCGTCGTTCGGCCGATTCGGTCATGTCAATCCATACCCACGATCACCGATTCTTCCGACTAAAGCTATCGAAGCGGAAGCCAAAAGAATACGATGTCACATCGCATCACGTTACGATGACTTCATCCATTTTGTCGACCATCTAGTGCATAGAGGTCAAAGATTGGGAAAGGCTAGATTTGATTGGGAATGCAGCTTGATGATTATATGATGCAGTATCGAAATGTTATTGTGTGTCGTCTAGCTGGTGTGAGCAAAGACAAACAACAAGATCGACACGAGTTTGAATATTTGAATTCTGAATACGGAATGATCATTTCTTGAGTAATCGTATTTGTGTTGTTTAAACTTGTTTACTAGGTAACATATATGATGAGGTGAGCAAGGCTAAGATGATCAGTGTACTTCAAGATCTGATGGAGAATTCTTGAAAAAGAATAAAGAGATTTGCTCAAGGTCATTAGGATGGCGTATGAGTTTTTGGCGACGGTGTTTGCCTCTTGATGAGCGATGGCGTGGATGTAGAGCGAGAAGAAGATTAACCATAGCAAAGACCAAAGAAGCGTGCAAAGGCAGGTGAGGAAGAATTAGTACATATACACGTTGTATGTTCGGTTTATATCACCGATTAACTTTTACCTTAATGCATTAAATTTTTATGTTTGGTTGTCATGATGGTATTATGTTGGGGAATTTTGAAGCATAATGTATGTTCGAATTGTATGTTGGGCTCTTTGTTATAGGTTCACTCTTAAGAAGTGCATTAAAGTTGTCTCATATTGGACACTTGGATGCCCTCCTCTTATGTGTTGTTGGACATATATTTTTACATGGTATTAAAGTAACTCATTTATATTGTTCAAGTGTTGAGCTCTTTATTATAGGCCCACACCTGAGGAAGTCTGTCAAAATTGTTCCACATTGGGCACCTTGCTATCATTTTCACCCATCATATTAAGAGATAAACTTCTCTCAACTCATAGTCAAGGTTTTTAGGTTGAGGTATTTCCTCTTATATGTTGTTGGGTTTATATTTACACCATATTGAATGAAAAGAAAATAATCGATAAAGGAAAATGTTTGGACAACAACTTTAGTAGCATTGTTTCCTACTTATATCGTAAAGTAAGAAGCTAAGAGAATTTTGCATACTTGGTGAGACCAAAATTTTGTTTGGTAGCGCGAAACGATGTTGTTTTCTCTTCCTCGCCAATTCCCTCCACGCGTCCTTTTTAGACTTATGGTTTTGTAATTTCTACCATGGTTTTGTGTATGCCCATGGTTTTATCCAAAGACATCCTTCACATGTGTCAAAGTTCAATTTTTCCTCCATTTTAGAAACCTTGATGTTTATTTTTCTCTTAGCGCCCCTCGGAGCGACTTTTCTCCATGAGGAGCCGTCGGCGACGACAACGCTAAATATCCATCTAAGTAGCGAGTCCTTTTCTTGGTTGAGTATGTTTATTGGAGATGAAGCTATGATGGATCTAAATATTTATGAGGTTATGATGGATAAAAAATTTCACTTTGAGAATATATTGCCGGAATGATGTGAATCGGCAACTGGATGGTGGATTGGAAAATTTTCCGATTTGACTGTGCTACCGATGATGCATTATCGGAGATGAAAATCTGCAGATCCTAGCCTCAAAATGAGGAAATTTATGGTATTCATCCTTCACAAATTTTCTTATGGTCGGGGCCCATCATAAAATTACTCTTATTCTTCCTTTTTTTCTTGCCATTTCCGGTTGATTGAGAGACCTTTGATTGTTCTCACTTGTGCAGTTGGGTTGTAGACGATTGTTTAGTTTTAGGAAAAACTTCATTCATTATGAATATTTTTGTTTCTCCTGTTTTATTTTGATACAATGGTGTTAGAACAACATACTGTAACATGTAAATTGATGGGAGAATGTACAAGCAGGGCCGGCCTATCTTCAGGCCGCGAGAGACCGATCTTAAGCGGTGTGTCGGAGGGCCCAACTGATACGTGTTTATTAAAAGAAAAAAAAATCGTGTAGATTTAATCCGTCCGGCCTAATATAATATGTTAATTTTCTTTTTTTGATAAAGGGCCAAATTTTTTTACTCTAATTGATAAAGGCCGATAAAAAAATTTACTTGCCACAAAAATAGATATGTACAAACAATTTTTGTTTTGTTTTATGACTTTATCTATATTATTAATTTATTATATATATATATATATTATATAAATAAAAAAACACACACAAAATAAATAAAACAAACAAAAATAGATAGAAGCTCATTTTTAACTCACTAAGTTAAAGCCTCCCTTGATCTGCCCGTTTCCCAAGCTCACGTGCTTGAAATTTGTTGATTTTTTTATTTTTGTTTTCTTTTCCTTTTTGATTTCCCATTCATAAATGATAAATTCTATTCTCAAATTCTCAATTGAGAAGAATATAGTTAATGAAATTGACAAATCTACTTTGATTAGTGATTTAAATCTCAAAATGTGTTGCAATAGCGACCTTCAAATAGTAATATGTAAGTATGTTTTATGTATACGTATGAATTTGGTTTTGTTTAAATATCTTTAGAAAAGACTACTTTGTAGGCGTCTTTTGAGACTATCAATAATGTTAGAAAAATGTGATAAAACAAACGAATTGAATGATCTCCAAGGCGCGTATAAAGCGTTTCTTTAAAGAGATGTTTTAAGATCTCTCTCGATTCAATTGAGTCTACTTTAGAGACACAATATGCTTATCTTGATGATCCTTCTAAAAAACTTCATTATCTTTCACACGAATCTTTGATGTCTCTCTCATATAGACAACGAAAAGATATTATACCTCTTCTTGAAAGAACAAACGAGTTAAATGCTTGAAAGGATGTGTCCCATGAACATGCACAACCAAAATGATGTGTCCCGATGAAAAATCCCTTCTACGAAATGGTGTGTCATTCGCATTGGTTCGTTTAGGTCGAACCCCGTTTCTTTTCGGCGACACCTGTCGTACTCAGTGTGCAACAACACATTGAAAAAAAAAAAAAAAAAAAATAGACTTTGTGAATAAAATATCTAACAAATAACTTGAATTTTGTATTTACGGATGTTAAAAACGCGATAAGTATGTTTTTCAACAAAAAAAAACTACTTCAACTAAAAGCTGGTCGGGGCGCAGTCCCTTGCGCAATAAATCGCGGTAGCCGGCCCTGTGTACAAGGTAAAAGTTCATTATTGATACATCAGTTGTCTTATATTAACTTATATTAATTGCATTGAATAGATCAGCCTTACCAAATGAGCGTGCGCGACCAAATGATACTGAAATTTCAAATATGAACGGTTGCGGCCAAATCGAAATGTGGAACATGAACATGAATGTGATGAGGAAGATTCTCTGGCTACAAGTGAGCCAAGATCCATTGAGGACACACTTCAACTTTTGTTTTAACTATGACCCCATAAATAACTAATAATTATCATCTTGGGCAAAAACATCTCTCCGTCGGGAAGTGAAGGGAAGGGCGCAGGAATTGTGTATGTGTTGCAATATGTTATGTCTTCGGTACTTTACAATAATCGAGTTTAGCGTTCCATTCAATATACAGTGCATGCTGTGTCAAAAACAATTTCTTTGTAGATACTTTGCAAAATCATTTTTAAGAAAACATTTTTCTTTGTAGAACATTGAGTATACGTATCCATCCGATACCAAATATCATGTTACATTACACCATGTCATATGTAGTAGCAAGTCATCTCTAATAATTATCCAGTACCAAATATCATTGTTACACCATTGACATGTTTTCGAAATGCTTGGTATCATGCTACACCATGTCATATTTTGTTCCAAAACTCGAATACATCATCTGAATATATACATATTTATAATTCATATACGTGAAACTGAAAAATGATGAAGGAAAACCACTCCAAAAAAAATATATATTATTATTTATTTTTAAACTATGATTTTCAATGTTTATAGTCTGGTCCTTGTAGTATTATTATTTACAACTTGAAAATATGGTAACATGTATCCCATCTGCACCTGTATTTTTTATTTTTTTTCTTGTTAGTTCGTGCACCCGCGTATTTATACCCGGGAAATAGCATCATGATCATGACCAAAGGAATATTAAGATTTTCCCTTCACACTGAAGGACACAATCTAGCCTGATCGGTGTGGAAGGGACTGCGGTCGCTTAAGCAAGAGGTCTCAGGTTCGAACTCTTGTGGATGAAGCAAACCTTATTGGGAGAGGTCTCCACCTTAGAGTATTTGTAGCAGAAGCCTTATACGGTGTCCTATCCCTAAAATAAAGATAATAAGTGGAATTTTTCCTCAAATACCTCAACAATGACGCCCCATCCCTATCACTATTTTAGAATTGATGAGCAGTGTATCCCGTTTGTGGAAAGATTATCACCTATTTTAAAAAACTATCTCTATTTTAATGGTTAAACATAGGGATAGGGATGATGTTGTTGAGTGTCCTGAATTGAGATGTTGTAAAATAAGGATATTTATTATTTTATATTATTTTAGTGATAAAAAATTTGGCTTCTGGTGTGAATGCCCTTAGGTGCCCGACAGTACTCGAAAGATTAATCTCAGACAATTGTCCGGAGATACCTTGTGGGGAAGAGATACCTTGTGGGGAAAAAGAAGGGAAAAAAAGGACACAAACTAAAAGGTCAATCCCTAATAATTATATGTTTATGAAGAAATACCCAGACATTCTTAGCCCCACCAAAGAATTACACTCAACAAGACTTTTATTACACCTCATTAAAGAGATGGTTGATTGTGATGATAGTAAGAATAGCTGTGTATTCTATACAAGTAAAGATCCTGACAGAATGAAGTATCATTCTAAATAAATAAAGGGCCTAATACTAATATAGAATGAATCAAGAAATATGAAAAACAAAAGAGAAAATACCGATGAAACAGGAGCTATGGAGAAATCACAACTCAATTTGCTTCCTTAAGTTTCTTGATCAATGTATCAAGAGACTTTTTCTTAGTGTTTGGCTTAGCTCCCCTAGTTCCAAATGACCCAAAAATCCTTTCTGATTGATCCTTTAACTTCTCTGAAATGGCAACTACTTTTTTGTAGTCCAATGCATAGTAACTTTTTTCTCTGATAACTGGATTTACAAAGTTCTCCGGATGACTACTTAAAAGCAGATTAGTTAATTGCCTTGCTTCAACTAATGCAGATTTAAACTGATTTGCATCCGATTCGTCCCCCAAAACCATAGCTTGGTTTTCTGCAAACGATTCCAGCATCCGTATATCCACATCGAGTCCCATTACAGCGTTTATCGTGAATCTTTTAACTGATTCTCCAAGCAAAGCAGCTACAATCATCTCAGATATGTGGGACAGCACTTCTTGCACAACCCTTTTGAGGATTTGCACTGGTAAAACCTGCTGAGCGGTCGAAACAAGTGTTTCGAGGTAAATAAGAACTTCATTCACATACTCATTTCCACCTTGTGGTGTATCTGTATCATCAGCCATCCAGTTAACACTCTCAATTAACATCAGAAAGCCGTCAACTTTTTGCTTAAGCAATCCACAAAGCGTTTTTTCAGCTGCGTCGCGAGATTTGGATAAAGGAAACTGCCTCCTCCCTTTCTCCACCATTCTCAAAGGAATACCCGAGAGTTGTGCAGCATGACGGAAAAAGTAATCACACGCACGCTCAAAGACGACCATATTGGCTGCCATCTGCATTGCCTGCGTAACACCAACTATCGAGCTATTTATTATCTTCACTAATGAATCATCCAAAACCCCAGTCAAGAGACGGTCTAGGTACTTTTTCACAACATCATAAAACTCTAGCTTTCCACCATAAGACATGAAGCTAACAGAGTCCTCGATGAAGGACCGAACAATTCTACAACAATCAGGAACTGAGGAAGAAAATGGTGCAACGTAAGGGAACGCAGGCATAATGTTAGATGTTTGTAGCTGGAAAGACAGAACATTCATTGAATATTCATATTCTTTCTTCATATACATCTGTTGGAACTTATCTGCTGCAAGAGCCTCAGAAATCTGATTACGACATTCAGACAATAAGAGTTCGTGATATTTATCGCTATGTTTAATCAAAACATCAAGAAGAGCATCAATTGGGTAGCCAAATCTCTGCAAAGTGGCTCCGAGCAAACTAACATAATCCTTTATCAAAAGCAAATGATTTGCAGTCTGCATTCTAGAAAATTGATCCTCTAAAACCGAACACATCTTGCTAACGGCGGTGTCCCATAGATTTTCCACCTCTATTTTTGTAATCAACCCTCCACCAGTTCTCCAAACCCGGTCCTCAATGATGAAAAAGCCAGCAATTTGAGCAAAAAATGTCTGATGCGATTCGAGAAAAGGTTTCTTTGATAAAACCTGAAAATCTGAGGTTAATTGAAGCTTACGGTTCTTGAAATAATCCTGTTTGAACCTGTTCTCAATGCCCAGTGTCTGGTGTATATGATGAGCCCTATACAATGGTGTCAAGTCAAAACCTAAAGGTCCAGCACCGCCATTAGCATAACCATCAAAATCATCATCATCTTCTTCTTCTTCAAGTGCATAAACGCAGTCCCTGAGGCTAAGTCGACTCTGTTCCTCAGCTTCCCTTTGCTTGATCCTCAACTCCTCCTCTCTCTGTCTAGCCGCCGAAGCCTGACCAATTGCAAGTTGACCAAGGTTCCGACTCACATCTCGAATATATACAAGCCAGTCTCCAAACTCATTGCTGACTTTCAGCTCTATGTGCGACCGAATCGCCGGTATCTGCTTGTCGAGCATCCTCCGCAGCGTGGAAGAAGGCGTTTTGTTGGAAAACTCTCTTTCAATGGAATCCAGACACTTCAATGCCATGTAGAAGCTGTTTCTGGATATATGAAAATTGGCACGAGCACAAAGCTCCATCAACTGAGTGCAAGTACGGAGAGAATCGATTGCGTGGGTAATGTTTATGCATTTGTTTCTGGCCTCCACGAAAGCATCAAGGGAGTTTAAGAGAGGACCGCTGACAGACTGAAGCTCAGAATTGGAATCCGAAATTGAAGATTTGAGGAATCCACGTCGGAGAGGAGGGAGCGAAGATCATCGACAGCGGTAATGAAGTCTTCATAGTGAACCCTACACACGTCCTCGATTTCTGACTCCTTTGATCGGGAAAAATGGCGTAGGTGGTGGAGAAGAGTATCGGGCTTACCTGAAGCAAAAGCCTTGCGGATGAAGGGACCCAAGTCTTCACCGTTGCAGATAGCAGCCGAGAGAAGGAGCTGGTCTAGTTTATCGGAGGAATCCCCGTTGTCGGTAGACGCCGGAACCACTTTCCGGCGAGACCTGGTTACGGTGATATTCATTTTTGGTCGGATTTTGCAGAGTAACGAACTGTACAAAACAACGAAGTTGAGGGATTTTAGAGGATCGAGAAGATGTTGGTATGTTTGGTGTGGCGGCGGGGTGGGTCATCTGAAAGTCATGGCGGTTATGGACAACGAAGACGCGAGTGTGGGTCCACTGAGTTGTTTAGGTAGACTCTAGTTGGACTTTGGTTCCCCTAGGTTTTGGAAAATACTGAAAATTGGCGTTTCGGTATTCAGAAGAATACAATTTTTTTTAGGTGTGTCGGACCTAATTTTTTTTTCATTAAAACGCGTCCAAATTTGGAAGAAGTCGTCCATATTGGGTCAAAAGTCCAAATTTGTGCGCATATCGTCCAATTCCATTGGCGTACGTTTAACCGCCTAAAATACACAAAACCGGTCAAAAATACACAAAAACGTCCAAATGTGGACGGAACCGTCAAATTCGGACGAAAAACCGTACACTTTTCAAACCTTTATCAACACGTCCCAAATTTGGACGATGTAACACGTTGACCACCGTCAAAATTTGGACGATTTGATAAAGTTTGGACGGTTTCATCCACTTTTAAACCTAATCGTCGTCTTCTTCATTTCATTTCGTCTCATTCAAATTTCGAGCAAAAGCGCGAAGAAAGCGAAAATTAGGCGATTTTGAGACTTGATTCACCATGGTCTTCTTCTTTCTTATCTCATGCTTTCGAGCAACTTAATGCGAAGAGTGTTTACGGCTTTGATTTTTATGCTTCTTCTCATTTGTAAAGTGTTTGGCGAATGAGACTCATGCTCTGTTAATGGCCGTTTTCATGCTCTGTTTATTCATGCTCTGTTAATGGCCGATGTTTCATGCTCTGTTTATTCATGCTCTGTTAAACATGTTAACGCCCGATGTTTCATGCTCTGTTTGCACTTGTGTACATTAATTGTGATTGTTAATGGCCAAATTGAGGCTGTGGATCATTATTGTGCAATTGTGAATGGTTTGATTAGCACTTGTTAATGGCGAATTTTTTGTTAATGGCGGATGAATTGATGTGCATGAAGCAAATGTGTATGTAGTTAGTCTAAAAAATAGATTAATGGGATGAAATTAATGGATATGTGGTTTGTCTAAGTTATTCAATCATGTATATGAATTGTAGGAGGATAAATGCCCGATTAAATTCATTACATTCGTCATCTTTCATGTGTTTGAAAACTTTGAATAAATGTTGTTGTGGTTAGTGTGAAATTCAAAATATGTGATAATTTGGTTATATTATGTTGTTTATTTTTGATTTGATAATGCACTGTGATCTATGATAGTATGGTAGTAGTATTGGTAATGACCTGATTATGCCCTTGAAATGATGGCTAACATGGGGAACAATAAAAATGCCCACAAAATTATGGCTATGATTATGTTAATTAAAAAATGAACCAAACGACAAACTCTCGTTGTTTGAAAATCCAAAACTCAATATCTCGTGCCTTTGAATTCCATGGTACGCCTCGGCTTTGACGAGGTTCTTAGAATGCATGCTTTCCTGGGTGTTTTCGATTCCTTCGATCCGTGTGTGTCATGCCTAATCTCCAGGCTTTGTATTGGGGCTCCTGGTAGGTAGCTCGTAGAAAATTTCATTAGGTCTGCTCAATAGAGCATCTTTTCCTGTCCTCAGCAGCCTGGTAAACCTCAGCCGGAAGTGAGGCACCCTTTAGATCGAAAATATAAGGTCTGTTCCGCCGGCTCCGTACGGCCTCTATTCTCCCTCGTCATCATCAAATATTCTATGACGTGGTAAAAACCATAATTTATGCTTTCTTACCCCCTGACGTTACAACACAACAGAACACAATACAAAACAAAACAACCATGTTTAATAGGATTAGTATTTATTGACTTCTAATATATATACATACACACACACATATATATATATATATATATATATATATATATATATATATATATATATATATGTGTGTGTGTATATATATATATATATATATATATATATATATGTGTGTGTGTGTGTGTATATATATATGTATATATATAGATATACATATTTACCAATTTTGAGAACAATCTTATATATATATATATATGTATGTATATATATATATATATATATATATATATATATATATATATATATATAGATATACATATTTACCAATTTTGAGAACAATCTTATATATATATATATATATATATATATATATATATATATATATATATATATATATATATATATATATATATATATATATATATATATGTGTGTGTGAATTATGTATGTATGTGTATATGTATATATATGTGTATATATATAGATATACATATTTACCAATTTTTGAGAACAATCTTTTATATATATATATATATATATATATATATATATATATGTGTGTGTGTGTGTGTGTGTGTGTGTGTGTGTGTGTGTATTTATATATTTAAATATATATATTCACACACATGTACATATACATATATAAATATATATATACATACATACATATATTTATTTATGTATTTATTTATTTATGTGTGTCTGTGTTTCTATTTATATACATTTATATAAATAGTCACACGTACAAATCTTATTTACTATTTTTAAATTCAATTATTTACTTCATATATGTATATGTAAATATATATTTAATAAACACAAAGGTGTTTTTCTGTCTTTAATAAGTATATGTATACATATATACACACACAAACACACTCATGCATATGTATATATATATATTTTGTTTGGCAATTATATAATCATGTGTATTTATAAATCACTCATGACTTTCCACAATGGGTACTCACGGAAATTTCATTCATCCACGTGATATGTCGATCGATAAAGCAAAGTTGAGATTTCATTCGAAAGAGCTATATATGAGCGTCTACGAACCGAGTTGGTGAGGTATCCTGACGGCCAAGACCGTACTTTGTTAAATAGACTAGAAGAATCGGTCTTCGGTCAATTTATCGCATGGTATCGTGGCGGGCGTTCAAATGGCGGCTCATAGTATTTCACGTATTTCCAAATGTTATATCCTGATCGCGCCCGGCGAACTTCACTTTATGATTGGCCGAAGAGAGTGAGCTTGGGCGAAGGAGTTTGGATTGATTATGGGGTATAGATTTGGAGATCTTGAAGGTATTGACAATCGATTCGGCGGTATCGCGATGTTTCTTGGAGACATCGCGAATTAAGTAAGTCGCGTGGGGACCGTAACGTTGCAAAAAATCATATCTGCGATGAGAGCAGCGCAACAGACGTCGAAAGCGAGTTTATCGCATGGCTCGGTTTATACAATTTATGGTTTACTAATGGCACATGACCGGAACTATAATACCGAACCAGATTTTTATATCGTCGAAGACTTGGAGCAGCGTCGGTACTTATCCATGGGGGCGATATATGTTTAATAACTTCATGTGGGCCGGCGTGACAAGTTGAATACCTACGTACATATGTTCCGGCGGCGATCGCGAAGGCTCTTGACCAACCGTGTCCGGGTGTTTGTATGCTTTACACGCCTGGGCTTTTCACGCCATACCGTCATCCATAGAAACGGGAAGTACGCAATTTTGAGGAGGGACATGAGAACGATCGTCCTACCTATTTGAGGTGGCGGTTTACCGGCAAGCGGGTGTATAGCGATGAGGATCGGCGTCATCAAGGTTTGATGCATCGGTAAGTATCGTCGACCCAATTTTTTTAGTCCACATTTTAATTATATTGTATCTAAAATCGTGTTTTTTTCATTTATTCAGAGCGGAATGCCCGATGATGTTACGAGCACCCGGAGAGATAGGGAGTATGTGATTTCAATAGGGTTGCCGGCGGAGTACGTTACGGCCGTACCTCGTCAACAACCGGTCCCTCCCCCTCCCGTTACAAACAGTCCACTGGTCCCTCCTCTCAGAAACACACGACCGGTCTCTCCCGCCAGAAGCACACAGACTCGTCCCTCCGGCCATACCTTACAACGTGAGCGTCACCCGTTGATGAAGAGGACGCTCAACGTCGCAGTGTTCGAGGCGGACAGAGCATCGACTACCTCTGCCAACCTGGAAGGCGATCGGACGATATCGGTAAACGCGCTGGTTGAGCCACTGAGGCCAGTCTTATCTGAACTCATCCAACAAGAGTTGGATAGAAGTAACTCGGAGTTGAGAGCTCTGAAGAGTGCATTTGAAAAAACCGACTCGGAGTTCAGAGCTTCTAAGATTGCGTGGGCAAATACCGAGTCGGGGTTGAGAGCTTCGTTGGCAAAAACCGACTCTGAGTTAAGGGACACTAGGGCTGAGTTAGCTGAACTCAAGAGTCAGTTTAGATTGTTCATGGAACAGCAGTTAGCCAGGCAGGTATGAATTATCTTGCACATAATAATTTGACACCCGTATTTCTATTGTTTACACACGAATCTAATATATTAATATGCTTGTAACCAGGGATCCGGTGCTCAGGCTCGACTCCCAGAGGGAGGTTTAGTGACCCCACAAGGTAGCCAGGATCCGGTCTTTGAGGCTCGACTCGCGAGGTGGTTTAGTGACCCCACAAGGTAGCGGGAAGACCGATACACCTACAGGCCGTGATTCTCGGGATCCCAGTCATACTCAGGAGAGGCTTGGGGAACGTACACCCGAGGAGGGCTTCGACACGGACCATATGATAGGTATTTCGTGACATCAACATACGCATTTTATTGTTTCTTATTTTCTAATTGACGATATCGATTATAATTTGCATAGGTACTCCCGAGGGCCATGTCACGAGTCAGGGATTTGTTATAGAGCCGAGATGAATTATGGTAAGTTGTTTGATTTCCTTATTTAATCGTGAAAGTAGGTTATATTATTACTCTCGTTAATTCATTATCTCTTTAATACATGGTACAGAAACTCCCGACAATACGTTAAGAGCCTCTACGACAGAAGAAACTCCAGTGCAGAGTGGGATTCAGTACAGTAAGTGTGTGCATTTTTTATTTGGTAACTAGAAATTAGTTTGTCAATAAGCATGTAGTATAACTCATCCTTCAGTATAGCGGGTGGTCCAAGTGAATCGCGTTAGGGAAAGGAAAGAGCGACGGTGAACCGGACGAAAGATTGACGACCCGTCGGACTATTAACCCACCAAAACATCTAACCGGCGGGTCGTTCGTAGTCAATCTTCCAGCGGTATCGGATGGGCGCCATTGAAAAATTCCCTCAACCTTTGGAAAAGCGTTTCAACGGTGATACGAACAAGAGGCGCCACCCGCTATATATATTCCTACAGTGATACGTTGGAGGATCGAGTATAGATGAAAAGGCGGACAAAGCGTGTTTCGCTCGCATCCACGAAAATCTGAAAGAGCTAGATGGAGCGGTATGTATCTTGTGAAATCATATTCATATTTATGAATTTTTCATATGTTTGATTTGCATCATCATGCCTTATTTTTTGAATGCGGACGACAGATGTGTATGGGTACTGGACTGTCGCCGTCAACGGGAAGCATATCCAGATGCCTTTCATCCCAATTCGACCGTCATCTCCTCCAGGCTCGCCCGATTTTGCGCTGGAGGAAGGACCAGGAAGGGCGCTGAGGCGGTAGAGGTTTCAGATGATATGAGGAGATCGCGTCAAAATGGGATGTAAACTCGGTGGTGTACATGCCTGGGCCATATATCACGGACACCGGGCTGCTATTCAATTTTCTATTCCAAAATGGCGGGCCTTAGTGTTCGATTGTCCGGCATGGACAAAGTACGAATCGCACCCGAGAATCCATGAAACTTTGAAACACTTTGGTGTGGTGTTGAGAGAGTGCTTGAGAGCGAATGATCGACTACGTAACCACCCAAAAATGCTTGATCCGCAGCGACCTCCTGTTCCTGTCAAAATAGTTAAGGCTGAGAACGTACCACAAATGAAAATCCCGTAAGTGTTATTAACGTCAATGTATTTATAATACTATATAGTGTACATTATCTTATTATCAACTGATTAATCGAAATTTACAATGCAGGGGTGACTGTGGGGTGTATACGGTCAAGTTCATCGAGCATATGATGCACTCCACTACGTTTGAACTGATCAGACCTGAAAACATGATGTTATTTAGACATAAAATGTCTGTGCAGATGTTTAATCAGTGCATAGATCTTTAGATATGTAGTTATTTTTTGTGAATTTGATGTATATGGCATGACATTTTGTTTGTTTTATACCAAGTTATGTCGTTGTAATATTTATATTAACTTATGTTTATATCGGCTCGTTTTTTATGTTAGTTTCTTATTCAGTTGATTTATATTTGTGGGATAGACTAGTGTAATGGGACACTAGTCTTGATATTATATTACGGGACGGACTAGGATTCACATACTTACACCTCTTGATATTATCACTCAACGCCTTAGTAAATCGTATCTAAGAGAAAGACGTCACCGGTGGCGGGACGTCAACCCCACTAGTCTAATATGTTCCCACGTTGATACATTTACCAATCGCAAAGCGATGTAATTATGAATCTTGTCCGATAACAAATGATTAAATTTGGATCCCTGGAGTTTATGCATTTATTATCAGTCAAGATTTAGAATTACATCCCTTTGCGATTGGAAACAGACCAACGTCGGGAACATATACAGGCCTCAAATCAGAATGGTTTCTTGATGAAAAATGTACCCCTATATGCAAACTAAAACATATTAAAAATTCAGCTGATTCCAAGTAGTACGGTTTGCTCAAAAGTTAGCCACAAAACCACATCAGAAACATGTGAAACAGATTTTCAATATCTGATGCGTTTTTGTTTGACATGGTGTGTGATGTGTTATACATGAATATGAGATCTGAAACATGCGTTTTTTAGCTTGCATTCTGAGCTTTCCAACCATATAAAGAACACGAAATTTGGTGCAAGATTGAGCGAGTTATGGGGTTGTGAGCATGGGTGTAAATGCAGAGGAGAAAAATGGGGCAAGTGACCAAGCCGTTTGTGACCAGCTTTAAGCTATTATACAGGCCTCAAATCAGAATGGTTTCTTGATGAAAAATGTACCCCTATATGCAAACTAAAACATATTAAAAATTCAGCTCATTCCAAGTAGTATGGTTTACTCAAAAGTTTATCTATTACATGAGGCAAATGCACTTCCTCGTTTATCTATTACATTCATCATCGACCGAAGTTTCAAGTAAGACATGTAGATTACGAAATCAAGAATTTAATTTAGAAACAAAGAGATAAATATATATAAATACAGTACATTAAACTTTAGAAACAAAGACATAGAAGAGCCAAAGCCTAGACAAACCAAGGAAAGTCACAAAAGGTAAACCATGCGTGGCTCTCCAAACAAACCACGGAAAGTCACAAAAGGTGATTGGGATACTTTCCTCACCAATGTCATCATTGTCATACTGCACGTGAAATTCTCTTGCGAGAGCGGTGATAAGAAATGGATAATCTGAGATAACCATCACCAAGCATGTTAAGCGATATTTCACCAATCCTACGAACGATATCACTTCCAAAATCAACTTCACGCGTTAAAAGGCAAGCGAAAAAGCTTTTAAGGCATTGCTCGGATTAAAAGTGTGTGCGGTACCATACACGCTACTACCAATCCATTCAAGTAAACACGCAGCCATTCTTCGAGATAGTCGAGGATACTCAAGCGATTACGGAATTCGTAAAATTGGGTGTCCGAGATTTGGTTGCTTGAGTTACGGTATACGATAGTAGCGATTGATCCAATCCGATGAAAAGAAGACATTTACTCCACGTGGCGTGTACACCCCTGAAGTTGGTATGGCGCATCAATTTTAGACCTCACCAAAGTGTAGAATTCACGAGCGATTGATCGATTCATAGTGGAGGTAGGTGGGGACTCTTAGCGAGGCGCTCCAATGATCTTCTTCGTATGAATCTCTCAGCATCCTGGTAGGTAGGGTATCCCATTCCATCCTCCTCTCTCTCTGCAACAAACGACAATATCATGAAAATATGTAGACCAATTGACACGCTCGTGTTGTGTTGTGAACCGATATAGCAGCGTATCCTCGTCATACACATAAGGTATACTAGGTGACTCACGGCGGTGAGGATGCCAAACCGGGAGAATTAGATTATCGGGATTGTATATCCGAATGTATATGCGAGGGGAATCGGAGTCGAGACATTTTCACCGGAGTTTTTTAAAATGTGGTGAGAGGGTACAAGGTGGGAAGTTACTGAAAGGAACTTGAAGAACGTGAGGACTAATGAGAGAGGAGAAGGTATAGAGGGGGTTATATTGGCGTAAATATTGGGAATTTTAATCCAAATTGAATCAATTACGAGGTCATGGTATTGTCTTGTCAAGTAATCAATGTTTCCATTTAACTTGGACGGGCTACTTGGACAGTTGGACGATTCATCGGGCCTCACATGAAGTTAAGACCGTCCGAATTGGGCGATTCCGTCCAAATTAGAAGATTCGGTATAGTGCAATAATAGACGAGGGCCCCCACACGTTAGATATCTTGTTCATATATGACCGTCCAAATTGGACGACGCCGTCAAAATATTGGGCGGTTCCGTCCCAAGTTAGTGTGTGGATATATACGTCCATATGCATTTGGACGTGTCCCATCGAACTGACAAATGTGGTCACTATCGGCGGGTCCCACCTTTTCAATGATTATGACTTATGCATTTATGTCAGGGCCGTACAGATAGGTATAGTGCAATAATAGACAGGGCCCCACACGTTAGATATCTTGTTCATATATGACCGTCCAAGTTAGTGTGTGGATATATACGTCCATATGCATTTGGACGTGTCCCATCGAACTGACAAATGTGGTCACTATCGGTGGGTCCCTCCTTTTCAATGGTTATGACTTATGCATTTATGTCATGGCCGCATGAATAGGTATAGTGCAATAATAGAGCGAGGCCCCACACGTTAGATATCTTGTTCATATATGACCGTCCAAATTGGGCGACGCCGTCAAATATTGGGCGGTTCCGTCAAGTTAGTGTGTGGATATATACGTCCATATGCATTTGGACGTGTCCCATCGAACTGACAAATGTGGTCACTATCGGCGGGTCCCACCTTTTCAATGGTTATGACTTATGCATTTATGTCAGGGCCGTACAGATAGGGCCCCACACGTCAGTTAGTTGGTGACTTATGACCGTCTAAATAGGACGATTACCTCCAAAAATTTGACGATTCCGTCCAAAGTTTGTGTGTGAACATATGTGTCAGTCAATCAATTTTCTTTTTGTAAAAAAATCTATATATTCACAAATACTCTAACAACCATTCATCTCTCTCATTTCTCATTTATTTTACTCTCTCATTATCTAATCTAGTGTTCCCTTCAATGGCTAACCCACATGCTCCTGTGTTCATTTCCAACGATGAAAATGATTTGTCGTTCGATGAGCAGTCTCTCATAAGCCGTTTTAGAACAGAAGAGGAGAGCCGTGAGTACATGACTAACTGGATGGCAAGAGCTGTTGTTCCGGAGAGGCAATTGAACATAGAGAGTCTTCCTACTTTCATTGCCAACTTTTTTCGAGATAACAGTTGGCATAGTGTCCCCCGGATGCCAATAAGCTTTCAACACGTTAATCGGTCTATTGTGCGTGAATTCTATGCTTGTCTAGCTACCACACGGCTCAATGAAAGGTGCGTAATTGTTCGAGGCGTTCCCGTCATTTTAAATAATGCATGGATCAAAAATGAGTATGACATTCCAGAATATCCTCAGGGTTTGGATTTCTTTCTATTTCCGGATGTTCCAGAATTACTGCAGCGTGATATGGCTGTTTTGTTTGGGGAAACTCATCTGTGGGAACGTGTGAGGCGTACCCGCCCTTCACCCTGGGCATGGTCCGGTCGATTCCTTCCTTTCTTCATTATGTTCTTGGCCACCAATATGTATGGCACGGTGAACTACACCCTACCTTCATTTGATTTGTATGCACTTGCGTACGCATCCATTACATCATACTTTGGCGTCGGAGTATATTCTCTCCAGATTCGACAGATAGAAAATGGCAACACGAGCGATGGATATATATTTTTCCTATCTCATCACGACTATATGCGTTAGGTCCGCTTGAAGTGCGGAATATCTTGACGATGATGTTTCATACGGTCATGATGAGCGACTATATATTTGTTGTATAATATTTCGTGTTGAGCAATCTTTTTTCTAGCAATTGTAATGCATAATATTTGAGTGCTAGTGCTAATCTTTTTTTAATGGAGTTTGATAATCTTAATATTGATAATCTTAATAAATTTATTATTTTCAATTTGCAGCTTTTTAGTGATAAATAATGATAGATACAAAGGATAAAATAACCATTCATTACATTTAGAGGCAAATACTATGAGAAGCACAATGTGATATAAAAATTACACGATTAATCTTGCGCTTTTGTACCATCATTTACTTTCACATTCGCTCTAATCGTTCCATGATATAACAATGTGATATAAAAATTACAATAGCTTATGTAAGGTAACAATTACAACTCACCCTCTAATTGATATAACAATGTCAAAATCAATGTGATAAAACAATTGCAAGCAAACAGAATAAAAAAATTATATGTTACAATCATAATGTCTTATAAAATTAAATAAAGGTTTATTCAATTGGGAACAACTGCACGAGCGGGACATCTATTCCTTCTATGTCCAGGGTTACATAATTCGAGCAATTCCTACCGAACACAGGAGTTGTACTCTCTGTTGGCATTCTCGTCGTCCCTAGCACTGTAGGCTCACCTTGAGAAGGAATCCTCAAGGTCCTAGGTCGGCCCCGCCTAGCTCCCATCCCGATTGTTTCTCCTCCTTCCCTCACTCTGTGGCTCAGGTGGAGTGAGGAAGGTTTTTTTTATCCACGGAAGAATCCAATCATCCTCCACAGAGGCCCGGGAAAACACATCCTTCATATGTACGTTGTAAACAGGCAGCTCTGTAGTAATGGGAACAATAATCATAGGGACTCTCACAACGGTGACTTATAGCAGCACAAGCATGCACGCAAGGTAAATCGTAGTCCTGAAATCGCCATAATAACATTCTCTCTTACGCATATTCACTTTCTCACTAGAATCGATGTCTCCAACTTGATACATTTGGTCTCAGGTCGATACTATGCGGTGTGAAATTCTTTACAGCACGAGCAACATCATTCAAGAACTTTTCGAGTTCGGGGGCTAAGACGGTGCGGCAAGATTCGCGCTTTCTCTCTCTCGCAATGCCACCGCCCGACACAATGCCCGGATGTAATCAAAGAGATTCACGATACTCATCTTACGTGCATCCCTGATCACATTGTTGAAGCTTTCAACATAGTTGCTTGTCATGATTGAGTAACGTGTACTGGGGAATTGTGATCTGGCCCATTTATCGACTCCAATCTCCTGTAGGTAAGGCGATACAGGTTTGGTTGGGTCGATATCCATGTCTATTATCTTACGGAATAATATTTGGAGCGCGTTTCTGAATACGTATAAGCTGCTTCCCAGAAGGTGAATGGACAATATCCCGTGCTACCAAATTTTTTATTCAGGTTCATGACAATGTGGTGGTAGCAGTAGCCATGGTAAGCGTTTGGAAATATTGGTCTAACGGCTCCAATTATACCTGGACCTCTGTCTTAAATGAAAACCAAGTCAGTACGTTCCCCAATTATCGACTTCAATTTAACCATGAAATAGGTCCAAGCATCAAGGCTCTCTCCGTTGGTCACAGCATAAGCTAACGGAAAGATATGGTCGCCCGCATCTACACCCACCGCTACTAACAATGTCCCCTCGCACTTTGTTTTAAGATGTGTACCGTCCACAACTAATATTGGCCGACAGTACTTAAACCCCTCAATACTTGATCCTAATGCCATGAAACAATACTTGAACACGCTTAGCGCATCGGAACAATGTCTGTAATGGTTCCTTCATTCTCTACCTCCAACATGTAAAAGTAGGCGTATAATTTACAATACGACATTTCAACGTTTCCGCCGATCAGTTCCAATGCTTTATGTCTACATTGATACGCCCTTTGATAATTCGGTCTATGTTGAACGTTTTTTTCACCTCGGCTTGTAAAACTTTTGTCGTGAATCCGCTGCCGAGTTTTATGAGGCTATCCCTTACGAAACGACCTATAGGTCCGGCTTGGCTTTGTCTGTGATTGTCGGTTAGTTGCTCTAGTCCACAAGTGTGGGTTTCAGTGTACGCGGTTATCTCAAAATTCATGCAACGTTGTCCGTCCCTTGCGTCCACATTCGAATCAACAACCCTCTTACCGACAACCTTCCATTCGCATCGGTCGGAAGTATAACATCGTAGTTTTAACGTTTCTGATCGACTGGCGAGTTTCCACATATAGTCATGCCTCGGTGGCGTGGTAACTCATTTTATCCTTCATATCCTCCTTGTCTCTATACCTTTTACCGATGAACAATACATCCGGATTATCGGTGCAAAACGCCTCAAAGACGTGGGACATGGAGGAATTTGGGAAAGGTCCATTCCGGACCGAAATGAGCACCTCTATCGCGATTGACACTTGCCATACCAAATGTGTGACCACGGTCGGTGTTCTCATTGCAAAGGTGCGGTCGGATAACTCGTGAAAGATCCGCCGATAGTAGGGCCCGTTGCATCGGTGCTTGCATCCTAGTTCGCATAAACTGCCCATACTGTGTGTGGGTCGTCTGATCTACATTCTGCCTAGACGTTCCAGCTTCATTCATAGATGCACACATCCGACCCATACGCTGTTCATTGTACGGTAAGTCCAATGGCTAACTAATGATATTTGCAATAAATCCCCAATCATAGCCACGTTCACTCGACACATCAATTACTTGATCACCGAAACATGTATTCGTTTGGATGACATTTTCATGAGAAATTTGAGGCTGGTGGAGTTTGTACAACATCATCACGGGATTGCGAATATTATAAAGTTCGGTGTAAAATCTTCAATCCCTCTATCAACTATCGGTTCTTCATTTAAGTTAAATGTGTTTTCCAACTTTGTCTTCCAACTCATCATCAAATAACCAGATTCGGCGTTAACACACGCTTTTCTGAGTTCTTGTCTACGCACATCACGAAGGTATGCTATCCATGTCTCGTCATCCGAAACATCAATCGGCCCTCGCAGCTTTGGATACAAAAGTTTCATTACCAATCTATTTTTGGATACATCAATTCCTACTTTCGAACACACTTTCGCTTGACGTCATCCAATGTCGTATTGTTACTTATAAGAATCATATAAAATGTTCCTTTTCTATAAGACCATCTGTCGCTTCTTTCATCATATTTCCACTCTCCGCCAAATGCAAACCTAATAGACAAAATGTTGTCATCTGTGAAAGAATTAAAATTTTGCATTAGTTTTACTGTGAAGAAATGAATATGAAATAATAATATATATACATTAGGGTGTGTGTGTGTGTGTGTGTGTGTACATATATATATATATATATATATATATATATATATATATATATATATATATATATATATACACACACACGTATATATATACACATATATTCATACATATATCCACATACATTTACATTTACACATATATACACACACACACACACACAATAACACACACACACATATATATATATATATATATATATATATATATATATATATATATATATATATATATATATATATATATATATATATACATATATATAGACACATATGTATTCATACATATATACACATATACACACACATATTTATGTACATATATATATAGGTACATAAATACACACTTATATAGACACATATGTATTCATACATATATACACATACATTTACATATATATATATGTACATATTTTTGTACATATATATATATGTACATAAATATACACGTATATAGACACATATGTATACACTTATACACACATGCATATACATATATATACCCATATATACAAGTACATACACATATATAGACACATATATACATACATATGTATATACATATGCAAATATATACATATATGTACACATATACTATTCATCCATTTATTGTTTTGGTATATAATCGTTGTGTTCTGTTTTGTGTTGTAACGTCGGGGGGTAAGAAAGCATAAATTATGGTTTTACCACGTCATAGAATACTTGATGATGACGAGGAGAGAGCAGAGGTCGTCGGAGCCGTGAGCAGGACCTTATATTTTCGATCTAAAGGGTGCCTCACTTCCGGCTGAGGATTACCAGGCTGCTGAGGACAGGAAAAGATGCTCTATTGAGCAGACCTAATGAAATTTTCTACGAGCTACCTACCAGGAGCCCCAATACAAAGCCTGGAGATTAGGCATGACACAGCGGATCAGAAGGAATCGAAAACACCCTAGGGAAAGCATGCAATTCTAAGAACCTCGTCAGGCCGAGGCGTACCATAGAATTCAGTGCGAGATGTTGATTTTTGGTTTTTCAAACAACATTAGTGTGTCGTTTGGTTCAATTTTTTAATTAACATAACTGTTACGCTAATTTAAAAAAATGTTCTCATACTATTACAAAATTCCGTAAAACAGATACCATATATTTTCAAGGCGGATTTGGCATCTTTCTCTACAACAACAACATAATCAACTAATAACCAAACCAATAAAACACGCTTGCTTCAACAACAGTGAAAATGTATATAATCAAAATATCAATTCCATTATCAAAAAATAACATCAAAATTAATCATTTCTCTACCCTAAATACCGCACATACTACACAACGCTAATTGAACAAAATTTAAACAAACACGATAAATAAATTTTTTCATTAAAAACAAGTAACAATAAAAACAAACACGCTAATTAAACGTGCTTTTAACATAATACATTCATGTGAACAATTAACAATAAAAACAAACACGATATATAAATTTTTTCAATAGTAAATAATTGCTAGGTGAATGCTTACCCATTTCTTTGCAAAAACAACCCCCGGTATTGATTGTTTTATTGTTTATTTCGTTTGAAGGACCACAAACTCAACAATGGTGATTTTTGGGTCTGTTAAACGGTGAAGACAGAGGCTGGTGAAAGAGTAGGTGAAAAAAGTAAATAAAACTTGATAAGGTTCTTTGAAAGTGGACGAAACCGTCCAAATTGATTCAACACGTCCAAATTTGGACGGTGCGTGTCACTTACATCGTCCAAATTTGGACGTGTTGATAAAGGTTTGAAAAGTGTACGGTTTTCGTCCGAATTTGGACGGTTCCGTCCACATTTGGACGGTTTTTGTGTATTTTGGACGGTTTTTGTGTATTTTAGACGGTTAAATGCATGTCAATGGAATTGGACGATATGCGTACAAATTTGGACGTTTTTTACCCAATATGGACGACTTCGTCCAAATTTGGACGTTTTACTCGAAAAAAATTTAGAGGGTCTGACACACCTAAAAAAAAAAAATTTTGGTACAGTTGCCTGAAATACCAATTTCACAAAATACTGCTTAGGGAATTTGAGGTGAAGTAACGGATGAAATGATCACAATCATATAGTTTAAATACAGAATAATATTGTATGGTCTGTATATAGCAACACGGTATCGTGGCTCCACACCGTGTGAAGACATTACACAAGAATTACCCCTAGGTTTTGCACATTGAAATAAAAATTTCAGAAAATTAGATATATTTTGACAGCATTTTTTTTTTTCTTCGGCGACTTTGCATAATGAAAATACTATCGCCTTTCTTAAATTTATTATTTTTCATTTATTATTTCCGTTACTAAATATAAGTAATCATTTACTATTTGATTTGTCTCACAATATATGTTATCTATGTTACCAATGCAATATTTATTGTCTTTCTCTATCTTACTTCTAATTTATTATGAATCCAACAATTTTTCATTATTTAACAACTATCGTATTAATGATAGTCGATGAGTATTTAGACATTTACTTTTAAATTAATAACATTCAACCAGTTGCTTAATCTGTGTAAAAACTCCTAAGATGACTTATATTTGAAACGAATGTAGTATTTTACTAAACCATCTAATCACTCAATGCACCACTTAAAAATAATCCATTTAATCTCTTTTAAAATTGAACGCTTTAGTCCCTAATATTTTCAAAATTAAACACTTTAGTCCATCTAATTTCTACACCTACATTACATTTCTTTCTAAAAACTCTTTGAACTCCCCCTCCACATTACTTTTTTTCCATTTGAAACAAAGAAACCTAGGAATTTCGCCGGAGTCTCATCGGAAAAGACGCCGGAGAAGATAAATTTCACCGGAAACCACTAGTGAAGCTAAGAACAACATCACTTTGAACCAAATCATGTAAGTATCTTGTTTTGTTAGCATTTCGGTTGTAAATTGATAGAAATTGAAGGTATTATTTTTCGAAAGTTTGAAGGTTTTAATGGAGTAGTTTTAAGGTTTTTTCCCGAATGTAATGCTCCTACAAAAATCAAAGGTTTTAATCGAATATTTGTTTCATTGTAATGTGTATTCGTTTTTTGTTTAAATCGGATGGAAGTAGGGTTGAAATCGGAGGGTTTTTTTGGCTATTTTCGATAATCCGGCCGTTTTCCGATCGGAGGGCTGGGAAGATGACTGGTGCTTGAAACGTCGCCTATATTGACATTTTTATTCATATATAACATCAGTTAGGATGACATTTAGATCATGAAAGTCCACTAGGGCTACCCAGTTCTTCGTCAGTGTGGGTGACGTTAATATTGCTTCAGAACGTTGACATGGTTGACGTTTCATAGAACGTCAGTGAGACTGACGTTACCGTCTCAATTTAACATCAAACATGTTGATGTTATATGCTGAATTTTATTATAATGGCATAATTAATGCGCACATATCAACTTTCAATTAGTGTGTTTCTTGACATTGTAAACAACTGTCCACTAATGAATTAGTGTACTCCCAACTATGAATTAGTGCATTTCTTCACATTGTAAATAACTTTCCAACTATGAATTTTGGTCATTTAAGTGAGTTAAAATGAAATATATAATTAATGTAGTTACATTTTTACTCATAATAGGGGCCTTAAATTCTTATTTTGGAAATGTAAGTGTTAGTTAAAAGTATACTTAAATGTGTTTTGCCCATTATGTGTGTTGTGTGGACCCGATAATATAAAGCCGTGAGATCTCTTTGCTTTAACATATTTTGAATCTCTTACAAACCCCTGTGATCTCTTTGCTATTTTGGTAAACTGGCTTACCTAAATCAGTTTCATTAAGAAATGACCAATGATATCCATTTGTTAATCTCTCATAAGTTGATAGGCCAAATATATCCATTCTTAATGGACTGATTCAGGCTAGCCATTATCTACGTAAAAAGTCCTGATGCCCCCCTCACTTTGAAAATGAGAGTCTTCCGACGAACAATTAAAAGAACTCATAGTAGAAGAACTTCAGGTATTAAAACAACATTTGCTGATTGATACGAAACCCCGAACGAAATTTGCCCAAGGTCCTTCTAAAGGGATCAATGGAACGAGCTCGAAACAACGAACTTAGATAATACAATCTAAGAACGTTGGAGAGAACGCCACAACGTTTGCTCAAGGCGCTGATAAGTTCTTAAAGGGTAGAACTCTACAACGAAGAGATCCTCATTCGCAAGAGATCAACAAGTCAAAAGACTTTAATATTATAACTCTAAATTCAAATGTTTGTAAAAGAACACCCTATGTGCCTTATATAGGCTACCGACTCCAAGACCAATTGCTAATTTAGCAATGTGGGACAAAATAACAATAAATAAAAATAATAACAAAAATAAAATACTAAATGTGGGATAAATAATATAAAAGTAAATAAATTTAAAAAAAAAACTTCAAATATTTTCTTCTCGAGTCCAATAGCATAAATAAAGACTGTCATGATGCTTCTTCCATCTTCTTTGGCTATATCACATCATTGTTCATACAACAACTTTAGGTATGTATATGGATTAAGGTACTAGTCATGTCTTGTGTGATTAGTTATGTTTGGCTTAAGTATCTATGTTGTCTTGTTTTGGAATGGCATGAGGACTGATTCTAATTCTAATTCTAATTCCTCATTCCTTTCTAATCTTTAGTGAAGCAAATGGATATTGATCGTTTCTTCAAAGTTCTTATTGGCGGTTTCATAACAAGTTTGGTTTGTCATTATTAATTAACTTACATTTTTATCGCTTATATCATGATTGAATTAACATGATATGTTTTTTTCTTCATAGACACTACCACGAGTATATGTTAATATACATTTGACTTCTTCGTTTCTTTGGGGAAGCTTTGGAGGAGTATGTGGCCGCTCATCTCTTGAATGCGGGGGAGTTTGTAGTGTTTGAACACAGAGGGGATTTCACTTTTGATACTATTGTGTTGGATCACAATTCTTGTGAGAAGACTTTTTCTGAGTCCGAGAGTGAAGAAGAGGATGCAGATAATGATGCAGATGATGATGCAGGTGGAGACAACAATGGTAACCAAAATCCCCGTTTGAGACGACGATGGCAAACTCAGCCTTTTCACATGGTTATATGGTGAGATATTCTAAAAACATCTTCGTTATTTTATTGTTTTATGATTTTCCCTCATTGCATTTTCTAACACTATTTAATTTTATTGTTATTGGTAGAATATTCCAGTACCATTTGCTATGACCCGTGGCATGCTGCGATGCAAGACTGTGGAGTGCCACATGGGATTCATGGCCGGCTAGACTTGTAGCTTGTGCCAAACCCTATCGACAAGCTCGCTTCACAAGGTTAAACGTTTTCTTGACGGACAATGATCTCTAAGTTAGAGATATATGTACCTTTGAACTCGTTGATCAGCCGACGAAAGATCATATCGTGTTGGATGTGGGGATTAATAGATTCTGAAATCCATTTTTATTACTGATTGGATGTGGGGATTATAACTGATTACTTCTGGTTTTGAACATTTTAAATCATTGTATGAGATGTTGAAGTACGTTTGGATTACTTGTGGATGATTTTTGTTTTGGACCAATGTTTGGATATTTTTCTTTTGGATAAATATTTCCCGTTATCTTTGTTTGTATAATGTTAGGATTATTATTTGAATCATGTTTCTTCAGTACTGGGTCCAAAACGTCAACAGTATAGACGTTGTTTCAGCTAAACCAACGTCAGATATGGTGATGTTTTGAAAACAGAACCACATTCAGTTATGCTCTCACAAACGTCACCAGGGATGACGTTATGTTTCACAATCAACGTCAAAGGAGCTGGCATTGAAGGATGCAGGTTCTTAGATCTAAACGAATTAGATCTACGCACAGCGGATGGATCACGATTTATATATCAAAACACATAATTAAAGGACTTAAACTACTACAAGGGGGTTTAAGATCATGTTACCAATAACGGGAAGAGAAGCCTTGATCTTCCGATGTGTTCTCCAAACGGCGGTTGGTGGACACCCTTCTTGATACACGAACCTCCTTGATATGCAACACCAAGTTTTTCTTCCTCTAAAACCCTAGACAAGAAAAACAAAATTTTCTCTCCTTTTCTAAGGTGGTGGTCGAATTATGCCTTACAATTTCCCTTGGAATAACTCTCCTTTTATAGGAGAGTAAATCCTTGGCCTCCAAGTTTCTAATTAATTAAATAAATAATTAAAAAGAAATCACAATAAAGGATAATTCCAAAAGATTGTGATTAATCAATCAATCAATTACAAATCAATTATCTTTTATTAATTAATCACTTACCAAGTAAATAATTAATCACACAAGAAAATCAATTCTTGCATTTTAAGAGGTAGGAGGCGCCAACTAAATAATATCCATGCATATCAATTAATTAGCCCAGCCAATTAATTATCACTGAGGCCCAAATAACAAGATTATTAGTCCGAATTACAGAAGCCACATCGGGGACCATGGACCTATAACCAGTAGCTCCAATAATTAATTATTCATCGAATAGAATAAGTACATTAATCATTAATTCCGGGATTACGCCACCATAAACCCGCTCGAACTCTACCGATTATAGATGTATACTTATACTCAACCCATGAGTGAATAAGCGTCCATTGATATAATCACTACATACGGATTAACCCTCCATAGATCGTCCATTACGGTGGGAAGTCTCCGTGAACCCGACTTCGAATATCTTATCCTTATTTACCATTAACCCCTAGTGATCAATTAGTTCACATATCGACTAGTAGCTAATTAGTCTAACATGAACTGGGCCCATCGATCATTTTCTTAGGGCTAACAAATAAGGGGACTATCTCTACTTCCCGCTTGAGGAAGGAATGGATTCCATGTCTGTGAAAATCGAAACTACTCACTCATCTCGGAGATAGTGCCAATGAGAAGTGGCTTGGAACACATATTTAAGTGAACCGTAACTAACACATCAAACACTACCCCGGGACAAGCGGCACCACAGTGATCACCTCGAGATTAAGGTTGATCCATATATGATCATCTAATGATTTAATAAGATTCCTCGATTACGGAATTATACCGAGAAATACTGATTAAATCGGTCAAGTCCTATATGAATGCCATCATATATAAATGCCCCACGTGAGTACCCTCTACCGGCAAATCCGGATAAGACTATCACACCCTAAGGTGTTCGGGCGCATTATTGGTGTTTTAATCAAGAGACCTAAACTCGATTAAGTTCACCACGGACTAACAGATTTAAGTATATCACCACTAACTCAATCCTCACGTGTAATCCGTACCTTTCGAGTTAAGTGGTTACATCTGAGATATACTTAGGGTTTGCGGCGATGTATTACTTTACAAGCACAAAGCAAGTAATAAGGTGAGATAAATTACATCATTCATTATTAAAAACAATTACATAAATTGTCTTTCGGGCACTACACCTAACAGGCATATGATAAACAAAATCATATTCAGTTCTTTGTCCATAATGTCACCTACATTAACGTTATTGCTTTGCACAAAAAACGTCACAATTGCTGGCGTTTTGAAAACAGCGACATTTTAAGTTCTGGAGTCCAAAACTTCAGCACATTTGACGTTCAACTTGCACATGAACGTCAGTCGTACTGACGATTGATGGGATGCCGGCCGGAGAATCCAATTGGCGATCGAAAAACTCTAAAAAACTTCATTTTTTCTATAATTCATGGGGTTTCATGCAATTGAGAATGTTGTTTAAGTGTTATCTTATTACATGCTCAAGATTATCAATTTTTCATTCCATTTGTGCTTCCATATAGGTTGAAAATGATATTTGGGCGATGAGTTTGACGTAATGAAAAAGGTTGTTAAAGAAGATGAAGATGATTGAAGTAGATGAAAAAAAAATTGATGATGAAGAAGATTGAAAAAAAAAATTGATGAAGAAGAAGTTTGTTTGAAGAAGATGAAGATGAATTTTGATGAGTAAGAGGAAGATGTATTTTGATGATGAAGATGAGGATAAAATGGTGGATTTTGAAGATGATTTGGGTGAAGATTAAGTTTGTGTATTGTTATGGATATATGTGAATAATTGTGGATTATAATGTTATATTTTAATTATCGAATGAATAAATTGTATTTTATAAGATTTGTGGTGTGAGAAGCACATTTTCATTTTTTCGGTATTGCTTGGAGTAAAGAATTAATAAAATATTCAATATGGTCCCAAAAGTAATTTACAGGGTGCAGAGAGTAATCGTGATGCCGGAAACAAAACTGTGATGCCGATAAAAGCGTTTTTTTAAGCGTATTTTGACAGCATTTTTTAATTCAAGAAATTTCATTTACGCAAATAGAAGTTTCAAAAATACTACCTTAGTCCTAAAATTTAAACCATTTTAAGAGTTTTCAAATAAATTAAGAAAGTGGTTGGATATCATAAATTTAAAGATGGAGAGTCTAAAATACTCATAGACTATCATTAACGCAATAGTTATTAAGTAATAAAACGTGGTTTAATTGATAATAAATTCAGGTATCATAAAAAAAACATAATAATAAATTAGGGGTAAATAAAGAAATGGAAATAAATCTTGATTTGATAATTTAGAATGACTTATATTGTTGGACAAATCAAAAAATATAAGATAACAATCTTTTTTTTTTGGAGGAAAACAATCCAAAAATATTGTTGGACAAGTATGGCATTGGTTCACCAACATCAGAAATCTGGCATCACTAACAGTTATGGCAAAGCCAATTGATATTACTCCCTCCATCATAAAATTTAAATCCGGTTATGTAATATATCGATATTCGGGAAAGGGCAGACGTGTCATTTTGCGAAAACAAAATATTGAGTTCAGTTCTTTTTATTCGGAGTTTAAGTATTATATATATATATATATATATATATATATATATATATATATATATATATATGTGTGTGTGTGTGTGTGTGTGTGTGTGTGTGTGTGTGTGTCGAGTTTATATGCATATATATTTAAGGAAATCTGATTCTTTAAGGGTAATTAAGGAAAGAAGATATTTTTGGGAAAACTTATTTAAGGAAAAATAATTCCCATTATACACAAAACCTATTAGAAATCATAATTTCTCTCCCACGTTCTTGAGAAAACGCGGCTGAGAGCAAGAGAGGAGCCAGAGAGACTTTCTACGATATCTCACGGAGTTTTCAACAGTTTTCAGATCCGCGAGAAGCGTTAGAATCGTCGTGAAAGGAGCGTCGTTTCAACACTCATAGATCTGAGCTTTGCTAAGGTTAGTAATTCGACCTATCTGCTGTTCTTGGTTGAGTTTTGAAGATCAAAACTCATACCTTTCGTAGTTTGTTGTATGAAAATGCGTGATCAATTTTAATGTGAATTCGGATTGGTCATATAGGTTTCTCTGCAAAAGGTGTTTGAGTTGCTGCTATTTTTCCTGAGTTTTGGATTTGGAAGAGCTTGCTAAAGGTAAGAAGGTTTTCCTACACGTTAATTACGGCTTATAGGATTTAAGTTATGATTTTATGGATATTTTGATGGTTAGAATTCATGCTACGAGTTGTTTAATAATCGTAGGAGGTTATGGTCCGGTAAAGGTCAAGTTTTTCTGCTATTTTCAGAGTATATTGATGTTGGATAAGTTTGGGAACAATTAGGGATCAATTAGGGTTCAAAAACTGAGTTTTTGGAGAGTGGCCGTGCTTGGTGCGGACGCACAAGCCGATCTTGAACGTCTTGGTGGACCGTAAACCAATTTCACATTCGAGAGAGTTGGTGCGATAACACCGGACCCGATCTTTGCGCGCTGGAGCCAGTCTTGGGTGCACCAGACCCAGTGATGGCGCACTAGACGAGCAGTTTTCGAGATTTACATACAGAGGCTCGGTCTTGGGCGCCTTCAACCCCGATCTTGGCGCCTTTGGACCCTGTTTTAAGGACAATTGTGATTTTAAGCTAAGTATTGAGTTTTAAATGTTAATCCTTTGATCTAACAACATTAATTAAACATAAACAAGCCCCGATTGAGTTTTCATGCGTTTGGTTCCGGCACCGGATGTACTCTTAAAAGGAGTTGAAGTATGGGACCGTCGGAAAGACATGAAAGGGCTTGTGCTTTGATGAGCTAGAGCTCACCAATGTCTGTGTACTTGATAGGACGTGATGTCTAGCTGTCTAAGTGAGGGATTAGAGTTGATAAGATGAGCTTTGCTTTGAAAACACTTAGGTGGCTTGTAATACATAATAATAATTACATAAGTGTAGTTTAAGCCAAACGTCACTTATTCTCGGTTAGGAACTATTTCATATCGGCAATGTGATACGTCCATAATAGGTGAACAACGCTACTGGCTCAAAAGGCTGAAGGGTAATGGAGGAAATTCATCGGACGTATATTCATACTGGGGAGATCCTGGGACTATCGGTGCTAATCACTGTAGTTGGCAAGTATATCTCATGATGGATATTCATCATGCACAGTGTCCTTGAGTAATGATGTAACCAAGATAAGCTAAGCTAGAAACGTATAGTCATGACATGTTGACGGGCGTGAAGTGAACCTTAGATCGAGTCGGTCTCATAAGATAATCCTTGTAATAAAACTTGTTATAAAGCCTTAATTAAATTGTAGCTTCTACTTCTTGCTATATACAATGTACTTACCTCAAATGCATGTTTATTTATGTGTTTGAGGGAGAGAAGACGAACAGGTAAATCTAGAGTTCGAGGAGGACTTTGATGACGATGTTTGAGGACGCCAGAATTGAAGAGTTTTATTTATTCATGTTCTATTTATTATTTTAGACTTGGAGTTTGGTTGTAATTTTGTAATTTCCTTTAGATTACGTTTGGAAGTTTTCCGTACGTCTTTGGTTTTCGTATGGCTTCTTTTCCCAATGTATACATTTCTATCTTTAGATATTGAGTTTCTATTATTGGTTGTTTGAAAAAAAAAATTACCCGAGTCTTTTGCTTCCGTTTGCTTTATTTTGATATGACGTAGTAGAGGCTTACGTATAAAGTGAATTTATTTTATTTTATACGTGCCGAACGTTCCTTTTCCGGATAAGGAATCGGTGTCCGGGAATGGGGCGTTACAGTTGGTATCAGAGAGAAGCGTCATTTAGGCTTCCTTCCTTAAGATAAGATCTCTTTAGACCACATAGTTGTTGGAAGTAGCGCCCAAAAGACAATTTATGTAATTGTTTTTATGATTAATAAATGACAGATTTATTTCCATCTTATTATTTGCTTTGTGCTTATAAGAAATACACTACTGAAAACCCCAAGTCGTATCATATGTAGCCATATAACTTAGTGTGTGTCACACATGAGGATTAAGTTTATGGTGTGAAGTTAATCAAAGTATGGGGTCTATTGATTAAACCACCATTAATGCGTCCAGAACACTTTATGGTGTGACCGTCTTATCCGAACCGTCGACATTGGTTGTCTAAGTGGGGCACTTATATATGATGAGAGTCATATAGGACTGGACCGATTTAATATGAGTTTCTTATATAATTCCATGATTGAGAAATCTTATTAAATCACACGATGATCATATATGGATTAACCTTAATCCTAAAGTGATTACAGAATCCTACTTGTTTCAGGATAGGGTTTGATGTGTTCGTTAAGGATCGCTGAGAGGTGCGGTCCAAATCACTTTCACGTTGACACTATTCTGGAATGAGTGAGAAGTGTGTGTCTCACAGATATGGAATTCATTCCTTCCTGCCGGAAGTAGAAATGCAATCCCCTTATTTGTTAATCCTAGAAACTAATCGATCCGCGGAGTTAGTATTGGTTATGAACTAATTGATCACTAGTGGGTTAATGGTAAATAAGTATAAGATGTATTGAAGAAGGTTTACGGAAATAATCCCGCTTCATTACGGATAGTCTATGGAGGGTTAGTTTATATGTAATGATTATATCAATGGACACTTATCGACTCGACTCGACGTTTTGAGAATAAGTTATATCTATAATTGATAGAGTATAGTTTCGGATTTATGGTGGCGTAATTCCGAAATTAAAGAATTAAGTAGAAATATTATGTTCGATGAATATTTAATTTAATTTATTGTAGCTATTGGTTATAGGTCCATGGTCCCCGGGTTGGCTCCTAACACGCGAGTGTTTTCTCGTTTTATGGAACCTCGAGATTAAATTAAATATTTGGTCTATTTAATGAATATGCAATATTATTTATTTGGTAAATAATATGTAAAATAGAAAATATATTTTCTATTAAAAATGATTTAAAAGTGGCGCCTATAATATGGATAAGTTAGGAGAAGAAATTTTTCTATAGTATCTCATATGTGTAATTAATTAATTATCTATTTTTTGGATAATTAATGGAAAAATAAGAGATTGATTTTTTGGGAATTATCTCTTATCTTTTGGCAACTATGTTTTCCTTATGGGAATAGATAATTGTGGTGTGAAAAGGATATCTCTCTTGGCTAGTTATTTTCCTATATATAGAGAATTCCTCCTAGCACAATAACAATCACAATTTGCGCCACTTTCACAAATAAAGAAGAGAAAAATTAGTTTCTTGTTCTAGTCATTAAGAGAAGAAAAACCTAGGGTTTTTCTAGGGTTCTAGAAAAACCTAGGGTTTTTCTAGGGTTCTAGGGTTTTTCTTGTACATATTCGAGGAGGTTCTACGGCGAGGATCGACGTCCACCAGTCGTCGCTAGGAGATACAATCCGGAAGATTGTAGCTTCTCTTTCTGTCGATTTATTATTCCTCTCCGTTAAGGTAAATAGTCAACCTTCTCATAGTTAGATTAATTATTTATATGATTCGAATCGCGGTAAAGTCGCATGCGAATTTATTCGTAGCTTCCGCTGTGCTAGATTGAATGTCTCGATCGGTGCTGTGAATCAGACCTGACGATCCAATTATGGATCGGATCCAGATTCGGGTTTCTGTATATCCAGCATGTGGTATCAGAGCAAGGTTAAAGTAATTTTGCGATCATGATTGCATAATTAATTAATAAGGAGTGGAATTGAACAAATATTACATCTTTTATATATTCAGTATATATATGCGTGATTGAATGATTTGGTTGACGAGATGGATTGGGGTTGGTACTTGTTTACCGTTAGATCTATTGTAAACACGTTTTTCCAGGTATAGGATGACATGTAATTTAATTTTGCAATTTAATTTTCTGTTTTGATTTAATTTCAATTCGGCCGACACATTTTTTTATTTAAATCGGATGCATTCTTCATCAAGTGGTCAAGTCACAGTTTTAATGGTTTGCAGACCTGAGTCGAATCTCCTTGGCCGGATCAAATAATTTCTTTTTTTATGTCCGAATTTTTTTTATTTTTCTGTTTGAAAAGATAAATAAATAAAAACTGTTCGAAAAAAAGGGGGCGGGGAATGGAACTCGGGTGGTGATGAAGGAAGAAGGAGCTTCAACCAATTCAGCTAGAAGGGCCTTTTATTGAAAATATGGAGTAGAAAATTCTTATACCCTACGGGGACTACAAATAATTTAGGGTTTATTTAATTTACTTATAGATTAGATACGGGGGTACCAACGGTCCATCTCAGTAGTTTATTTTTCGCATTTATTTTCTTGTATGATTATTTATGTGATATAACCATGCCATGACATGCATCATATTCATGAATTCCACTCCTAGCATATGCATACATGTAGATGATTAATCGTGATATTAATTAGGCATGTATGAGACGTAATTAATTTAGATTAATTTAGGTAATAAATTAAATTAATTAAAACGAACGGAATTTTATTGGGATATAAAATTCACATGATAAAATAAAATTTACTCGGTAAATTTAATTTTGGGATCTAAAAATCATTCGTGGATTTTTATTATGTAGTGACTACATAAAAGAATTTTAATAATTGAAAATTTGGAAAATCCGGAAAAGTTGGACACCAACTAAGCAAAATGTTCGAAAATTGGTTCGGGCGGTCAATAGGGCTTCGGCTTGACTCGACTTGCCCGTCCAAGTGCGGGGTTTGCCACGGGGGTCCGGCAAGGTCAAGCTATCCGGCGAGTTGAGGCTCAATGGGGCAACCGTAGCCCAATTTTCAACCCAGCAACCGCACACGTGCGACGTTAACGTCGGGGGTTCGGCAAGGTCAAGCTATCTGGCGAGTTTTGGCTCAATGGGGCAGCCTTAGCCCAATTCATCCAGCAGTCGTATATGAACCAACGAAGAAGACGGGTCGGCTTAGCCAATCCCAACACCGTTCGGGGAACTAGGTTAAAGCTCAACCAGGGTTTAATACCGATAAGTTGGTGATTGCTTTTCAAAAATTATTGTTTTCAAATTATTGAGATAAAATTCTACGATCCCAAATTTTTATCATGACAAAATTAGGTTTTTTTTTTAAAATTCTTTTGTGAATTTTAGTTGTGTAGTGTCTACACAAGAAATTTCTAAATATTCGAAAAATTAGAAAATCATGAATATAGTGTCACTAGTTAGACAGTATTTGGAACCGATAAACTAGTAGGAGCTTTAAATTTTATAATTTATTGTTTTTTGATTTATTAGAAAATTCATAAAGACCTAAAGTATTTGGATTATAAAATTCTTGGTGAATTTTAATTGTGTAGCGTCTACACGAGAATTTTAATAAATCCATAAAATTGGAAAATCGTGAATAAGTGACACTAGTTAGACGGTATTTGTAACCGATGAACTAGTGGGAGGATTAATTTAAATATTCATGATTTATTGTTTTTCGGATGATTAAAAATTCTGAAAATCCTAATAAGACTAACTATTTTTTCAAAATAACGAGTGGGAGCGGGGAAGGTGACAACTGACCCCACGGTCTCTACTATTGACACAAGCACGTGAGAGAATGGTGACGCATCGTGCTGCTTTGATTTCGGCCCTCTATGGATGGCATTCACCGCTTTCAAAATTCAAGGCTTGGTTTCCGAAAGGATAGGATTTTGAGTACTCATCGGGTCACCGACCTACCCTACGGCGCATACTCGGGCGTGCTTAAAAATCAAAGCAGTGGAGTCACACTCACAAGGATATTTTGGAAATATCTTGGTGAAAAAGATTTGTAATCAACAATTAAATAGAGATGTCCGATTCTCGCTTAATTGTTGAGAGAGATTGTCTCAATTTAATCGTCACCTCTTTGACCTACCCTACGGCGGCACTTTGTAGGTGTGAGATTAAATCCCTGGAATGGTAGGATAAAATGCATGCATGACATCACGTTTATAATTCCTAAAATATATTATTTGTTGTGGTGTATGATTTGATTTATATTTTTGTCGTAATTTAATTTTACAACTACATGTCATCTCAAGACATCTAAACTGCTAAACACGATAAATTGACTGATGATGACTTCGTAAAAGTGGAAAAGTAACAAGAACGTTGAACTCAATAATCGAGAATGCAAATTAATTCTTCGGAAGATGATGTTCCTCTTGAGCCTACATACTTAAGTGACATTGATGTCACTGTTGTCACTTGTGTTGAACGAGAGACAAAACAAAATTAGTTCAAAGATGACAAGAATGATTTGGTATCAATCTCACTAGACATCCCACAGTTTACGAGTAGTGTCTACTCAAATGAACTGCTAGTTCACGGCCATTTCCTTTATAGAAAGCCAAGAATGGGAAGGTAAATGTCGACAAGTGCAAGTCATCTAAACTAAATAAGTTTAAGGCTAAACCGAAATATTAAAAAAAGAAAGCATAGGATAAGGAAAGTGATTTCGGATCACTAACCTATGAATCCTTAAAGACTATCTTAACCAGGATTATGACCCGGAAGCTAAGTTCTTTTGTAAGAACAAGGCTGGGCATTAATGATTAAAGAGTAAAGAACGGGCAGTTATTTCAGCTGAGATAGTGGGAGTGATATTGATGACGGTCAAATTATACCCGTAAAAGTCATCAACGTTGACCTTAAATCGAGATTAATAATATATATTTCATATTAAATCACTCGTTTATATTTATTATTTAATGTTAAGTGATTATTAATATGATATTTGGTATTTAGATGTTTTTATTATTAAAGACCGATTTATTGTGCGATAATTGCTTATTTTGCGAGATCACAACAAATCGGGAGGATTAATGTTAATTAATCAATGATCTCAAGATGATAAAGGAAGAAAATCGGAGCATTAAGCGAAAAAGTAATCGAGATCGACGAAGCGTGGAGTGGGGAGCAAGGCGGGCGAAGAAAACGTGGAGAACTTGGAAAATCCAGGTTCGGTCGACCGAGCCTCATGCTTGGTCGACCGAGTGCATCCTTCGTTGACCGAGCCTCCTCAGTCGGCGGTTTTGACTTTAATCGTGTTTATCCTCTGATCCTTCCTAAGTCGGCCGAAACTCCTATATAAGCAACAGACTATGAGCAATTGTAAAACACACCTTTCATACTTTAGAATATAATTCTACTTTGATATTTTAATACAATGTAGCATAAGTAGATTGAAGGTTTCCGACAATTTAAAAATCATGCGAGTTATGTAAGCCTTTATTTTACATTTCTTTTCTTTTAAGTAATTAATCCCTCCCGATTATGCTTTATCGTTTGAGTTAGTTAATTCATAGCTAGATGATGTAGATCTAGGCTATGACGTTAGGGATGTGGCGAAGCCTTGTCTACGAGGATCCCATAACCTACGTCATATGTTTAACGTCTATTCATGAATCGCTTGGTTTAATTAATGTGTATCTAAGTAGTTTATATGATTTCTTTACTGATTCTTCGCTAATCTGCTTACGTATGATGAAACGCCGAGAGATATATTCTAGGATGTAATCTGGGAGTTGAAATTGTTTGGGTAACCGAATTGTGTCATTCGGTCGACCGAGTGTCTGTATTCGGTCGACCGAGCCCCCTGTTCATCCGTTAAATAGCCACGTCTTTATGGTTAGGTTAACTTAATAGATTTATCATCTCAGTAGGTATGGCCACGGCTACGTTGCTCGTCAGTTTTAATTAGCGTGCGATTAGGAAATACCAATATAGGGCTCCTAGTTCGGCTCACGAAACGATCTTCGGACTTTCAATGAGATCTAGGTAGGTTTTGTATTAGGAATTGATGTCACCTAGTTATCGTAGTTCGTAAACTAGCATGAGACCTAAAAGGTAATTGATAGTTGGGCGAGGGCTTGAGCGATCGTTTAGGAAATGCGCTAACCATAGGAATGTTGCCTAGACGAGGTGTCACGATTAATATCGGCATCCTTAGAGTCGTAGCGTGTGAGTTATATGAGATGGAGGCACCAAAAGCGAAAGTCACGTAACAATATCACAATGATCTAGTGACCTACCGGTGCTAAGTCAAGTTAAAGAGGATGACTCCCGTAGCCAATCTAAGATAGATACAAGCGGATTGACAGTTAATAAGTTCGATTTATTATATAAATTATCTAGGTCCAAGCGATAAAGACTATAATTGGGGAGGTTAATTACGTTGTGTCAGTCGTGTCTTTACTTTTCTTGTTTTATGTTGGTCGTAGACGCCTCTATGTCCTTGACATGTTTAATTAATTGTTTGTATATAAGATGATCCACAATTGGTTCCTGTGGGATCGACCTTGATTCACTATAGCTATACTACGATGGGCCTAGTCCTCTTGCTAGTATTGGTTTATGGTGGTCAAGTATATTATAACCTGATTGACCACGTCATCAAGTTTTTAGGCGCCGTTGCCGGGAACCGACGGTCAATTTTATATATAAATAATTTTCTTATTCATGTCAAGTTTTCTGTTTTAGAGTCTGTTTTTACGTTTTGAGTCCCTCTGGTTGTCTGCTCTGTCTAAAAATTCCAGCTTAAAATAAAAAATAAATAAAAAATAAAAAATAAAAATAAAAAATAAAAAATTTATTCGGTCGACCGAGAGACCTCATTCGGTCGACCGAGAACTTATAATATTTTTGTTTTGTTCTTGTCCTATTCTGTTTACTCGGTTTCTGATTTGTGTTTTTCGAGTCTGGAATTTCGCGTGTCTGTTTATCCCAGTATGTTTAATCCGTGAGAGTCGATAGCGACATGAGAAATCATGTTAAAATCAGTCTACGGTCTGTTTTGTTTTTCTTTTGTTTGCAGAAACCAGGGAAGCAATAATCTGAGTCAGTAATTTTTCAAGAGCGCTGAGAAAATAAACCAGCAACATGTGGAATTACTACTCTACGATGGGAAAAGCGATGGAAGCAATACCATTAAAGCACCAAGATGGCTCCGGAAAAAATATATATTTTAAGGCTTAAATTCTTCGTGGTACAATGTTGAAGGCAAGGTACTACCCTTTTTTTTTTTTTTTTTTTTTGCTTATGTTTTACTATCTTTTGGTTTTTTGAGCATAAGTTAGCCTATACATGAACTTTAGTATGAATCTTAGCCCGGAGTTGATTTGTAAGAATAATTTTATTAGTGTCGAAGGTTTTGCCCCATATCTGTCTCATCTAGAGGCTGTAAGGAAACATGTAGTCGTTGAAAGGAAGCAGTGAATAAAGAGTTCCTCGTAGTTCTGTTAAAATCTCTTTGTCCTATGCAAGAGATTGCTTCATGGCCAGGGAGCAACAAATTGTGTAGTTTAAGCATTCACAATCTAAAGAAGACGTTGAGTTTTGAGAGAACACAATCTTACATTTTTGTTGAGTTTTATGGTGATGGCTTCTCGGTGAACCCACCTTAAACGAAGCTTGAGATTACGCTTTGGGTGACAATTTAGGAATCGGAGACTCTTAGTACATGGGTTCGAAATGGTTTAACCATGGTGGGCGAGTTCAAACGAGCTTCGGCTCAATCGACTCCCTCCACGTGTGATGTACGTTCATGCGAGTTCAACAAGACTTAGCATAGCCGATAAGCCTTCGGGCTAAACGGGGCTTATCTTGACGGATTGGCGGAATCGTCACATATGTTCCAACGAATAAGGCGGCGTAGGCTTGCCTACATAACCGACCTTATTCGGAGTACTGATTCATTGTTTCTTATTGTCAAGGCCAAAACCGTAATTTGACCGAGTTTCTTAGAATTCACTAATTCCTAAAAGCGAGCCCGAGGTAAGAGCTTTGGATAAATGGTATGGATAAATGTCGTTTCCTAGGTCTCACAACCAAGGAAGGGTATTAATCCATAGCAATGATGGGCCCACCTCTTATAGTGCTTTCGGAGGGTCAATATCTCGTGATCCAAGAATAATGACTCCACAAGGATACTTTTGGAAAGTCAGTGAGGGCTTTAAACTCGAACTACTTCTTTAAAACCCTTAGGATTTCTTTTTAGGATTATAGGTTGTTTTCTTTGAGTCAAATAAGAGTAACGTGAAATATGTTGAGGTTTTTTATTTTGCCGTGTTCCGATGGCCATTGGGCTAAGGATGTGCAAAACTTTTTTACTCAATATAGGCCACGTGAAATAGAGTTCCGTAGGAGAGTCGAGAAATTGCTAAATAAAAGGAAATTTAGCAATCAACTTTAAGATGGAAGCATTAAGAGAGCTTGAGAAGTATTGAAAATGTAACAGAGAATGATTGGTGCGAACAAGAACAATTTTGGTCAACTTCCAAAACCTTTTAGAATGGTGATCCAAGTGAAAATACAAAGTGGTGTGCAATTCATTCTGCAACTATCCTTATCTTTCCCTTTACACTTTTTCACCTTCAAACTTTTCGATCCTCTCACCAATCTCGCCTTGGCAGTTCACATTTCTAACCATTCTTTCATCGCCTCTCTTTCTTTCCATCCGTTTCACTCTCCCGCCCAATCTCGATGTCTTAACCATTCCAACCTACCCATAAACGCAATTTCTTACCCACCCTTTATCTTTTCTTCCCATCCTTATATATATCTTTTTCTAAACCCATCATACTCTCAACCCCCATTTTGTTTACACAATACCCTTGTGTTGCGGAATTTGAAATATTGCTATGTTTTATTGATTATCTTTTATCATTTTGATTTTCATGATCCTAGTTGGGGTGAGTGTAGCTCTAACCCTAGCTAGATTTTAAAGGCTTTTGGTTCGATCAAAGTACAACTTATCTTTCTACCGGAAGTTTTGAATTTCACATTTTTTCCGTCTATTCCGGCATTTCTAGATGATAAGTTTTGTTCTAAATCATCATACTGATCAGACCTTGTTGATGACGGTTATGAATTTTACGTGATACATTGGGTTATTAGTAATTTTGAGGAGTAGCTACATCTCCCTAAGTTGTTGATATCCAATGCAAGCGAGAAGTTTATGCGTTAAGTTTTTTGATTTTATCTTTAGCCAATAGGTCGCATTCAATCTGTTATACCTTACCAAGTTTCTCTTTTTATTGAATACCTTTTCGATCGAGTAACCCTCGTGTTTTCCCACGTCGGGTAATGCTTTTTGATCTTTGTCTTCTCCACCCAGTTTTAAGAATATTTAGGCGGTGGAGGTTGTAGATGAAGACCACCATCTTTAGTTGCTTGTTTATTTTTCTTTCTTTTTAGTATTTTTCTTTTTGGTTTCCCTTGTCATTGGTTGTATAAAATAAAGTGGCTTAAACTGTTTTAAGGTATTTATACCTCATTACTGCCACATTATTTTATAACTTCCATAGACATGGTGTTATTAACGGTTTCGTGGAGTTTGTTTGCTTATACAGGATGTGTCTATCTCTCCACGACGTGCTGACATTTATTCCGATATTGTTCCACTACTTGAGAGCCGTTTCCAGAGCTAAGTCTTTTTCTTAACTTCTCATTTATTTTTGTCATTGAGGACAATGCCATGTTTAAGTGGGGGGTAGGAGACTTAGCCATGTTATGTTATAATTGAAAATTTGAATGAAACGGCACATGATTGAAAAAATTGAATAAATACCATATTACGTATCTCGTACCCTTAGAATTGTGAGTTCCTAGCTAAGAATTGATAGGGAAGGAACCAAGTTTCATGAGTACGTGATCATTTTATACTTATGTTAAGTAAATTTAAGGATATTCATGCTCGTTTTTGCGAGTAGTTATTTATTATTCAATTACTCAACTTTGTCGAATCGAGTATATACCGCGCAAATCATAATAATCGGCGAATATTGTGTACATTGCATAGATGATTGGTTATGTAGACTTAGTGTCGATACTTATTGGCTGATGTATTCTTATCTTCTTGCCAACAAAAGCGAGTAATAAGCTTGAGACGTGCACTGTGTTTTAGCAAAATGTTAGACACTGGGCTTGTAGTAACATTACCAAAGTAGCCCGCTTGTGGTAATATTCGATGCTATACATGATCTAAGATAGGGGGATACTCTAAAAAGTTTTCTTCCTTGAGATTGATAGTATTTGAAAAATATGAAGATATGAAAAGAATATTCAACTCTTTAAGAGGCTTTGAGTAGTACTCGGTCTCCAAGTCCAAAAACCCTATAGATACGCTCTTGCTTATTGCTCTAGTGCTTCAAAAATTTAAAGGCTCGAGAAGTATGAATGCTGAGGTTGGTAGGTTGAGATTACGAAGTTGGCATAAACTCTAAATCTTGCTACGAATATATAAAACTAAATGCACATGCACACATCACTTCGATTCATAGTGAGTAGTGAATAATGGATATCTTATGAGCATGACTAGTATGAGTTGACTTGAGTTTCTTGTGTAAGTATGATTTGACCATAGAAAATGTTGTCTTGGGGAATGACTTATTGATGCTTTGTTCGAGACGATCAAAGTCTAAGTGGGGGGTAGTTGATGACGGTCAAATTATACCCGTAAAAGTCATCAACGTTGAACTTAAATCGAGATTAATAATATATATTTCATATTAAATCACTCGTTTATATTTATTATTTAATGTTAAGTGATTATTAATATGATATTTGGTATTTAGATGTTTTTATTATTAAAGACCGATTTATTGTGCGATAATTGCTTATTTTGCAGATCACAACAAATCGGGAGGATTAATGTTAATTAATCAATGATCTCAAGATGATAAAGGAAGAAAATCGGAGCATTAAGCGAAAAGAAGTAATCGGATCGGCCTGACGGCGTGGAGTGGGGAGCAAAGCGATTTAAGAAAACGTGGAGAACTTGGAAAATCCAGGTTCGGTCGACCGAGTGCATCCTTCCCGGTTGACCGAGCCTCCGGTCAGTCGGCGGTTTTGACTTTAATCGTGTTTATCCTCTAGATCCTTCCTAAGTCGGCGAAAACTCCTATATAAGCAACAACTATGAGCAATTGTAAAACACACCTTTCATACTTTAGAATATAATTCTACTTTGATATTTTAATACAATGTAGCATAAGTAGATTGAAGGTTTCCGGCAATTTAAAGGTGCATGAGTTATGTAAGCCTTTATTTTACATTTCTTTTCTTTTAAGTAATTAATCCCTCCCAGTTATGCTTTATCGTTTGAGTTAGTTAATTCATAGCTAGATGATGTAGATCTAGGCTATGACGTTAGGGATGTGGCGAAGCCTTGTCTATGAGGATCCCATAACCTACGTCATATGTTTAACGTCTATTCATGAATCTGCTTGGTTTAATTAATGTGTATCTAAGTAGTTTATATGATTTCTTTACGAGTTCTTTGTTTAACTGCATTACGTGATGATGAAACGCTGAGAGATATATTCTAGGATGTAATCTGGGAGTTGAAATTGTTTGGGTAACCGAATTGTGTCATTCGGTCGACCGAGTGTCTGTATTCGGTCGACCGAGCCCCCTGTTCATCCGTTAAATAGCCACATCTTTATGGTTAGGTTAACTTAATAGAATTTATCATCTCAGTAGGTATGGCCACGGCTACGTTGCTCGTCAGTTTTAATTAGCGTACGATTAGGAAATACCAATATAGGGCTCCTAGTTCGGCTCACGAACGATCTTTCGGACTTTCAAAGAAGATCTAGGTAGGTTTTGTATTAGGGAATTGACGTCACCTAGTTATCGTGGTTAAGTAAACTAGCATGAGACCTAAAAGGTAATTGATAGTTGGGCGAGGGCTTGAGCGATCGTTTAGGAAATGCGCCTAACCATAGGAATGTTGCCTGAGCGAGGTGTACGATTAATATCGGCATCCTTAGAATTAAATAGCGTGTGAGTTATATGAGATGGAGGCACCAAAAGGCGAAGTCACGTAACAATATCACAAAGTGATCTAGTGACCTACCGGTGCTAAGTCAAGTTAAAGAGGATGACTCGTAGCCAATCTAAGATAGATACAAGCGGATTGACGCTTAATAAGTTCGATTTATTATATAAATTATCTAGGTCCAAACGATAAAGACTATAATTGGGGAGGTTAATTACGTTGTGTCGAGTCGTGTCTTTACTTTTCTTGTTTTATGTTGGTCGTAGACCGCCTCATGTCCTTGACATGTTTAATTAATTGTTTGTATATAAGATGATCCACAATTGGTTCCTCGTGGGATCGACCTTGATTCACTATAGCTATACTACGATGGGCCTAGTCCTCTTGCTAGTATTGGTTTATGGTGGTCAAGTATATTATAACCTGATTGACCACGTCATCAGATATAAGGAAATAAATTTCGGATTTTAATCCTTGAATATCAAAGAAATATAATTTCTGTTTTCAGATTCGTTGGAACAAATGGATTCACTTTCACATCGATAATATAGTTTCCTCAAAGAAAGTGAATATGACATTTGTATACAATTCTGAGACTCGGACTTTTGTCTGATAAAGTCAGAACCACTAAGTAATGCTGAAAATGTATATGTAACACATCATAAACTATTAAGATAAATGGTTTCCGTATTTAGATAAACGATTCTTCAGCATCTGTTAATTAGTACATATATCCTAAAGATAAGATCTGATGACTGGCTAAGGGTGATTCCTATCTCCCAGTCTAAGAACACTATCTCAAAGGAAAAATGAATATGTAAACTTCCAATTAGGAAAGGTTAATAGAGCTGAAGAACTATCATAGCTTGTTCATATTGACCTTCGGGGTCTTATGAAGGATACAGGCTAGTTGGAGCTTTTGAGTAATAGACTTTTTTTGTCAAACGACTACTCGAAACGCCGATTAGTTTGTCTAAATATTTTGAGGAATCTCTGATATTACCAGAGAAAAGAGAGTATTCCATGCTTAGATATAGTCTATAGCATAGTTTTTGGAACTGATGCTCGGTCTACCTCCGGGTGAAACGATTTCACTGAAAGGATAAACCATGTATTGTCTTGTATAGTTATTGATATGCTACAATACACTGGTTAACTCAATTAAGATATTGGTTGAAAATAATGGTTTACATTATTATGTAATACCGAGAAGTCTACCTAGAAGATGCTTATGAATTTATGGATAAAGAGTGAAGTGCATTTACTCCACTTCCGCAAATAGAGGCATTTAGCACTAATGCTTGAAGGTAGGACTGGAGATTTTGCATACATGTGCAGATGGTGACTGTTCATGAAATATCTTGAAACAATGAGTAAAGGTTGGTTATAAGATTCTTAAGATCGGATAGTGACGGTTATACTGCCACAACCTTTCTGAAAGAATGTTTAAATAACAACCTTGGACCTTGAAGTAAAGTTACTCAAGGAGTTACTATCTGATTTAATTAGACCACATCCAACATTGGTTGTTGGGGATTACGCTGATAAATACTTTCTGAACCAGATCAGAATGTCAATCCACCCAAATGTAGTGGGAGTATGGTTTATTCATTGACTCATTTGTGATCATCTGAGACTTCTGATCTGCTGGGGTAATTGATAACCTAGGGTCTTTTGGAAGGACTGTATAGGATTCTGATAATAAGAGGTTGGTTCAAAGCCATAAATTTTGGTACTCCAGGTCTGTTCATACTCCTGTAGAACCACCTGAGTGTCTCAAGCCCAGTGGGAGAAATTGGATCTACATGGAAAAAAGTTGAATGAATGAGAAAGTTTATCTTTCTAAGCAAAGCCATGTGGTTTTGGGGGTAACTCCCTAAGAAGTAGACAGTTAAACATGGGTGATTCCCTGAAACTATCTCACCACTCAGTCTTTCTTGACTCCATGGAAAGCAGAAAGATTAACAGGGGTGATGCCCTGAAACTTTCTTGCCGTACAATGGAGCTTAGATTCGTTCGGAACAGAAGGGTTTTAGCTTAAAGCCAATGGCAGATTGACTGCCTATGCTTATATCCATCGGTGGATTAAAGTAAACCTTCAGGTCATTAAAATTCACATGTTTTGAAATGTGTGGGCTTGACCAGAATATTGATGAGAATTTTGTAGACCAGAGAATCAATATTGGTAAAGTAGTAGACGTTAGTTCTTATAAAAGATTACACTGCAACGGTTGGGAACAACTTGAATGTGTTATCTGAAGTCAAGAACTGATGAGCCAAAGCTTCTCTGAATCAGAGAAGTGGACTATATTCTTAGAATCGATTCGGTCGAATTCATGAGAACAAGTTGTTGACAATATCCCATCCATCTTATTGGTTAAAGATGATAATGCATTTTTGAATGTAGAATTAACGAGAGGTTTCCTACCCGAACCCTCACGGGATAATTCTCTTAGTCTTCAGATATAGAGAAAATGGGATAGATTCTCTTTTGGATAGAGAAAGTCAGGTTATTAAAAGTCAATAAAAGTTGAGTCTTGGATTCGGACGTTGAAAGCTGTATAGTGCATCCTCAAGTATCTTTAGAGAACGAGGAATCATATGCTTGTGTATTCGGGTGCAAACCTGAGTATTGTTGACTACACTGATTCTGATTTTTGTCGGATTAAGGATGATCGTTAATCGATCTCAGGCTCAGTGTTTACTCATAGTGATGGAGCTATAGTCTGGAGCAATCCAGCACTGCCAGTTTGACTCTATTAATCGTATACATAGCAGCTTTCAGAGCAGCTAAAGAGGCAGTGTGGCCTGAGAATTTCTTTTTTGGATCGGGAAGTGATTACAGGTCTCGATGAGCCGATACCATTTTACTGTGAAAACAGTTGAGAGGTAGCACATGCAAATGATCTTCGCAGTCACAAGAGGTCAAAAGCATATTGAGAAAGAGTACCACCTGATCAGACAGACCGTGCAGAGAGGCGACGTTTTGGTCATAAAGATCGCCTCGAGACGACAACCTAGCTGATCAGTTTACCAAGTCGTGTGGAATCTAATATCATTGATACGCGCTTGGCGGGTATGAAATTGGGAGGTATGTCTCATCTGCTTTAGAGCAAGTGGGAGAATGTTGTCGATAGAAAGAATAAGGGTGTGGTGCTCTAAAAACAATCATTGCTTGTCCTTACGGGCAAGTGGGAGATTGTTAGATATAGTGTGCCCGAAAGACAATTGTTGTTTGTCCTTACGGGCAAGTGGGAGATTGTTGGAAGTAGCGCCCGAAAGACAATTTATGTAATTGTTTTTATGATTAATAAATGACAGATTTATTCTCATCTTATTATTTTCTTTGTGCTTATAAGAAACACACTACTAAAAACCCCAAGTCGTATCATATGTAGCCATATAACTTAGTGTGTGTCACACATGAGGATTAAGTTTATGGTGATACACTTGAAATGTTAGTTGATGAGAGTCAAATTCACTATCATTTTCTATGTAATTATACCCCATTTATACCTTGTTTTATATGTTTCCGGAGACATTTGATTGTATTTTGATGTATTTTACACCTTGGTTATCATTTCGACACCTAGGACGAAAAGTCCGGAAATCTCATTATTTTTCGGTGTTTTAATACATTCTCGGTCACCCTAGTGTCCTGTAGGGATTACGTATGGCATTTGTTGTGATCTTGTACAGGAATTAGGTGTTCTAGAAGGCCGGAATGCGAATTACGAGGATTGGAACGTGTGCCCGAAGCTTAAACGTTCAAACGGATCAAAACGCGGTGGTACTACAACCATACCTTCCATTGATCTGCATTTTTATCTACCTTAGAGGCATTATCTGGGCTTGACATCCTCATGAACATTGTAGACAATTGAATGAGCTTTCCAACGCATCTTGAATCACTCAAATCGGAGGTCTACACACAAAGTTATGGCCGTTTTTCTGAAGGTGTGTCAGCTAGGCGTGCGCCTGAGAAATGCTAGGCGCACCTAACAGTGAATTTTAGCCAGAAGTTTCAGTACGTGATTTCAACATCCTAGGCGTGCGCCTACACTTTTCTAGGCGCACGCCTAGCGTCCAGAACTCATAAAACACTATAAATACCCCCATTTTGGATCTAGATTCACACCACCTTCTTCCCAACTCGTTTTCTGCACTTTTTCTGTGATTTTTCCTTAGTTTAGATTTGTTTGTAGATATATTAGCTTAGTTAGTTGTAGATTGTTGTAATCCGGAGGATCTCGGAGATAGCTTGACGCATTATTGACGGGATTTTGTTCGGTGGATCGATTTTCTACAGCCTAATATTTTTGGTATTTCGTTTTCCTTTCTTGTTCTTGCTTTCAATCTTTGTTTATGTTATAATTATTGTTGATTTCTTATTGTTTTTGTTGATATAATGAGTAGCTAATTGTCTGATAGTCGAGTTATGTGATAGTCTATGAAATCAAACCTTAGCATGTTCATGTGGTGTTCTTGATGTTTATCTGTTGATTCTCGATGTTACCAATAGTTCTAGAACTTATTCTTATCACGTTTGTTGAATTGATCACTTAATAATCGTATCACACGTATCGTCTTTACATATGTATTTTGCGAGAGGATACGGGAACCGGGGTTCTAGGATCACCGTGTAAAACCGACTGAGTTGTTCAGACTCGGTTTCGTTGTGAGGTTTTGTATCGACTTGTCGAGCATTTCATGAATCGTAGACCGTGTGAGGTCAGTTAAATCCGGTCAGCGGACTGTTGAACCTGACATAGGAGGGTAGATTTGTTAAGGGTGAAATTTATGATTTATATGATGTTATTCCCGTAACAATATCCTTGGTATTTTAGTACTTTTTATAGAAAAGTGTCGGTTTTATCGAATTATTGAGTAAACGAGTTTTAAATGTGTTTAAATGCAAAATCGAGATATTTACGTGATTTTATCGGTGTTTTATGTTTATCCGTATGATGTTACATTTTGCATGTTTCTATCATGTTGTTAGGTACGTTTGCATGATGAGTAAGGAGCTTAAATGATGATCACATGAAGATGGAAGAGTTGAAAGATGTTTAAGTGAAGAATCATTGAAGAAACCGGAACCAGGCACTTCATGGGAATTTTGTCCACACTTGTAGGCACTTTCAGGGAAAATTGTCTTGATGAAAGTTGTAGAGGATTGAAATATATTTCCAACGCATGTTGAATCACCTCATTCGGAGCCCTATAAGTGAAGTTATGAGCAAAATACTGGAGCTAGGTCCTGGACGGGCGTCCATGATGATGAACGAGCGTCCGGAGCGGTTACTGTAGCAGCCGACTTGATTTTCCTATAAAAACAGCGTGATCTTTACCCTAATGACACATTATTCGAACCCTAAACCCTAGGGGCAGCTTGGCTGCGTTTTTCCTTCAGTTTTTCTCTAGTTTTATGCACTTAAACTTCTAGATTATATTAGATAATTTCATGTACTTTTATTCATCAATTCGAGTTGTCAAGAAGATGCTAAGAGGCTAAATCCTCTTGAACAAGCATTGTGAAGCCGTCCAATTCAACAGTTGATTTCTCGTTCGTGATTATTTTGTGAGTTCTATTTCAAGCTCATTTCTTTTATCATGTTTTGTATGTTTTATTGCATGTTTAATCGAAAGATGCTTGCTTTGATGATTGTTTATATGATGAGAGTCGTGTCAACCTTAGATCACCATGATAAAAGATTGGATCTTTGATCTAAATAAAGCGAAAGTTATTAGATTGATTTTCTAGATTAGAAATCGAAGATTTCACGCCTAGGTTAGAAAGACGTAATCTTTAACATCGAAAGATAAAAGATTAGAAAATGAACTTGTCTACGAGTAAGAGTTTATGCCTTCGATTAGGTGAATCACGACTTGAGTAGAGATCACGGAGTAATCCGAATTAGAATTGAATGTTGATAGGATAGGTGGATCAATTGCTTGTTAGTTCGTTATAACTTGATTTAATCCCTTGAATTTGAATTATTTAGCTTAGTTAGATTTATTGCATAATTAGGTTTAGATTTAGTTTAGTTAATTGGTTCGCAACCTGCTTTCCTGGCTTTAGAACTTGTTCTTCCGTCCACTTTACATTCTTGTTAGTTTATTTTCTGCTTCTTTTAGTTTAATAATCGTGACATAGTTAGATAAATAAAAACTAGGAATCACAATCTGCCGCTTCCTCGAGATCGACCCGGTATAATCACTTTACTACGATCCCTACACTTGGGGTATACCGGTTATAAATTTTATTACTTGTTGTTTTCCTTAGATAAAACCCGAGACAAGATTATTGAAATAATGTCTATTCTAAGAGCCAGGAAACAACACCCTACTTGATATCGAGAACGTTTAGGTGAATCAAGAATACCTCGGGACTTGGCTAGGATTTGTGAGTAGTAGATTGGATCATAGCTCGGCTATCTCTTTTATATAGTTTTAGATCTTTATTTTGTTTTGTATATTTAGTTTGTAGAACCGGTGATCTGACAAATCACCACGTTCAATATTTGTGTTGGCCTGAACTAGGAACGAGACCGAATTTGGTACTCGACCAGATTCCCTGTGTGATACAACCTTGACTCACCAATTCTAGGCTACAGTTGACCCGGTACACTGCCGGTGAGATTGGACACTTAGAAAAGGCCGATCATTAGTCCGTGGTGAAGTTAATCAAAGCATGGGGTCTATTTATTAAACCACCATTAATGCGCCCAGAACACTTTATGGTGTGACTATCATATCTGGACCGTCGACATTGGATGTCTAAGTGGGGCATTTATATATGATGAGAGCCATATAGGACTGGACCAATTTAATATGATTTTCTCATATAATTTTGTGATTGAGAAATCTTATTAAATCACAAGATGATCATATATGGATTAACCTTAATCCTGAAGTGATTACAGACTCCTACTTGTTTTAGGATAGGGTTTGATGTGTTCGTTAAGGATCACTGAGAGGTGCGGTCCGAATCACTTTCATGTTGGCACTATTCTAGAATGAGTGAGAAGTGTGTGTCTCACAGATATGGAATCCATTCCTTCTTGCGGGAAGTAGAAAGGCAATCCCCTTATTTGTTAATCCTAGAAACTGATCGATCCTCGAAGTTCGTATTGGTTATGAACTAATTGATCACTAGTGGGTTAATGGTAAATAAGGATAAGATGTATTGAAGAAGGTTTACGGAAATAATCCCGCTTCAATACGGATAGTCTATGGAGGGTTAGTTTATATGTAATGATTATATCAATGGACACTTATCGACTCGACTTGACGTTTTGAGAATAAGTTATATCTATAATCGATAGAGCTCAGTTTCGGATTTATGATGGCGTAATTCCGGAATTAATGAATTAAGTAGAAATATTCTGTTCGATGAATATTTTATTTAATTTATTGTAGCTACTGGTTATAGGTCTATGGTCCCCGGGTTGGCTCCTAACACACAAGTGTTTTCTCGTTTTATGGAACCTCGAGAATAAATTAAATAGTTGGTCTATTTAATGAATATGCAATATTATTTGTTTGGTAAATAATATGTAAAATAGAAAATACATTTTCTATTAAAAATGATTTAAAAGTGGCGCCTACAATATGGATAAGTTAGGAGAAGAAATTTTCCTAGATTATCTCATATGTGTAATTAATTAATTATCTATTTGTTGGATAATTAATTGAAAAATAAGAGATTGATTTTTTGGGAATTATCTCTTATCTTTTGGCAAATATCTTTTCCTTATGGGAATATGTAATTGTGGTGTGAAAAGGATAACTCTCTTGGCTAGGTATTTTCCTATGTAAAGAGAGTTCTTCCTAGCACAATAACAATCAAAATTTGCGTCACTTTCACAAATAAAGAAGAGAAAAATTAGTTTCTTGTTCTAGTCATTAAGAGAAGAAAAACCTAGGGTTTTTCTTGTGCATATTAGAGGAGGTTCTACGGCGAGGATCGACGTCCACCAGTCTTCTCTTGGAGATACAATCCGGAAGATTGTGGCTTCTCTTTCTGTCGATTTATTATTCCTCTCCGTTAAGGTAATTAGTCAACCTTCTCATACTTAGATTAATTATTTATGTGAATCGAATCGTGGTAAAGTCGCATGCGAATTTATTCATAGCTTTCGCTGTGCTAGATCGAGAGTCTCGATCGGTGCTGTGAATCAGATCTGACGATCCAATTATGGATCGGATCCGGATTCGGGTTTCTGTATATCCAGTAATAGTAACATTCTGGTCCTTCTTGATCTTTCAGAATGTAAGGTAACCTCAGAGATACTCGTGTTGATAAGTTTGGAATCGGAAGTTTTAGGGCCCAGCAAGAAGCGAGTGGTTTGGTTCAAGATGAAGGTCTTGTAGTTGTGGTTCATCTAGAAGATGTAGATGATCATGTTGGAGTTTACCGTTGACAAAGACGAAGAGGAAAAGGACCTATAGTTTTGAATCCTAAGAATCATGGTGTAATTCTTGGTATAGGTCGGCTATCCAAGAATTTTGTTTACATGGATTGTAAACATAAGGAAGTACCTTCCGGTGTGGGGTGCACCGAGTAGAAGTGGAATAGTGCAGTTTCAGTTGTTCAAGAATGTTTTGTTTAGTGTGATCCAAGCGGGAAGGTTGAGAAGTACACCAAGAAACATGGCTGAATGCTGAACAAGGTCTTGGAAGCTGCGACCTTCTAGGACAAGCTTTCAGTCGTTAATGGCGTTGAGAGGAACCCAAAAGCAAGGAAATGGAAAAGGCGGCCCAAGTCGCCCAGTTCGAGTGTTTGCAATGGATGCTGAGATGGCGGAACCAAATGATAATGTTATTTCAGGTACCTTTATTGTTTATTTTGATTTATTAGAATACTTCTATAGCACAATTTAAATCATGTTGTATATGTATTTAAATAAATGAATTCACATCATAGGTACAATAATATTAGACAACTTAGCAGTTACGGCATTGTTTGATACGGGAGCGTCTAATACCTTCGTGTCAACTAAGATAGCTAAGAAGCTTAATTTACCAATGGAGACTTTAAGAAACACTTTGGAAATAACAGCCCCTTACTAAGGTAGCCAAGTTGATGCCTCAAGTGGATGTACGAGTAGGAGCGTATCGTTGTAAAAGTGACTTTACGGTTTGGATTTTTCGGACTTCGATGTAATTCTTGGAATAGATTGGATTGTAGAGAAAAGAGAGTGACCTTTAAAGTACCAGGGAAATCAGCTAAGACTTATCAAGGTAATGTTTACAAGCCAAGTAAGAACCGTCACCATATAATTTCAGCAGTTAAGGCTATAAGTGTTAGGTGTAGTGCCCGAAAGACAATTATGTAATTGTTTTAGGACAGAATTAATAATTCATCTTATTATATGCATTTATGTTTATAATTAAGACACTACTGAAAACCCTAAGTACCTCGTTTATGTAATCACATAACTCAGTGTATGGCTATACACATGAGGATTGAGTTAGTGAGATGTACTTAAAATTAACTTAGTCCGTAGCGTTGATTAATCTGAGTACGGGTCTCATGATTAATATGCTAATAATGCGCCTGAACACTTTAGGTGTGATCTTATCCGGACTGTCGGTAATAGGGTACCTAGTGGGGCATTTATATATGATGATAATCATATAGTAATTTGGACCGATTTGATTTGAGTTCTCGATATAATTCCGTGATCGAGAAGTCTTATCGAATCATAAGATGATCATATATGGATTAATCTCAATCCTGAGGTGATCTGCGCATAAGCGCTTAGAGTAGGGTAGAGTTTGATGTGTTAGTAAGGATCACTTCGAAGTATGTGGTCCAACACTTCTCGCTGGCTCTATTCTGGGATGAGTGAGTAGTCTGTGCTATCACAGATATGGAATCCATTCCTTCCCTCAGGAAGTAGACAGACAATTCCCTTATTTGTTAATCCTAGAAACTGATCGATCCGCGGAGTTCATGTTAGACTAATTAGCTACTAGTCTGTTATGTGAACTAATTGATCACTAGGGGGTTAATGGTAAATAAGGATAATATGTTTCGAGAAGGGTTTACGGAAATATCCCGACTCGAAATGAACAGTCTATGGAGGATTTTTCCGTATGTAATGTTTATATCAGTGGACACCTTATCGACTCATGGTTGAGTGTAAGTTATCTGTATTCGGCAGAGTTCAGTTTCGGGTTTATGGTGGTGTAATCCCGAAATTAATAGATTGGATATAATTATTCTATCCGATGAATAATTTTATTTAGTTTATTGGAGCTACTGGTTATAGGTCCATGGTCCCCGACACGGCTCCTAATATAGCATATATGTTTTCCCGTCGTCACACCTCGATTATAATTAAATAGTAGCATTACACTGTTTAATTGATATGTGGATTAATTGTTTAGTTGGACTAAATGATTAAAAACATGGAAAAGACATTTTTTCATGGACTCAACCCGGTTTGGTGAATTTCGGCCCATGACCTATTTAATTAGGTATTGGCGCCAATATGTATATATTATTAACAAGGAATTTGTTTTCTTGTGTTATTATATGACATGTGCTTAATTATTTATTGGTTAAATAATTAATATATTAGATAATGATCTTTTATTTATTCTAATTTGTTTGGGAAAATATTAGATTTATCTTTTTAGGAAAAGGATTTATTTGATTGATCATCCATTAATTAAATTAAATCCTTGTGGAACAAGGATCTCTCTCCTATATAAGAAGAGTTCTCTATTGTACCAAAAAATGACTATTCACGTCACTATTCACAAGAGAAATTGGCTGAAAATTTCGGCCTCTATTCTTATGGTTCGAGTTGGAAAAATCTTCGGGATTTTTCTGGTAGCATATCGGGAAGGTCTGGCGGCATGAAACACCATCCACTTGGTGTTGCTTGGAGATACGTGTTGGAAGATTATGGCTTCTCAACCGGCGCATCTACAAGGATTGTTCATGGAGTTTATTCACAATAAACAAGTAAGCAATCTATCCTTCTCGTAGATTAGATCTATTATATTTATGTATTTTGGTTTAGTAGATCTAGATCTTGTAGTTTCCGCTGCGTAATCGGGTGGATCTTTGATCCATCCGGAGATATTACATCCTACAATAAGAGCTTATCAGAAAGGTTGTGAAGGCTACTTGTTGTACGCAGTGGATGTGGAACAAGTGAAGCCTAAGTTAGAGGAAACCCATGTGGTAAGAGAGTACTCTGAAGTGTTTCCAGAAGAGTTACCGGTAAACATGCCGGATAGAGAGATAGAGTTTGAGATCAAGTTGATACCAGGAGCGGCACCAGTTGCTAAGGCACCCTATAGAATGGCACCGGCTGAATTGAAAGAGTTGAAGGATCAACTTAAGGATATGCTTGAAAGGAATATAATTCAGCCTAGTACTTCACCTTGGGGAGCCCCTGTGTTGTTTGTTAAGAAGAAATATGGTAGCATGAGGATGTGTATAGACTACAGAGCGCTGAATAACCTCACCATCAAGAACAAGTACCCTTTTGCCAAGAATTGATGATTTTTTTAATCATTTGCAAGGCAAGAGAGTATTTTCTAAGATTGATCTTAGGTCAGGATATCATCAGCTGTAAATCAAGGCAGCGGACATACCAAAGACAGCTTTCAGTACGAGGTATGGACATTATGAGTTCGTAGTCATGCCTTTTGGACTCACTAATGCTCCATCTGCATTTATGGATTTAATGCAGCGTGTTTTCATGCCATACTTGGACAAGTTTGTGATAGTGTTCATAGATGACATCCTAGTATACTCGAAGGATGAGAGAGAACATGAAGAACACCTGAGGATAGTATTGGATAATTTGAAGAAGAACCAGTTGTATGCTAAGTTCTCAAAGTGTGACTTTTGGTTGGATCAAGTTAGCTTCTTGGGTCATGTCATTTCTGGAGATGGCATTAAGGTTGATCCGGCAAAGATTGAAGCTGTTGAGAAGTGGTCCAGACTGACTACAGTTTCAGAGGTTAGAAGTTTTATCGGTTTGGTTGGCTATTATAGAAAGTTTGTACAGGACTTCTCAAAGATAGCTACACCACTTACCCGGATCACTCAAAAGAATGTGAAGTTCGAGTGGACCAGTGAGTGCGAAGATGCTTTCCAGACGTTGAAAGAAAGGTTGACTACAACCCCAATTTTGGTAGTTCCAGAGATCTTTGATAACTACGACGTTTATACAGATGCTTCGGGACAAGGTTTAGGTTGTGTGTTGATGCAAGGAGGAAAAGTCATTACCTATGCATCTAGATAGTTGAAAGTGCATGAGAAGAATTACTCAACACATGACTTAGAGTTGGCAGCAGTGTGTTCGCCTTAAAGATTTGAAGGTACTAATTGTATGGAGTTAAGGCTAGGATCTTCACCGACCATAAGAGTTTGAAATATTTCTTTACCCAAGAGAATCTGAATATGAGGCAAAGGAGATGGTTAGAGTTTGTAAAGGATTACGACTTGGATATCCAGTACCATTCGGGTAAAGCAAATGTAGTGGCAAATGCGTAGAGTAGGAAACCAGTGTTTGCAGTTTCAAACGTTGAAGATGTGGCAAAAAAGCTAGATGGGCTGAAAATCCAAAGTTTTGGCCAGATTGAAGATCGACAGTTTGCAGCACCGTTGTTAGCAAGATCCGAGTTAATGGACGATATTCGGGAAAAGTAAGATGAAGATACAGTTTTGGTTGATTTGAAATGAATTGCAAGAGAAAAGCCCATTGTAGGTTATGTGTTAGATAAGAATGGAAATCTTTGGTATCAAGATCGTTTGTGTGTGCCTAATGTCGGTGATTTGAGACAAAGAGTCATGGAAGAGGCACATAGGATTGCTTTTGCAGTTCATCTAGGAGCTACTAAAATGTACAGAGACTTGAAAGAAAAGTTTTGGTGGCCCTCGATGAAGGTGGAAATAGCTAAGTTCGTAGCAGAATGTGATACTTGTCAGAAAATTAAAGCAGAGCATAGAAGACCATGAGGAATGCTTAAGCCATTGGATATCCCTGAATGGAAATGAGATATATAAGATCACGATGGATTTCATCACCAGTTTACCTAAGACGAGAGGCAGACATGATGCGATTTGGGTGATCGTGGATAGATTGACCAAATCCGCTCATTTCTTTCCATTTAAGGTTGATATGCCCTTGAAGAAGATGATCACACTATACTTGGATAATATAGTGAAGTTACACGGAGTACCTATCTCTATAGTCTCGGATCGAGATAGTCGGTTCATTAGTCTGTTTTGGAAAGGTTTGCAGCAAGCTTTTGCTACGAGGTTGAATATGAGTACGGCCATTCATCCTCAAACAGATGGGCAGTCAGAAATAACCATTCAAACACTTGAAGATATGTTGAGAGCTTGTGTTTTGGAAGTAGGCGGATCATGGGACGATTACCTACCTATAGTAGAGTTTGCCTATAACAACAGTTACCATGCAAGTATAGGCATGCCACCGTTTGAAGCTTTGTATGGAAGAAGATGTAGAACGCCACTGTTTTGAGATGAAGTCAGTGAAAGACAAGTCACCGGGCCGAAATTGGTTGAGCAAACTAAATAAAGAGTTCCGTTGGTTAAGAAAAATCTGAAGGCAGCTCAAGATAGACAGAAGAGTTGGGCAGATGTTAGAAGAAGACCTCTTGAGTTTGAAGTCGGTGAAAGAGTTTACCTACGAGCTTCACCGATGAAAGGAGTGAAACATTTTGGACAAAAGGGAAAGCTAAGCCCTAGGTATGTTGGACCGTTTGAAATTCTGGAAAGGGTCGGACCATTGGCTTATAAGTTTAAGTTACCGGAATCAATGTCAAGAGTCCATAATGTTTTTCATGTTTCGATGTTGAAGAAGTGTTTGACAAAGAGTGACGTTGAAACTACAGTCGATCCGGAAGTTCTTCAGGATAATCTTGCGTACGATGAGAAACCAATCAGAATTTTGGACCGAAAAGAAAAGATGATTAAGAGAAGGATGATCCCTTTGGTTTGGTACAATGGAGCAATCATTCACCCGAGGAGGCAACTTGGGAAGTTGAAGACGATATGATCAGTGAGTTCCTAGATTTTATGGACTTACCAGGTATGTTCTAGTTTCGAGGACGAAACTCCTTTTAAGGGGAGGAATGTAATATTCGATTTTCGGAAAGAAGCAGAGGCGTGTCATTTTAAGTAAAACGAAATATTGGGTTCAGTTCCTTTTATTCGGAGTTTAAGTATTTTATTTGTATATATATATATACATATATATATACATATATATATATACATATATATATATATGTCAAGTTTATATGCATATATATTTAAGGAAATCTGATTCTTTAAGGGTAATTAAGGAAATAGGTTATTTTTGGGAAAACTTATTTAAGGAAAATAATTCCCATTATACATAAAACCTATTAGAAATCAGAATTTCTCTCCCACGTTCTTGAGAAAATGCGGCTGAGAGCAAGAGAGGAGCCAGTGAGACTTTCTACGATATCTCACGGAGTTTTCAACCATTTTCAGATCCGCGAGAAGCATTGGAATCGTCGTGAAAGGAGCGTCATTTCAACACTCAAAGATCAGAGCTTTGCTAAGGTTTGTAATTCGACCTATCTGCTGTTCTTGGTTGAGTTTTGAAGATCAAAACTCATACCTTTCATAGTTTGTTGTATGAAAATGCGTGATCGATTTTAATGCGAATTCGGATTGGTCATATAGGTTTCTCTACAAAAGGTGTTTGAGTTGCTACTGTTTTTCATGAGTTTTGGATTTGGAATAGCTTGCTAAAGGTAAGAAGGTTTTCCTACACGTTAATTACGGCTTATAGGATTAAAGTTATGATTTTATGGATGTTTTGATGGTTAGAATTCATGCTACGAGTTGTTTAAGAATCGTAGGAGGTTATGGTCCGGTAAAGGTCAAGTTTTTTTTGCTATTTTATGAGTATATTGATGTTGGATAAGTTTGGGAATGATTAGGGATCGATTAGGGTTCAAGAACTGAGTTTTTGGAGAGTGGCCGCGCTTGGTGCGGGTGCACCAAGCCCAGTGCGGACGCACTGGTGGACCAAAAACTGAATTTCACATCAGAGGTTGGTGCGGCGCACTGCACCCGGGTCTTTGGCGACCTTTGGAGCCCAATCTTGGCGCCTTTGGGCGGCGATTTTAGAGCTTTACTTACGAGAGGCTCGATGACGGGTGCATCGAACCCCAGCGTCTTTGCACTAGACCCTCGCTTTTAAGGACAATTGTGATTTTAAGCTAAGTATTGAGTTTTAAATGTTAATCCTTTGATCTAACAACATGAATTAAACATAAACAAGCCCCAATTGTGTTCTGATACGTTTGGTTCCAGCACCGGACGTACTCTTAAAAGGAGTTGAAGTATGGGACCGTCGGAAAGGCATGAAAGGGCTTGTGCTTTGGTGAGCTAGAGCTCACCAATGTCTGTGTACTTGATAGGACGCGATGTCTAGCTGTCTAAATGATGGAGTATAGTTGATAAGGTGAGCTTTGCTTTGAAAACACTTAGGTGGCTAGTAATACATAATAATAATTACATAAGTGTAGTAAAAGCTAAAACGTCACTTATTCTCGGTTAGGCACTATTTCATATCGGCGATGTGATACGTCAATAAAAGGTGAACAACGCTACTGGCTCAAAAGGCTGAAGTGTGGTGGAGGAAATTCATCGGACGTATATGCATACCGGGGAGATCCCGGGACTATCGGTGCTAATCACCGTAGTTGGCAAGTATATCTCGTGATGGATATTCATCATGCACAGCGTCCTTGAGTAATGATGTAACCAAGATAAGCTAAGCTAGAAACGTATAGTCATGACATGTCGATGGGCGTGAAGTGAACCTTAGATCGAGTCAGTCTCATAAGATAATCCTTATAATAAAACTTGTTATAAAGCCTTAATTAAATTGTAGCTTCTACTTCTTTCTATGTACAATGTACTTACCTCAAATGCATGTTTATTTATGTGTTTGGGGGAGAGAAGACGAACAGGTAAATCTGGAGTTCGATGAGGACTTTGATGACGACGTTTGAGGACGCCGAAATTGAAGAGTTTTATTTATTCATGTTCTATTTATTATTTTATACTTGGAGTTTGGTTGGAATTTTGTAATTTCTTTTAGATTACGTTTGGAAGTTTTCCGTACGTTTTTTGTTTTCGTTTGGCTTCTTTTCCCAATGTAATAAATGTTACATTTCTATCTTTAGATATTGATTTTCTATTCTTGGTTGTTTGAAAAAAATTACCCAAGTCTTTTGTTTCCGTTTGCTTTATTTTGATACGACGTAGTAGAGGCTTACGTATAAAGTGAATTTATTTTATTTTATTTTATACGTGTGAACGTTCTTTTCCGGATAAGATTCGACTGTCAAAGGCAGGCGTTCTGATTTAGCTTTTTCTTTGTCCCATAATGTAAATCAATTTAAAAAATCAATTAAACATTTATTACAATTTTCTCCTTTTACCACTTATTTATTATTTACCTACAAATTTTTCACTACTTTGCATTAATAACACGTACTCAAAGGTCATTCTAGACATTTTCATTAAAATAAAAGACACACAATCAATTTAACCAAATTTCTTAATGTGTGTGAAAAACCCCAAACGAATTTATATTTTAGGACGGATGTATTATATATTTAAAAAAATGATAACAAAAAAATTGCAGCCTTATTGTCGACCAAACATCTCAATCGTCTGTTGGACCTTAGAGATGAATAGAGGTTAACAAAGTGGGAAATCACAGTCCTAAAATGCATGTGGAGGTACACTTTTTTTTTGTTTGTTAAGGATATCTTTCTGGGTTAATTAAGATTTGTTGAGTTGGCACAGATACTAATGAACGGTTGATTGCTTTATTATCATGACGAATATTTATGATTGTTGCTCGAACATGAAGATAAGTTATAGGACTTGGAGGAAGAATAGGAATGAGCTTTGGGCTACTCTTTGTGATGTGTTTGATTCGTCTATAAGCACTAAATCGATTTGATATATCTTAATCTTCATATGCAATGCAATTTCCAGTTCAGTCATAATCTTTATGAGTTTCATCATCGTATGTAAAATAAAGACACTCAAACGAATAAATTGATTTAGAAAAGTATTGTGGAAAGTTATGGTAATTGGAGTAAGAAGATGAATTAGAATTTCTGTATTTGAGGTTAAGGCAAGGTGTTCTTAACTAATCTCTTTCTAAAAAATGGTGGTGTCGGTTGCGTACATTAGAGCATCGGCAATAGCCTATGGCATTTGGATGGGTTGGCTGACAAGTTTTTATTATGGGTGGCATCGGGTCGGGACCCAACCCGTAAACCTTCTACCCGAAACCCGTCCATATATATAGGATTCAATTTTTCTTTCCGAACCCGTACCCGATAAGTGTCAGGTCCCGACAATCGGGATACCCGAATGTTCGGGATCCTGTCGGGTCGGGAAAGAATGTCCCGAACATATGATGTTTTAAAATATTTATGTTAATATAAAAATAATGACAATAATTACTTGATCAAAACAATAGTTCAAAAGGTGGGGGTAGAGAAATTATCCCACTCCAGTGTCGAGGCCGAATACCGAGGGGTTGCAAATGTTGTTTCCGAATCGTGTTGGCTACGCAATTTATTTTTGGACTTACACTGTCCCATCCATAAAGCCACACACGTCTATTGTGACAATGTCAGTGCTGTCTACCTCTCTGGAAACCCCGTCCAACACCAACGCACCAAACATAATGAAATGGACATTCATTTTGTTCGTCAGAAAGTCACTCGTGGTCAAGTTCGAGTTCTACATATACCTTCTCGACACCAACTCGCTGACATCTTCACCAAGGGCCTACCACGTGTTCTCTTTGACGATTTTCGCTCCAGTCTCAGCGGCCGCGAACTTTCCGCTTCCACTGCAGGGGAGTGCTAGAATATCTCAAATATTCGGTATATATTTTGTAATCAATGCCACATATTTGTAATCATTAGTGTATATTCTGCAGTATCTTGTATATTAAATATCGAGATTGTAATCGGCCGGTTAGGAATCTAATTGTAAATATATACTACAATCATATCAATGAAATCGCACGGAAAAATCAATCACTTTCAATTATTATTATTATTATTATTATTATTATTATTATTATTATTATTATTATTATTATTATTATTTCTAAAATTCATAACTTAGTACAATGACATATATCTTACTTATTTTTATATTCTTACTCTTCGTATACAAATCATATATTCACAAGTATATTACCATTAACAAACGAAAATAAAGAGCAAGTGGCATGAGCCCCTCAAAAATTTATGTGGAACTATTAAAATATTGATGCTTGATCTATAAAAGTATATATGTACCCAAAAAAAAAATCTATCAAAGTATATACGTAATTCTTTGGAAACTAAATCAACAATAACCTTTTTATTGGTCTACGGATTGTTTTCAGAACATCTTCTATGTGACATTTACTTAGAATCAGACCCCTTGATGAAAATCCCGACTCCGCCAGGGGCTAAGCCCACCCAACCCGCCCAAAATTCTGTTATTTTTAAAACAAAAACAAAAAATTATACGACATAAATAACATTATAAACCAGCCCACCCGAAAAAGAAAAAGAAAATATTGGCCCCGTCCTTGGCCACGGAATGCAGGAAGAAGTCACTTGCTGAGAAATTTCATGCACAACCTATATATTGAATTTCTAGCAATCTTCTTACAGAGATTGTAAAACTGAATCCTCCACACACATACACTCTCTCTCTCTCTCACACACACACACACACAAAAATTGATTCCGCCACAAGATAAGTCAACCCAAGCTGTCAAATGGACAATCAAGAACTAGCTTGGACCTTTCGGATCATACCCGATAAAGGATGAAAAAACAGACAGCAAATGCTCACAAATTCAAATGCATAATCAAAATCTCATAATTGGGATTTATGCTGCTTTGTCGAGGAACCCTGCAAATAATGCCAGGAAGCAATTTAACAATTCGTGCATTGCATTTACCCCTACCAATCAATCAATACACACATAAAAATCACACCATTGGCATGTTCCAACTCAAAAATCTAGAGCAAAGTTCAAATTTGGGCAGCAGCATATTTGTGTGCCATTTATCAGCTCAAGTTCTATGAGACTATACTTGATGAAGTGCCTGGTGTTCTAAAATGTTAACTACTCACCTCACCTGTTAATTATTTGATACAATATGTGCTATAAATTTAAAGACACAGATTTGTTGCAAGATCGGTACAACAAAGAAAATATGAGTTAAAAGACCGAAAAACAAAGTGACCGTGTCTTTAAGACAATTTTTTCGGTATATTGTTTATGGAGCTAGCAAATGTCTCTAGGATACAACGATTTTACCTGTTTAATGTGGTGGCACTTTGAACTTTGAACAGACGGCGAAGCTCCGACTTTCCTCTTCAACTATCTTATGCCATGTATTGTATGTATGCTAATGCAATTGTTATTTCTTGTGTCTCGTGTTTTCTTTCTTAAGGAGGTGGTTTTATCGGTAGGACATAAAACTCATTAACCAAAACTTAAGCCCACTAAACAAGACTTAATTACTCTAAGTCGAGCATTAATGGTAATTTTTCCAACATCACCACATCAACAACTTAGGCTATGACAGAGATGTTAATTCACAAAAGCTAAACAAGCAAAGCTTTAACAGTGTCGGGTTGTTATGCATATACCATCTACAAGATTCATTTCATTTTCACAAAAACAACACACACACATGTTGCATCAATAATTATTCACAATTATAAATAATACTCAACAAAAAGGTCCCTTGGCAACTAGAGAGTCACTTGGTTACTTGTTATCATACTTTGACTGAAGTTTTCATTGTTAACCAACTTTTAGATGACAATGTATTAGTCCAGGGTAGGCCACAAGGACCTTCTATTGCTTACACGAATAGTTACGGTTATCACCAACACAGTACCTATACCTATAGCGGTAGTGTGAATTGAGCTCATGACCTTTCTAGAGGAAGTAGCTCGTTTTAGGCTCAACTTGCTTTGGCAATTTCGATCGAAAGAAAACGTACATCTAAGTAAACATCTAGGATTCATACTCTTAACAATTCTACAGAGTGCAGTAACAAAACAAGTTCTTACCAATGAAGTCCCTTGAGAGGCGTGATGCATTACATAGGCACAGGGTCTAAAGAACTCTCCAAAATCCTTAGACCAACACTCCAATCTTGAACAAATGTATCTGGAGCCAAGAGAGTCGGCCCAGAAAATAATTCCGCCCCTAATTTCATCAGAACATAGCTCAAGAAAGGTACTTCATTTAAGCAGTTTAGACAAGAAAAAAGATACAATCGAAACCTGAATGCTGGAAACCCCAAGCCAAGAACAGAAGCGGCATCAACATCAGATGACTTTAAAATGATGCCCTCTGCAATGATGCGGCATGCCTCGTTGACAACAGGCAACAGGACCATCTCAACTATGTCTTTATCAGAGACTCCCTTCAGATGGGGCAAAGTATCAATACAGAAATAAAAAGACTTAGGGTAGTAAGCCTAATTAGTTAACAACTCGCAGTTAAATACATAAGTTGGCAAGGAGAAGTTTAATTTATACGGTTTTATCTTTGCAGTTGAGCTAAGCAAATACACGAACGTGTGGGATGAAAAGGCACCTTTAAGTCAATAGAGGAACTGGATATATTTTCTTCACTTATATCTTTAGGATCTGAGCTGGTATTAGTCTTTTGACCTAAAGGTTGGAACCATGTGATTAGACCAACTTTACCATTACAAACAGAGAAGGAAAAATTTTGTGTATCAGAAAAACAAAGAGCTGAAAACATATGGGCAGCACACTAAAGATAGTAGGTGGTTGCATTACAGAATGTACCTGAGTCTCCTTCACGTATCTCTCCATTCACAACTTGAATTAGCTTGGATTTGCAAGATTTCTCAGGGAAATGCTCCATATAACGTCTACCAATTGCATTAGTAAATCTTTTTCCAATTAGATCAACCAGACTGCAGCAACATAGATTTTACGTAAATACCAACATGACGTACGAATAATCCACATTGACCACAAAAGCACTAGAGCTTATTATGGGACGGTGTTGAAGTCAATAAATGTCTAAATTACTTCCATTCCTAACAGCTTAAGCTTTTAGGAAAAATAGGTTTCAACATGGTTTCAGAGCCAGAGGTTATGAGTTCAAACTTCTCTGCCAACATTGCTTCACTATTCGTATTGTTCATGTGTTGGACACCTTTGTGTGGCTTTGTATGCTCAATGTTTGTCGGTCCTTTATATGCATGTGTCCTTTATTGACCAAGTTGTTTGTATTAGGCACACTTATGACGGGGCGCACTGAAGTCAATAAATGTCTACATGTATAAATTACTCACCTCCCCAACCGCTTAAGCTTGTGGGCATGTAAAAGTCACTAAATGTATAAAATACTCGCCTCCCCAACCACTTAAGCTTGTGGGCGTGTTGAAGTCAATAAATGTCTAAATTACTCACCTCCACAGCAGTTTAGGCTTTTGGGACAAAACAGCTAATAATTCAACAGATGGGCTAATGATTTCTAGCTTATACCAAATTTCACGAATGTTCCTTCTAATGCGTTCCTTACTAAGCCAATGTGTCTTCGACTTAAATTAACCCTATCTTCCAAGTCATGGACTACGATTATTGCTTGTGGCATGCAACATTTACACCCTAGTAACACTTTCACAAGGGAAGAATGAGCACCTCAAGTTAAGTGAGTTCTTATTTCACTTTCAGCACGCTTGCAACAGAGTAATTCAACTGTATTTAAACAAAGTGGATTAGCATACCTGAGAGGACCAAACTGCATACCAAACTTAATTAGCGCTTGATCAATTCGATAAATTTCTGCACCATGTTCAGCAAGAAATTTTGATGCATGCATGTACAAGGAAAACATATGGTTCATGACAAATCCTGAAGAACCTTTAACTACAACTGGGGTTTTTCCAATCTTCCTGGTGAAAGCAATCATGTCAATGATCACTTGAGGGTGCACCTTATCAGTACAAACTAATTCCAGCATACGTGTGTCGGGGACTGGACTGCACGAAGTGATGAAATACTTAATAAACAGTGGGCAAACGGTAACGATACTAGCATAACATTGTATTGTAGACCATTAATCATGATGGGATCCATTTAATTATATGGGACCCACTCATTTATCAATGGCCTATAAGTGTTCAATGGCACAATGTTGTGAGTTGTGACACAATGTAGTGGTAGTGTCATTTTTAGGGGGGATATGCATGAAGCAGAAGTACCAAAGGAAAAAGAATTTGGCCGAAAAAGAAGCAACGCTATGGATACCATGAGGTGCAAACTATCAAGTACTACCTGAAAAAGTTTATGCCAAGTAGGCGATCTTGAGATTTTGTCCTCTCTCCAATTAGTCTAAACTCAATCAGAGAATTGCTGCTGGAAAATATGCAACACTGAGAACAATATATCTCCAGGTCAGCAAATATTTGTTGCTTTATCTCCAAACTTCCAGTTGTAGCCTGTTGAAAGCAAAAAAAAAAAAAAAAAAAAAAAAAAAAGCATGAAAGAAGAATATGGATGCTGATTTCGAAAAATAATTTACCATTATTGTACGGCAAGAAGCATTGTAGCATGAATATTAAAGGCGTGCACATCAGCCTTTACATGTGCTTAATTATCCAGTAGCACAAAACGTGCACAAAAAAAAAAAAAAAAAAGTATTAGAGCACATTATATTTAGTTCGCAGCTAAATCAACCTCTATAACTATATCCACATCTTTAAAGCTGTCATAATTCTCAACACTCTTCAAAAGAGAAAAAGCTTCCTCTTTCTTCTTGTGAGTTATCTGGCCTCCGTTGACATATCCTTGCAGATTGGCTGAGAAAGGAGAAGGGGATGAATGGTTAAAAAGGAAGAACAAAAGCAATCATACAGTTTTCAGAAATCTAGAAAAGATTCAATTTTCAAAGCACAAATCAGTTTATACCTTTAACTCTATGAATCCCATCTGATTGAGACTCATTGTTATGTTCCTTCATGATTACCTCAAACTTTGACAGAATTAACATTGTTGCTATGTTTGAGCCCTCCAATCCTTCAACAACAAGAGCAACCTTGTTGATCTTCCTTGGTACTAAGCCCAGATCACTTACTCCAGGTATCTATGAAAAAGAGACAAAAGAAAAAACCCAAAACAGGATTCTCAAGTTACAGCTGGATTCATATTCGAGATATACTATTTGAATCACCCCTATTTCGCTGTTGGGTATTTGATATCAAACATACTTGAAAGTATGCAATAATACAAATTTGGTGTACTAGCTGGAATAGGTTTTTTTATCACCTTATATAGATAAAGGAAGAGATTAAGATTTACAATGACCTTTGAAGTTCTTTGTTGAGCAAAGAATGCGTGGACGAGGCTTTTGCAAGTGTTTGATTGCCGCAACTCTTCTAAAACTTCTACCTCCTGCCACAGAATGAAAAAATTCTCACTCCAGCACAAAACAATTTTGTTTTGGTTTCCCAACTGGTTCATCCGCTGTCACATTGGATCCGAGTATTCCATTTTGATTCCTACCGACCTCAATTTGAGGGGTTAGAATCTGACAACACTGTCCTTTTTTCTGTTCACACTGTTCGAAAGACCTTGTGACTGTGAGTCTAAGCTCCTTACTACTAGGCCCAACAAGAGTAGGTGCACACAGTAGAGATAAGAAAACAATAAGATCCGAACTGAAGTTTCAGATAGTACCTTCCACAGTCCATTACGAGGACCAGAAACTATACCTTCCTGCATGACCTCAATGCAAATTAAAGGGTGCGTGAGATTTGGTGTTCTTTTCTGAATCTCAACTTTAGCAGAGTTAAATATCAATCTAGCTTCAGACAGAGGATCTAGTTTGTCGGTTCTGTACAAGCTAATCATCCATGGTCTTTGACCTTCCAACATATCCAAGGCCCACTTTTTAGCTGTTTCTAGCAACTTATCAGCTGGAGCTATATCATCAACAAGGCACCATCTTAAAGCTTCTTCCCCGTTTACTCGCTTTGACATCTGAAGTACAAAAATCAAATGGATTTCTGTCATCATAATGCAGAACCTTAAAGCAATAAAGGAAAATTGTGTAGATTATGTGGTGCCATACAATGATCATTTTTATTGCCTTGTGAATGCCCACGAGTCGTGGAAGCCGTTGGGTGCCTGGGAGGAGATAAAAAGTTGAAATCAGTGAAGCACAAAAGAAACTTCACCATTGACCAATGATACAAACTTCAGAACTGAGCACTATAGTAATAAACAACCCAACTTAGATTTTACGTTGATTAATACATAAATCCGTATATCAAATAAGATACATGAGATGCGTGAGGTAGCTGTTTAGTTTTCCAATATTAATTTCTAGAACATGATAAATCTGGATTCAACAAGACATGGATACTTTATAAACATGAAAATGCTAATTGTTGTGAAACGGCGCAACTCAATACAGGAAGAGACACATGTAATACCTCCAAGTCCAGGAATTAAACCATATTCAAGCTCTGTGAGACCTAATTGTGCAGAAGAAGTTGATATCCTGGCATGACACGCCTGAGGAGGTAAAATATATAGTTGAATTCATATAAGAGTGAACATAAATAAAAGAACTGTTTGGCTGTATAAATGAAACCATGAAAGGCAGCCTTTGAATATACCACATTCAAGTTACTGTGGCACCACACATACCATGGAACCAATCTGAAAATCTACTTTCAAAAATTCGGGTATGATAATCGACTTTTTAAACGTCATTAGATGGTTTATATTCGACTTTTATGAAGTCAAGTGCGGATAATGATGAGTGTGGTGGCACAGTAACTTGACTTGTGTACTTGTGCATTTAGAAGGCCCCAAAATGAAATGGTACATACTAGAGCAATTTCTAGTCCTCCCCAAATGCAGGCCCTTCAATAGCAGCTACAATAGGTTTCCTCGAGGCTACAACATCACCAAATGCATGTACAAATTGGAACACGATCATAAAATAAGTGGAATAAATTCTATTTGTGCTCATTGAAGGTACCTTCCAAAATATCAGTGAAAAAATCCAGGGACATGAAGCCGAGCTCCCTTCTAGCTGTTGATACGGACATGGCATCCAAATATCATACAGAGCATGCCATTTTATTAAAAAAGAACAAAAAAATCTAAGAATCCACAAGAAAGAACAGTCTTTACTTCTTTTCTCTTGACTTCCACCAAAAGCTGTTACATCAAAACCAGCTGAAAACCTTCCATTTGAACCTGTAGAGCAAAATCAAGGTATGGGCATTGTGAATAACAAGATATAACAAAATGTCGAGCAATATCTAACCAAAATCAAGATGAGCAAGCAAAATTGGAAATACGCATCAACACTTTAGCAAAATGCAAGGAAAAATAATATCTTAATTCTTAAGTAACTCAATCAAACAGGCATGAAAGCATCTGCCTAAGCAGTGTCTAGTGAAGATTGCGCCATTTCGTATGGAGGCGGTACCACAAGTTATACGGCGACAAATTTTATCATTGACAGATCTTTTATTTTACTTACCAGTTATTACGATTGCCTTCACGTATTCTCGGAGCAAAGCTTCTTCAATGCAATCTTTCAAGTTCAATAGCACTGAAAAAAAAAAAAAAAAAAAAAAAAAAAAAAAAAAAAACCATTTGCTGCAAATATAATCCATACGAATTTGAAAAAGGAAAGTTGAAGTAACTAAACAATGATGTACCCTCAACTGAGAGTAGATTGAAGGGAGGATTGATGATGGAAACTATTGCGACGCCATCAGAACTTGCCGCCTCTAACATTACTCTTCCTATCGTCAGTGTCTTCTCTCTTTGCCTCTCCATGATTTCTCCACTACAATTCAAAAAGTGCAGCGCTTCAGTCCATTAATGGTGGAAAATCAGTGGAATCATTTCTTCCTTGATGCTAGATCATACGATTATCAGCATCATCCAGCTAGGACATGGTCTAAGAGTAGGACAAACATAGAATTAGATTACAGTGTCGCCCAAGACATGGTTGCAGTTAGCTGTACGCTTAGTACGAGTGATGAGGATTCCACAATTTGGCACTATCCTCACAGCATAATACCAGAGCTTCGGTTGCTAGTCGATTGAAGATGTGCCCAAAAGAGTCCATCAATTATTTCACTAATTCCATTTTAGTCCGCTAACTTTTATTTGTATCAAAATAGTCCATCGACATCCTTTTTTTATTGTTTTGTTTTTGGGACATAAGTTTATATAACACTTTCTCAAAAGTTTCTTCTTTAAATAGATTTTTTAGAAAAGATTTTTGTCTATATAGTATAACTAGACTTCCTTCAACAAAATAATATACAATACCAAAAATACCCCCACTTGAAAAGAAAAAGAAAAAAAAAAACAGATTTCGTTTCCTGAATTCATCAGCCGTTTCTTCCCAAGCTAATTTCCCCATGGGCATCAGCAATTTCTTCTCAAACAAATCCCATTAATCAACTCGATTCCTGATTCTTCTGGTGGCTATTTTATCGGCTGCAAAGAGGGTATGCAATCTACTTGCTTGTGAGGAGGGTAAGCTTTTCGTTAATTGATTCTGTAAGCTTTTCTCACCATAGCAGAAACTAAATTTTTTCATGAAAATTTTGCAGTATCAAGCTAATATAGGGATTCCGTTGTGGATGAAGGAATAATTTACTTACTGCTGTCCTAATAAGTTCTAATTTGTCGTCTTCATTTGCGGTCGTATGAATGCTTCTTATTCTATTGGTGGAGTCAGAATGTATTATTCGTGACTGAGGGGGAGGGAGGATTTAATACCCTAGTTGCGAGATTGGTGTCGAGTTTCGTCCAGCTGTGGAAATCGTTTTGAATTTCGGAGCTGGAGGGTTGTTGGTGTTGATGTTTGAGCTGGTGAATTTGGTTGATGTGTCTAGGTCTTTTATCTATGGGTGAAAGTTACTTGAAGTCGTTGTACACTTGGGTTGTCCTGATTGACTGAAGAATGCTTGAAAGTTTGGTTTTGGGTGCTCAATGTGAGTCTAGGTTTCTTAATTACATTGTCAATTGAGGATTTACTGTGAATTAGTGTTGGTTTACAGCTTTAGGATGGTTTTTGGTTCTTCATTCATATACAGTGTAGAACTTTGGTTGTGTATATTTCGATACACTTCATTTTTAGTGCCTCCAACAGACAGTGCGGATTCAGTTTTACATTTCAATCAATTTGCATGTTAACTAATCTATGTCTTCCATATAACTAGTATTCATGTTTTATAAGGTACATTAGTGGTATACTAAACTTGGGATATTGGAACAGGATATCGTAAATGGCTATTGCAGGAACGGATAAGGTGTGGATACAAATCTGTTATTTTGTTGAATTTCAGAAGAATGGCGAAGGAATGTGGACAAGGAAATATGTGGATGATGAAGAAAACATGATAGTAACATCTGTGGGAAAATCTATTTCATATGATGAATTGTACAAGAAAGTAGCTGAGAAGCTGAAAATAAATTCTATGCTATATGAAATGGAGATGCGATGTGAAAACCATATACTGTCCGATTATCCACAGCTACCAATGAAGATAGATTGTGATGAGTCGGTGGAGTGGCTTGTGGCGGTTTCTGATAGAACCAGGCTAAACATAACGTTGAAGAAAAAAATTATTGGAATTGAAGAACCTCATGTTGTTCAATCAGGTACATCTTCGTCTTGCTTGGAATTTAGAATAGATTTTCTTATTGTTGATTTTCCATTCCTCAAGGGCCATTCTAATAAAGTGATCGCTTCTAATGGTATAGATGCTTGCGGTATTGGCGGAGATACTTATTGTCTCGGTGAAAAAAGTCCTCGGAGAGATAGTGCCGCGGTTGACCCATTATTGTTGTCATTTGGTGAAGGTGTCGACTTGTATCCGTGGGCGACCAACAATATAGATGATGACGGTTTTTTGGAGGATATTAATAGAGATGAATGTTCGGATGACGGTAATTTTGGGGAGGATATTGATAGTGATGATTCTTCGTATGACGGTAATTTTGGGGAGGATGCACGTGAAAACACACCCATCGAAAATAGTTTGGGTGGCAATAGTAATGGCTCGAATTCTCATGAAGATCCAATTGTGCAATCAACCGGAAGCCTTGATTTAATTCCAAGTCACCCCGATAGCGGCCACGTTTCTTCGGTGAGAATTCCAGAAAACTTGGATATTTGTAAGGGTGACTTGTTTGAATCGAAGGGCCACTTGATACGAAAGTTAGAGATGATGGCGTTGAAGGCACATTTTGAATTCATACGACCAGATGTCAACCAAGCAAATTTATGAAGCGAAATGTCTTTGTGAAAGAATGCGGGTGGCGGTGCGTGCAACGAAGGTAAAGAAGGATGATCCGGGGTCAAAAGACTTTCAAGTGCAATTTATAAAGGTAATCATTCTTGCTCACTTAGTGTTCGGCAAAAAGATCACAAACATGCATCCTACACGTTCATTGGAATGCATTATCTTTATAAATTTCGAGACGTCAATTGTATTTATAGAGCCAAGGATATTATTAGGGACTTCCGGGAAGAGTTTGGGTATACCATAGAAAAAGGTAGGGCGTATAAGGCTAAATGCTTTGCCCTTGAGTTGATCCATGGCAAGGCATCAGAAAGTTATGAAAAATTGCCCAAGTATTGCTATATGTTGAAGGTGCAAAATCCTGGCACCAAGACATGCATTCGAACCAATAAAAAAGGGGCCGTTTCTATATTTTTTATGGCACTTGGTGCGTGTATAAGTGGTTTTAAATCGTCGATTCGCGAGTTATTTGTGTGGACGGAACGCATTTAAAATCGAGTACAAAGGCACATTACTTGTGGCGACATGTCAAGATGCAAACTTACGAGATATTTCCACTTGCATGGGGTGTTGTGAATGCGGAAGATAATAAATCATGGACATGGTTTTTTCAAAAGTTAGTAGCGATAACAGTGACACGGATGAGGTTGTGATAGTTTCGGCCGAGCTAAGTAGCATTAAAAGGGGTTTTGAGAGTGTGTTTAAGAATGCTCATCATTGTTATTGTGCGTATCACATAAGGTCTAATTTGGAGACCAAATTTCCAAGATGTTGTATTGGAGACATGTTCTGGAAAGCTTCACAGGTGTATACCGAACATGAATTTCAAAGGTTGTTTACGGCGTTATGCAGCATTAAACCGACAGTTGAGGGAGTTAATCCTGTTGAGGAGTATCTTAAGAATGCGCCTATTCGTTACTGGTCTAGAGCACATTGTGATGGTTTGAGATACGATATTATGACCACAAACCATGCTGAGTCACTAAATGCTCTGTTTTTACGTACTCGAGAGTTGTGCATAGTTAGCTTGATTGAAGAAATTCGTGCCACTGTGCAAAGGTGGTTTACCGAAAGGCGTAATAAATCTAACTCTTGGCACTCCATTCTCACCCCACCTTTTGAGGAAAAAATGGTGGGAAGATACAATGAGGCCGCGGGTTTAACCGTTGGGGAGGTTTGTTATCCAAAGTATGAAGTGTGCAAGGGTTCGGTGAGTCATGTTGTTGACTTGGAGGAAATGAAATGTTCATGTAAGAAATTTGACCTAGACAAGTTTCCATGCGAACATGCGATCACTGCGGGAAAGGAGAAAAGAAAGACTGGTTATGATTATTGTACCCCGTATTATACCACCGCATATTGGAGGGAATCATATTCTGAAGCCGTATATCCTTTGATAACTGAACAGGTATATGACTTTCCCGATGAAGTGCTTGGTAAGAAGGTCCTGCCTCCATTGGTGGATAAAAATCAAAGTGGCCGACCACCATAAAAAAAAAGGAAGCTAGGAGACGAAGCTTTTTTTTTTGTGGCAGTAAGAAGAATAATCCGTTTTGTTACATCTTATTACGTGTAATCAAACATGATCACAGTAATCGCCATGATCGAACCTCGATCTAACATCTTATCACGTGTAATCAACCATGATCACAGTAATCGCCCTGATCAAACCTCGATATAACATCTTATTACGTGTAATCAAACATGATCACAGTAATCGCCATGATCGAACCTCGATCTAACATCTTATCACGTGTAATCAACCATGATCACAGTAATCGCCCTGATCGAACCTCGATATAACATCTTATTATGTGTAATCAACCATGATCACAGTAATCGCCATGATCGAACCTCGATCTAACATCTTATCACGTGTAATCAACCATGATCACAGTAATCGCCATGATCGAACCTCGATCTAAGATCTTATTACGTGCAATCAACCATGATCACAGTAATCGCCATGATCGAACCTCGATCTAACATCTTATCACCTGTAATCAACCATGATCACAGTAATCGCCCTGATCGAACCTCGATATAACATCTTATTATGTGTAATCAACCATGATCACAATGTCGCCATGATCGAACCTCGATCTAACATCTTATCACGTGTAATCAACCATGATCACAGTAATCGCCATGATCGAACCTCGATCTAACATCTTATTACGTGTAATCAACCATGATCACAAGATGTCGCCATGATCGAACCTCGATCTAACATCTTATCACCTGTAATCAACTATGATCACGATGAATCGCCATGATCGAACCTCGATCTAACATCTTATTACGTGTAATCAAACATGATCACAGTAATCACCCTGATCGAACCTCGATCTAACATCTTATTATGTGTAATCAAACATGATCACAATAATCGCCTTGATCGAACCTCGATCTAACATCTTATTAGGTGTAATCAACCATGATCACAGTAATCGCCTTGATCCTCCCTCCATCTAGCATCTTATTAGGTGTAATCAACCATGATCACAGTAATCGCCTTGATCGAACCTCGATCTAGCATCTTATTAGGTGTAATCAACCATGATCACAAGATTTCGCTTTGATCGAACCTCCATCTAACATCTTATTACGTGTAATCAACCATGATCACAAGAATCGCTTTGATCGAACCTCGATCTAACATCTTATTACGCTTTAATCAACCATGATCACAAGAATCGCCTTTGATCGAACCTCGATCTAACATCTTATTACGTGTAATCAACCATGATCACAGTAATCGCCTTGATCGAACCTCGATCTAACATCTTATTACGTGTAATCAACCATGATCACAGTAATCGCCCTTGATCGAATCTCGATCTAACATCTTATTACGTGTAATCAACCCTGATCACAGTAATCGCCTTGATCGAACCTCGATTACACTTCATCTCACGTTAAATCGGTGCTCGATTAAGACTATTATGGTAATCCGAGTCGATCGAACGTGATATGATTCATTCTTTCGAGACATTATGACAAGACTGAACTCGATTCGTCTAATAATTGAGCTCGTTCTCGACACCCTATATAAAGCATCCCACACCCTAAACCCTAATTCAAAACTCGTTTCTCCTTCAGCGGCCCCAAACTCCAAATTTCCCCAAATCGTTCTCCTTCAGCTCGTTCTCTCATCTCACCGCCGGCCGAGCTCAAATGTAAGCCATAATCTCTCTTTGCCTCTGGTTGGTTTGTGTATTTTGCTATATCTGGCCGCTTTTCTTCCACTTGAATTTTGTTTAGGTCGAAAGAAACTGGAATTTTGTATCTCATCCGCTTTTCTTTCGCTTGAATTTTGTTTATGTCATCAAAATGTTCCTTCGTGTCCCAAAAACACGCTTTTTTGTGTAATCGATGCATATTAACTTCGGAATTGAACGCCAAAGTACCGATTTTAAGATTTCTGCTTTTACTAAGGCCAATTCTCCCAAATGATGCCTCTTTAAGTAGCCGCACGTGGAATTTAAATTTTCATCCGCTTAGTTTGGAGGCATAGACAAAGTGGATCCAATTAATTTTGATCAAGAATTTTGTGCATCTTTTCTCAGGTTTGTGCATCTTTTCTCATGGATTTTGTAAAATTTTAGTTCTTGATCTGCTTTTAACTGACTCTGCATTCAAAAGTCGCTTACGCTTAGAAAGAGGCGTTAAATAGATTCGCTCATTTTCTCGGGCTTCATAATCTGGTTGGTTTGGATGTATTCGTTTCACAACTCGCTCCTCAAGCTATAGTGTAGAAGATAATACTTTGTTCGATTTCAGCTTGAAAAAGTTGAGGTGTATTATGACTGATGAATTCCCTGTTAGGCTTGTTGAAAGCTCTTAACTTTTTTTTCCGAAGTACTTTCATTTTGTTAGATAATTTATCTGGCCTGAATCAAATTATACTGCTTAAATACTTTTTGTTGTTGTTTTCTTACAAGTGAACAAATGTTGCTGAAATATTTTATTCATACTGAATGTTTTCCTATATTCTTTGCCGTCTTGTTTGTCTTCTTTGGTTGTGTACTCCAAGATCTCCATTGTTGTCATTTTTCTTGTTTTTTTTGGGAGCTGATTTATCAGATGATCTTGCAAGGTTTGATCGCGAGTTCAATTTACTTCACAGTCATTGTTTCATCTTGCATAATGTGAATAATGTGAGTATGCCCTGGTCTTGTATGCATTATGTTTGCTCTTGTAATTCAGATTGAAGTGTTTTTTTTTATGGATGGCATACATTATTTTGTAGGAAATGAGCAGCTCAACTCAAATCACATGTTGTCGTAAATGTCGCAAATTCGACAACAATTGTAAGAGCTAATAGCACAAAGAATCTGGGAAGGCTTTATTACCGTTGTCCTAATTGTGCATTTTCTCATTGGGTTGATGAGACTAACGAAGGATCGTCGCAAAGACAAGACATATAGAGTTACTCGCCCTCGTGCAAATACGGGTGGAAATGTTGTAGTCATTTTACCCAATTCACTGGATTTTTAATCAAATTTGTTATTTTAGCCAATCTCAGAATGCCACGTGTATCTTATGACTCATATCTAAATTGTTTGTTGGATTTTTGTGCACCATTTCCTTTTGAGTGGATGCTATTTCTTGAATTGTTTGTTGTAATTTTGCCTTTTGAAAAATGTATCAGAACATATTTTATTGAGCTTAGTTTCCTATTTCCATTGTGAAGTTTTGAGTTTTTTTTTTTTTTTTTTGGGGAACAAACATCACACTATGAAAACCCAATGCTATTCTTCATCATCATAAATTAAGCATGCCGTAGAATAGCCAACTGGAATATTATTTTCCAACGGTCGGATATGGCGGTGTGGTGCCCAATAACAACTCCTTTTCATCAAAACAACAACAAAATTTCCATCTTTTCAAGGATGATAGAGAGTGATTTTTTGTTATACTAATATAAAGGTCAAAAATGCATCTTGAAACGGGAAAATCATTGAACAATAAAGTCCTTTTGAACTAAACTCATATGATAGCAATTCATTACAGTTCATTCCACTATGTTGATTTTAAGTAAAATGATACAAATCCCGACTAGACAACAGCAACAACAACAGCAACAGGCGATTTGGAATCTCCTTTCCCTGCCTCACTTTCTCTGTTTGAGCTTTCAATCTGAGAAAACGCAACAGCAGGGGCATAAGAAGACTATATAAGATCAAAACTTGTGTAGAAAATCTATATAGGAAAGAAACTTTTTCTTTAACAAATACATTAAACATACATCTGTTTATTCGGCTCGCTGTAGGCATAACTATGTAGAACAATCACATTGTCTCTGCTACACCATTCACTGAAATAACATACTTATAAGGTAAAGAAAAAGTGAGGACTTTGGGATTTTTCTTCAACATATGAAAAAAATGTACTTCAATTTTAAAGCCTTCATATGAAAATGCAAAGTGAAGTCATGCTAAACTAAAACTGCACAAATCGAACAACCCATAGGAGATACGATCAACGATAAGCAACAAAGATCAAAACTTTCACAAGTAAATAGATTCATTAAATTAAAAAATGCAAAAATCAAAACAATTCCAAAAGGACAACTTACGAGCAATTCTTTGGGGCAAAACATCCCACCAATCACCAGAATCGTTGTCCTCTTCAAACCCAGAAACAGTAGATTTATGTTCAGCTTTAATCTCAACCTTCCTTTTCCTCTTATAACCTCTTACAGGACCCATCAGTTTCAAGAAACCACCAATTCAATCAATAACTGCCAACAACTAAAATAAAAACCATTAATTATTCAAATTTAACTAAAACCCATTTGTTGCACATCAAGATTGACATATAAAGATCATAAACAACAACAAAAATGACAGACATGCAAAGCTAACAAAAAATCTGAGTATGTGAAAAAAAGGTGAAAGGAGTCAATGGAAGGTATGGTACCCCCCCTTTTTTTTTTTGTACACAGTTAATTTTTATTGATGTAACAAAACATGCAAATTGCATAATGGAAATACCAGCATTAACAAAGATTACCTTGCTGTTTATGTGGAGATTCTGAGCATTAGAAGAGGAAATACCAGCATTAACAGCTTCAGAAAAAGAGTATGCAGCACTCCCAGTAATCCCAGCATTTCCAGCATTTGAATTTGCAATAGAAACCGAATTCTCAGCAGGCTGCACCTTTCTTGTTGAATTTCCAGTTTTTTCCACCTCTGTTCCATTCAAGTTTAGTAAATTTCCAGCAAAAGAAACCGACTTCTTCAATTTCTTGGCTTCCTTTAGCACTTTCCAGTTAGTCGAAGTGGATTTTGCAGTCACCATGCCATCAAAAGAAGGTGAAGAGCCAGGTAAAGAGGCTACTGTGGTAGCTCCACCCTGTTCATCGACTTGCTTATTCAAATTTTCCATTCCCGTAACTGTATCAATATCTCCAAATTCACCAGCCATGGCTTCTCCGGTGGAATTCGCAGCGTTAGAGGTGATAGCTTCACCATCGAATGCAGCAGGGAGGGCAACAATTGGAGCAGAAACCTCCAAATTCTTCGATTTAGCAGCCGAACCTGCTCCGGGTTTTTCCCTTGATTTTTGTCCCATTTTGGGACCAAAAAGGGCGATAAAAACACCAACAATTCAGCGCAAACAAAGATTGTTATTCGAAAAGAGATTAGAAAAGTTTATAGGGGAAGAAGAAAGCAAGAACGCATAAAATCAGAGCTTGAAGATCCAAAATGGAAAAGGGGTTGACCTAATCGCCCAAATCAGAGCGTTTGTCATCAAGAAATAGGGAAAATGACGAGGAAAGGAGCTGATGGTGGATGGTTGAGACGAGGGTATATTTGTCCACCCACATAATTCCTTAGTTTTCATATTTGTTTAAAGGCTCCTCAATGAGGAGTACTGTCTGAACAAAAACTTTTGAAAAGGAACTAAATGGACAATTTTCCCTTTTTGATTCCAAAATTAGAACATGTTGATAATTTTAAAGGGTAAATATGAAAATAAAAAAAATTCGGCAACTCATAAGATCAATAAACATGTTGAATTTTCGATAAAAATTTGGAAATCTTCATGAAGAAGAAGCTGAACTGCTGAAGAACTCGAAAACAATTCAAAAATAAAAAAAGACGGGAAAATGGAGCTGAGAGGATTTCATAATAGATCGAATGTGTTTGTCACCGAATAGATTCAATGTTACAGCAATTAACACTATTCTGGTGGGCGGCAAACCGCTCTTTGCACGGTCATGGCCTATCCTAATATGCTGTTAATTATGAGTTTTGAATTATTTTAAAAGAATAAATCAAAGAGGGTTGGGTATGTGTGTATTGTGTTCTATGCAGGGACGGATTTATGTGTAAGTAAAGAGAGTCCACGGATTCTGTTAAAAATAGAAATATATTTACATTTTACCTGTGAAAAATATTTCAAACCCGATGAAAAAAATATTTAGTGTGTTAAATAATTACGACCATTGGATATAAACTTTCTCTGATCCGCCACTGGTCGTAGGATTATTAAGAGTAAAGGAAGGCAGAAGTATCACCCTGTGTAAATATATAAAGGTGGGTTCTATTGGCACTATCTTTTTTACTTTCGACACCCATTTTTTGATTATTTTTTCGGATGAAAAAACGTCGATCATTATTATTTCTTGTCACAGACACCAACGCCGTCACACCGACGCCGGTGAGCTACAAGAACACCGTGGAAAGTCGTGTATTGACGCGTTTTAAGTTTTAACACTTTTTATATGTGAACGCCACCATACTCTGGTGTTCTCATGAGATACCAACGCCACCACACTAGTGTTGGTGTGCCATAAAGAAACACCAGCATGGTGACGTTCCTTTATAAAAATCACCGAATCTTTGAAGTAATTTTTATGACTGCAAGAGTAAAGTCACAAGTAGAAATTAGAAGCCAATAAAAACCCCTATATAAAAGGGGGAATGACCCTTTGTGCTTTGCAATTATTTTGACCTGTTTTTTACTTTTAAAAATTGAAAAAGTAGTAAAACCTTATAAAATCCTGGATGGGCTGATATACCCTCTATTTATCCCCAAATCCCTTTAACTCCTTCATCCAATTCTTCCTTAACCTCATTATTCATTTCCACCATCCAATTTAATTACCACCGTGAATCGAGCAAAATAGGCTCAAAGAAAATTCTTGTCATTTCTACCCAAAATCACCCCGCCTTTCTACCCAAATTCAACCTAGGATCAAGAAAATTCTTGTCAACAATCGAGCTAAGTGTGCAAACTCACCGGTAGTTGAGGAAGGTGATCGGAAAGTTGAAGAAGTTTCGACCGAGCAAGTCTGCAAAAGGTATTATTTTGGGGTTTGGTATCTCATGTGTGATTATAATTCAATCGAGTTAATGCATTTACAAAAGTTTGATTTTTGGGTTGAGTTTAAATTTTGTTATGTATATGATTTTGGAGAATAGGAAGATGTGTGATTTGTTATGGTGTTGAATGATGTGGGATCGGTTAAAGCAAATTGTGTAACCAAATTTGTTAGATTAAACAATGGTGGTGATGAAATTTGTTCAAAATGTGTTATTTGCTTCAATTGTATTCAAATTCCTTTGTTCTTTCATTCGATTGATACTTTTGTTTATTTTTTGTTGGTAATAGAAAATTGGTTGAAAAATGACGTTGGTTTATGCACTTAGCGGAGAAGATAGGACTGCAAAATGTGAAATCGTAAACCGATGTCAAATTGGTAAAGCAAATGCAGTTTATCAAAAGCTTGGCACCAAGCACAAAACAAAGTTGGAAATAGTCTTGTTTTGGACATTTAATCCATTTGAAGGATCTCGCCACCAACCGTATAGTACATCAGTTGATAATGAGGTTGGCAAACCCTGTAAATCGAGAAGTTTTTTTGGTTCAAAGTTGGAGCCAAAAAGATACGATTCAGTGTATAAGAATTTGCGCTTGTTACCGATTTCTTGGTTGGCAATGATAGCAATGTCGAGAAAGGCGTAGGAAAAGAGTCTAAATTAGTTAAGAAGTATTTTAAAACCTTACGCGGTATATAGGAAGTATGTGTGACAAAAGTTTAATAGCACTAAGAATGATGTGTACTGCTTACAAGTTGGGGTTGATCGTTATCTTGACGTCACGCTGTGTGGGCATCGAAGAGAAACGTATGTGGATTGGTGGATTTTTCAGTTGGTTGATGATTTGGATGCTTTCAACAAGTATCCATGGGGAAATGACTCTTATGAAAGCACTCATTCTATATGTTTTGAGGAGGACCTAAGAGATGTTCTCAAAAAGGTCCCGATCGCATATACTTTCTATGGTTTCCGCATGCTTTGAAGGTATGTAAAAGCGAAATCTGTGTTTTAATTCATAATATATATATATATATATATATATATATATATATATATATATATATATATATATATATATATATATATACGTATGTTGTTTTTTTTTTTTGTTATGTTTGGTCAATCACTTGTATGTAAATGCATCGTAGGTTTGGGCACTTGAAGCAATTCCTTCTTTAAGGAAGTTTTCCGAGATTATTGATGAGAATGCTCTCCCAAGGATGATGAAGTGAGGAAATGCAAAAGTGGTCAACTCGCATTAGTTGAAGTTGTTCTTGAATCGGAGAGGTAGTGATGTTTAATTTGTATCTTAAGTTTGGTATGTAAATGCATCCTTCACATTAATCATGATGCGTGGATGTAGTTCAAAGTTGGTTCCATCCGGTCGGTGAAAGGAAAAAGCTTATTTTGTGATGCTCCAGAAGTTGAAGTTGAAGATGATGAAACTACTTATGACAATGCACTCGAGCAATCAACGGGTAACGTTGATTATGAAAAGCTAAAAGAATTGGTAAAATTGCCGTGAGTGAAGAGAACAAAAGAATGTGCGAAGAGTTGGTAAAATTGATGAAGAGAACAAAAGAATGTTCGCTTTAGTGGATACGCCCAAACAGAAAGTTAAATTGATGGAGGTTCGCTTTTCTAATGAAGAGTTGAATGAAATGGAAGATGAAACCGTGGAGGCATCCCGAAACGGCAAAGGTGTAAAGTTAAATTTGTCCTTTATGTTGTTTATATAGAGAGAAATAGTTTATAACATTGTATTTGTTGAAATTATGATTAGGAAATGCCGTAGTTGAAGAGAAGGAAGCCGGGAAGGTGATGAAAAGGTAGGGAGTTCCCACTAGAAAATGAAAGTGAAGGTGAAGAGAGAAACGAGGCCACCTTGAAATTGAGGAGGAAGTTGTCATATTGTGTGAATGAGGTTGGGGATGGTGATAAAGAGGTAGGGAGGTCCCACCTGAATATGTAAGAGATGGTGATAAAGAGGTAGGTGATGAAGTCGATGTCTGGCCGAGGCCACTCAAATTGAGGAAGAAGTGCCGCTATTGTGAATGAGGCTGGGGATGGTGATAAAGAGGTAGGGAGTTCCCACCGAAAATGTGTTTGAGGGTGATAAAGAGGTTGGGGATCAACCTCAAGCCCCCGGTTGAGGAAACGGTCGAGAAAACCCGAACGCGAAAGCGTATAATGTGAAACTTGTCATTTTGATTTGTTAATTATGTAGTTTGATGAGAGAATTAGTTCATAACATTTAATTTCTTGAAATTATGATTAGAAATTCAATGGGTGAAGAGATAAACGAGGACATTGAAATGGAGGAGGAAGTTGTCAAAAAAGCTAAACGAGGTTATGGAATGTGATGTAGATGTAAATGGTGGCATAGAGGAAGAGTAAGTTGATATAAGGGAGGAAGGTGAGGGAAACCCAAACGGCGAAGGTATAATTAAATCAGTCCTTTATGTGTTTTGGTGAGAGAATTAGTTTATTCATAAAATTTTGTTTCTTGAAATTATGATTAGGTAATGCCGTAGGTGAAGAGAGAGCCGAGGTCATCTTAAATGAGGATGATTTGGAAAAAGCGGGGGGAAAAAGTTGTTAAAGGTAGATTTACAAAAATAATTAATTTGAGCTTATGTTAGTAGATATATGTATAATCCAAACTAATTACGCTATTGAATGTTTTATATAGTTGTATCGTTTCAATCTACCGACGCCGCCGAAAAAGAAAAGCAATTAGCAAACCTTATATTAAACTACCAAAAAAAAAGGAAAGTGAATAAGTATGATGCTTATAATCCGCTCGAAAAATGGATCCTGTGATGATGAAAAGTCTTGATCAGTTTATAGATTCATGTGAAGACAGTATATGAATGTCATACGGTTGAAGTAAACCCTAATTTGTAAACCCTATTTTGATGATTAATTAGTTCATGTGAAGACAGTATGAATGTCATACGGTTGAAGTAAACCCTAATTTGTAAACCCTATTTTGATGATTAATTAGTTTTTCTTCCTTTTATTTATACAAAGGTACAGTGTGAGTTTGGTTGATCGTGACATCCAAGCAAGTATTTTGAAAGGAATTGTGAGGGGGCGAGCTTGCCAAGCAACGTAAGTAGTATATGCTTTAGATTGTAAATTAACAAAGAATTTAGATTGAAAAAGTATGTTTTTGTTTAGTAGTATATATATATTTTTATATTCGTGTAATGGATAGTTCATTGTGTGAAATTCGACGCAGCGCTTAGTGGACCCGAACATGTTTGACCAAAATGCACGTGTCATGGATACGCTTATTTGCAAGTTATGTCAAAGGCTTTCACACACACACATACAGAAAAGAAAAGCAAAGGAGGAATTAATACAAGATGTATGCAAAGGACGATTTGATAGAGTATTTATGAATATTGTGAAGGGGCGGCTCCTAATTTAGCAAATCATGGGAAGGTTGCACAAGTTTGTATGTGCCGATGATAGAGAGGATCATTGGTTTCTTCCGAAAATTGATCCGAGTGGGAGGATAATTTACGTGTATGACAACCTTCCCGGGCATGTCGTAAAAGTGCTTATTGCAAGTTGTGTCACGCCTATGCAAGTTGTGATACCGCTTTTCATCAAGAACCATGTAAAAGGCTATGAGAATTATTCTCGTGAGAAAACTAGCGGTGAAGAGCGTGGATTGTCCATCTCAAGAAAATGGGTACGTTTCATAAATTTATGCAATATATATAGGGATTATTAAGGTATTCGTTGTCGTGACTAACTTATCTTGTAATTCTTGTAATTTGGTAGAGTGATTGTGGCATTTTCGTTCTTAAATTCGTGGAGTTCATGCTTGGAGGAGTGGATCTATCATTGATTCGAGTGCGCATATATGCCGGATTGGCGAAAAAGAAGTTGGTTGCGGATTGCTTTCATGGAACTTGCAGCACATAGAAATTGCATATGCATTTATATGTCATTGTAAAATTGTGTTAACCATCTGTGAGGGTTTTGGTTATGACTTATCATTAAACTATGTCATTTTAATATTTACGTAAGAATGGGGGTGGTTTGAAGTTTGAAGGAGAACTAAAATGTTTATTGTTGTTTTGAAGAAGGATGTTTTAAAGGAGAACTATGGTTCCTTTATTATTAATATGTATTGTATTGGTAATTGTTATTTTGAAGAAGAATGTTTTGAAGGAGAAATTTGGTTTCATTCTTATTATTATGTATATTGTATTTGTAATTGTTATTTTCTTCCATGTTTGAGAATTAGGGTTTGATTCATTAGTTGGTTAACATTATTTGTTAGAAAATTTGACCCATTGAAATGAAGAAGTTAATTTAGTGATTCTTAAAGAATTATACAAATCAATATAGTTAACGTAAAGGTGTAATTGTAATTGTAATTGTAATTGATTAACATTATAATATTTGATGATTTGTCATTGACCCTTAACATAATGGATTCATTTCTTAATATTAACTTTACACAGTTTCAAGTTTGTTTTGACACAAGTTTAATTTAACGTTACACAAGTTCAAGATTGTTTCGGTGAATGAGACATGTTTGAGAATGTTGCGGGTAAGAACTGGAATTAAACTATTAAAAAATGATAAAATGGGCCTATAAACAGTAGTATATCGAAGAGATACGAATCAAGGGTGTCATGGTAGTGTACTACGTCAAGAGATACAATTCATTTATGTGAAGGGGTGTCATGGTAGTGTAAATCAAGAGATATATACATATATCAATTAATCTGGGTGGTCTCATATAGGGTAAATCAAGAGACGCCACCACCTTTAAAAAGATAAAATGGGCCTATAAATAGTAGTATAACCACAGTGTACAATTCATATTTATTACAAATAAAAACAGAAAAAGGTAAGAAGAAAATGGATAAGCATACTAAGGAGATCGCAGATTTAAGAAACCAGGTTGAAGAACTGGAAAGAAAATTGGACTCGCGAAGACATGAATGCCATTATGAAATTGATCAACTCAAAATATGGATGACACAGAGTCGGATTCCATGTATCTTGAAGTGGCGTATATCAATGACAACATCAAAACAAATCAAAAGAAAATCAACGATCCGATACGATCGCGTAATGATGCTTACAAAATTGCAAAGGCGATGTGCATCTGCATTCGTGCACTATCGCATGATGCCATGGCTGGGGAACAATAATGTTTCTTTGGCCCCAAGTGGAGTTGGGGTTCGACCACAAACTCTCCCAATAAGAAAGCATGTTATAGAGTTCTCGGATCACGGCATGTGATCAAATCCCATCCCCATCCAAACCCCACTTTATCTACATATTTGTATTTTATTTAATAATATTATGTTGTAAAAATTTTATGAACTTGAAATTATTTATAATATTATCAGTCTGTTTTGATATTATGTAATAACTTTTTCTTATGAAAACATTTATAATATTATCTTTTTAAGTGTTTTATTCTTTGTTTGAATGATATCATGGACGTAGTTTCTTTTGTTTTTTGAAACGTATGGATGTAGTTTCTTATACATCAGTTGTTGCATGCATGCAAATAAATTAGGGTATTATGGTTTGCAATTAATAAAATAGTAGAATACGAAAGGAGGGGATTTGGATGAATAAAGAAGAAGAACCTTTATATATGTTTCTGCAATTAATAAAAAGTACAATAAAAGAGGGGGGATCTGCAAATGAAAAGTACAATTAATAAAATAATATTGATGTACCAATAATGGTACAATGTCACAGACATTGCTTAAAGTAACTCGTAAAATGACCCCAGAATCTTTTTGCTTAAAGTAACTCAAAAACCTAACAAAGCAACAATACCAAGCCTCTATTGAAGAGAATGGCGAGAATTTTATGGCACAGAACCAAACTAAACTCGAATATACATCTACTGGGGGAGGTGGAGTCTTGTTTGATGGTTGAATATGTGCACAGGGTGAAGGACTGCATAATAGCCATAGACTGGAATGAGATGATTCAGATGTGGAATGTGAGTCTATCATCAGTAGGACCGAAGGATCCCAAGTTGGAATTCCTGGAAGCAATGATTCATAGTAATTTTTCTTCTTTTGAGAACATCCCCTCTCATCACACTGGTATCATTAAGATTATCATTTGGAATTGCAGAGGTGATGGCTCCAAAGAATTTAGGAGGCACATCAAAGAGTTTCTTTTGAAACAGAAACCTGATGTGGCAGTCCTTCTTGAAACGTCCAGGCGAAAAAAGCCTTTAAAGTCATTGCTAAGATTGGTTTTACAGGTTCCATACATTATCCTCCTCCTATTGAAAGATCTGGAGGTATTTGTATCATATGGAATTCAGATTTGCTTGATATTAATCGTACAAGCCCGCCCAAATAGAATTCATGCTGTCATCTCTGAGAATAATCTTTGTAGGATTGATAACTTCAACTTCAATGTTAGCAATTGTAACTTGATAGATTTGGGCTACTCTGGACCTGCCTTTACTTGGAGCAACCATGCAACTACAGATCGAGACTCTTGTACCATCAAGATGTGGGGCTCATCTCCTAAAGTCCATTCTTAGTATTAAAAAAATCCTCGCTTTAAATTTGATATTAACACATGTATAATGTTGTTATGACTATTGAATGTTCTAATTAATGTATTCTTGTTGTGAAGGAGCCTCATTAGATTGCTTTGGAACCTCCTCACGAGGGTCGGATTAAGGTCAACACTTATGCCACCGCATGGATATTGATGAGAATGGTAGAGGCATGGTGGCCATTGGTGGGGTCTTCATAGACGGTAATGGAATATTATATAGAGGATTAAGTGGGATTTATGGGAAGAAACTCCATCCTTCAAGGAGAATTGCTGGCTATCAAAGAAGCTTTGTGGATTGCTAAGGACTATGGTGTCTCCTGTGGTTGTTGTGGAATCGACTCTGTCTCTGCTGTAATGACTATTAACGGTGGATCTAGGAATGATGACGGCAGACTGCTTGTTGAAGATATCCTTGCCTTAAAGAATTCTGGCATAAATGCTAATGTGTGTTATTCAAATAAAAGGCAGGATGATGGAATAATAGCCAAAGGTTAGTATCATCAACATTTACATTTTTGGTTGTGCATGTAATTGTACTTCATTTCTTACTTAGGTTCATTTTGGAACTGATTATCAAGTTTAAACCCTATAATCAAGTTTTAAAAAAACCATATAACTGGACACAAAGTTAAAGTTGGGTAGAAAATTTTATTTTGATAGATATATGAAGATAAATAAAGATTAATCACGATAGAATAAAATTAAACCATACTCCTTAATTAATATAGCTGGACACAAAGTTAAAGTTGGGTAGAAAATTTGATTTTTTGATAGATATATTAAGATAATTAAAGAATAATCACGAAAGAATAAAACAAAACCATACTCCTTAATTAGTGCTATGGTTTAACATTAAAATACTCACGATATAATAAGGTAGTTGATTGAGTACGTTGTGATATTATTGAAGGATTAATTATTATAGGAAAGGTTCTCAAAATGATTTTGTTTTGGTTTTTTTAAATAATAGGTGGAATTTGATTTAGAAAATGTGAATACAAGGCTTTGATTCGCTTCAACTACCAAAGTCATGAAGGTTTACGGCGTTGGAAATGTTTCAACTACAAAGTCGCTTTTGAAAAGTGAACGCCGCATCCATTTAATTGCTTGCAACGCTACAATTAAACTAGGGTTAACCTAGGCTATATATATTCGGGATGATCTTTGAGATAAATACCGTATATCTCTAAATCGTGAAGCACATCAAAGAAAAAAATGGCAACGGAAAGAAACGAATTCATGAAAATGCTTGGAGGAAGAAAGGCAACAAATTCGAATCATATTCAAGCAAGAACCTGAGGAAGAGATGAAGCGGTTAAGGAAGGAATTTATGCACCAACCTGGAGGAGCAAAAGCAAGACATGATGGCACAGAGATGGGAACTTCTTCATGAAACCGAGAACATCAACGTGATGGTGGTTGAGGAGGTTGAATCAAGAGACTGTGAGGTGGCAAATCTGAAAGAGACGATGCAGACCTACAAGAGGAAGATCAATCAAGTTGTCCAGGTTTGCAATGAGACGACGGGGAAAAGGATTGCACATCTGCCACATTATCTTGTGATTTACGAAAAACTTTGTTGTTGTTATGTCTGTTTGTTTAATTTTAATTTCTTGTTTGTTTGCGTAAACTTTGGGTTTAATTTTAATTTTTGTTTGTATAATTTATTTTCATGTCCTCAAACTAATGCTTTTATTTTTATGTTCATGTTTGTTGTATAATATATTTATCTGAAATATTTCTGTTCTTTGGAAATTGCCATGAGTTTGGTTTGTTATGCTTTTTCCTTGGGGTTGGTTCTGGTTTTGTATATGTTACACAAGTTAAAGCATGTATGCACCAACTGGAGGAGCAAAAGCAAGACATGATGGCACAGAGATGGGAACTTCTTCATGAAACCGAGAACATCAACGTGAAGGTGGTTGAGGAGGTTGAATCAAGAGACTGTGAGGTGTCAAATCTGAAAGAGACGATGCAGACCTACAAGAGGAAGATCAATCAAGTTGTCCAGGTTTGCAACGAGACGATGGGGAAAAGGATTGCACATCCGCCACATTATCTATGATTTCGAAAAACTTTGTTGTTGTTATGTCTGTTTGTTTAATTTTAATTTTAATTTTCTGGTTTTGTATATGTTACACAAGTTAAAGCTTGTGTAAATTTGAATTGTATATTGTTATTTTAACAGACTTGGAAATGAGCAGACTTGAATCATATGTAGTTTATAAGAAATTAAAATGATTTGTATTGCTTATGTGAGTTGAATGAAAAAATTAATTAGTGTCTGATATAAAAGAAAGAAAAAAGATTATATTAATTAACAGGGAGAAATAATGTAATTATAGGAATTTCATACTTTATAAATTATAATAATAAAGAATATAAGGAAGAAAAAAAACATGCATAGAAGGCGTGAAAAAAGAGGATTGCATTAAAAAAACAACAACTACTCTGCGTGATAAACAAGAAGGAAATAAAAGAGAGAATATACCGTCCCATCACATGCATAGAAGGCGTGAAAAAAAAGTAGAAATATGACAAAACATGACATAATCAGTGGCAGGGGTCCATTGTTGACCGCGGACCGTCCATTCCCCCTTCATTTTTATTAATTTCATTTTGTTTCTAAGCGAGTAGATAGTAGTACCATTTTCAGAGACGAGTAATGATAGAGGGACAACCGATGTGTCACGACAATTGACATTACGGTGATTTTCACTATTGATATTTGATCTTTTTAGATTTATGACATACAATAAGCCCGTTTAGGGTGTCTTATGTGAGTATGTCACTCAATCAGTTTAGGGTGTCTTATGTGAGTATGTCACTCAATCAGTCCGTTTAGGGTGTCTTACGTGAGTATGTCACACAATAAGTCCGTTTAGGGTGTCTTACGTGAGTATGCCACACAATAAGTCCCTTTATGGTGTCATACGTGAGTATGTCACTCAATAAGTCCGCTTAGGGTGTCTTACGTGAGTATGTCACACAATAAGTCCGCTTATGGTGTCTTACATGAGTATGTCACATAATAAGTCCGTTTATGGTGTCTTACGTGAGCATGTCACACAAAAAGTCCGCTTATGGTGTCTTACGTGAGTATGTCACTCAATATGTCCGCTTAGGGTGTGTTATGTGAGTATGTCACTCAATCACCCGCTTAGGGGTGTCTTACGTGAGTATGTCACACAATAAGTCCGTTTAGGTGTCTTACGTGAGTATGTCACATAATATGTCCGTTTAGGGTGTGTTATGTGAGTATGTCACTCAATCATCCCGCTTAGGGTGTCTTACGTGAGTATGTCACACAATAAGTCCATTTATGGTGTCATACGTGAGTATGTCACTCAATAAGTCCGCTTTAGGGTGTCTTACGTGAGTATGTCACACCATAAGTAGTCCTAATTGAATCGAAATCCGGTTATGGTGTCTTACGTGAGTATGTCACACAATAAGTCCGTTTATGGTGTCTTACGTGAGTATGTCACATAATAAGTCCGCTTAGTGTCTTACGTGAGTATGTCACACAAAAAGTCCGTTTATGGTGTCCTACGTGAGTATGTCACTCAATATGTCCGCTTAGGGTGTGTTATGTGAGTATGTCACTCAATCACCCGTTTAGGGTGTCTTACGTGAGTATGTCACACAATAAGTCCATTTATGGTGTCATACGTGAGTATGTCACTCAATAAGTCTTTTAGGGTGTCTTACGTGAGTATGTCACACAATAAGTCCGCTTTATGGTGTCATACGTGAGTATGTCACACAATAAGTCCGTTTATGTGTCATACGCGAGTATGTCACTCAATAAGTCCGTTTATGGTGTCTTACGTGAGTATGTCACACAATAAGTCTGTTTAGGGTGTCTTACGTGAGTATGTCACATAATAAGTCCGTTTATGGTGTCTTACGTGAGTATGTCACTCAATATGTCCGTTTAGGGTGTGTTATGTGAGTATGTCACTCAATCAGTCCGTTTAGGGTGTCTTACGTGAGTATGTCACACAATAAGTCCATTTATGGTGTCATACGTGAGTATGTCACTCAATAAGTCCGTTTAGGGTGTCTTCAGTGAGTATGTCACACCATAAGTAGTCCTAATTGAATCAGAAGTCCCGTTATGGTGTCTTACGTGAGTATGTAACACAATAAGTCCGTTTATGGTGTCTTACGTGAGTATGTCACATAATAAGTCCGCTTTATGGTGTCTTACGTGAGTATGTCACTCAATATGTCCGTTTAGGGTGTGTTATGTGAGTATGTCACTCAATCACCCATTTAGGGTGTCTTACGTGAGTATGTCACACCATAAGTAGTCCTAATTGAATCGAAGTCCGGTTATGGTGTCTTACGTGAGTATGTCACACAATAAGTCCGTTTATGGTGTCTTACGTGAGTATGTCACATAATAAGTCCGTTTATGGTGTCTTACGTGAGTATATGTCACACGATAAGTAGTTCTAATGGAATCGGAAGTCCGGTTATGGTGTCTTACGTGAGTATGTCACACAATAAGTCCGTTTACGGTGTCTTACGTGAGTATGTCACACAATAAGTCCGTTTAGGGTGTCTTACGTGAGTATGTCACTTAATCAGTCCGTTTAGGGTGTTTTACGTGAGTATGTCAGATAATAAGTCCGTTTATGTGTCACACGTGAGTATGTCACTCAATAAGTCCGTTTAGGGTGTCTTACGTGAGTATGTCACACAATAAGTCCGTTTAGGGTGTCTTATGTGAGTATGTCACTCAATCAGTCCGTTTAGGGTGTCTTATGTGAGTATGTCACATAATAAGTCCATTTATGTGTCATACGTGAGTATGTCACTCAATAAGTCCGTTTAGGGTGTCTTACGTGAGTATGTCACACGATAAGTCCGTTTATGGTGTATTACATGAGTATGTCACTCAATAAGTCCGTTTAGGGTGTCTTACGTGAGTATATGTCACACGATAAGTAGTTCTAATGGAATCGGAAGTCCGTTTAATTTTGTTTTAATTATTATTATTAATTTTTATTTAGTAGTAAGAAGATGTATGTATTAACTATTTTTTTTAATAATCAAATGATGTAACTAGAATAAATAAATAAATAAATATAATCAATCAAATGATGTAACTAGAATAATTATTTTGATTTTTTTAATTTTGTGATCGAACCCTTCTCTCCCCTCCATCATCATCATCAATTTCCGCCATAAGCTGCTCCCTCTCAATTGTTGCAACCAAAATTTTTGGGGCCTGCTTCCCGCTAAGAATCGCCCAAAATTTAGAAATTTTCAAATTCCCTATTTGATTTGATTCGAATTCTTCACCCACAACTAACCCTCTAACCAACCCAAGTACACCCCGCCTTTTCATTGATGTGTTTCCCTCTTTTGATCTTCCCACCATTCAACCTTCAAAATCTCTATTAAAGAAACCAACTAGAGCTAATTTTGGTGAGTTACTCTGCTATTTTGTTTTAGCTTTTCTTCTATGGGCTTTAATGGGTACCTCTTTTGTTTTTCCGAATGTTGTTACATTTTTTTGAATTTGAACTAATTTCTAACATATTTGTGTGAATTAACAGGGCATCAATGCCTTAACAGAGCTAATTTTGGTGAGTTACTCTGCTCTTTTGTTTTAGCTTTTCTTCTAGGGGCTTTCCGATGTACCTCTTTTGTTTTTCCACAATGTTGTTACATTTTTTTGAATTTGAACAATTTCTAACATATTTGTGTGAATTAACAGAGCATCATTGCCTTAACAGAGCTAATTATGGTGAGTTACTCTGCTCTTTTGTTTTAGCTTTTCTTCTAGGGGCTTTCCAAGGCAACTCTTTTGTTTTTCCAGAAATTTTGCACCATTTTTGTGAGTTTGAGCTAATTTCTAACATATTGGGGTGAATTTACCTAGACATCAATTACTAAACAGAGCTAATTTTGGTGAGTTACTATGCTCTTATGAATTATGTTTTTTTTTGAAACGAAGAAGCAGTCAAATTCACTCATAGATTGCACTCTTGTGAATCAGGAGTACTTGTTAGGGGCGTTTAGTTATTTATTTGAGATATAGACAGACCATTTAATACTCAATTTTGCACAATTCTTTTCATAGTGTCTGCAATCTCTGAAACGAACCTGAAGCAAAATATGAAGGAGGGTACTTCTCCGATTTCCAGTTCTTCTAGCAAGGTAAATGAATCTGGGACATTTCATGAGCGTACATTGTTATGCAAATGCGGCGTTCCTGCAAAATTGGTGACTTTAGGAACATATGCTAACCCAGGGAGATTGTTCTATGGTTGTCCTTATTGGCCGGTATGACTAATTTTTTTGGTTATACTTTCCATTTACTTTCAAGGGATAATGTGTCTGTATAATAATTGGAATTTCTTATTTTGCAGGATGATGAAGTCAAATGTGACTATTTCATATGGCAGGACAAGGTGTCTGCATCTACTGGGCCATATGGCAAAGTGTCTTCATCTACTAGGCCATATGGCAAGGTGTCTTCATCTACTGGGCCACATGAAGATGTTACCTCTGTGAACTTGATGAAGAAAACAGATAAACTTGAATGCACAATCGGTGTCCTTCAAAATGATATTGAAATGATAAAGTGCATGCGAGACAATGATGCAAAAAAAATTGAACAAGTTGAGATCAACGTCACTGAGTTATTAAGAGGTCGCAATTCAGATTCCATGGTTCAAATGTTACTCCATGATAGAGAAAGGATTGCTCGCCTGAGACACTACTTGAGAAGACCAGTGGTAGGAACAATTCATCTCAAAAGAAACTTGTATTATTGACTATTACTTGTCTAACCTTTTATTTCAGTATTTCATCTTACGAAATAAAACTTAATTTCTTGGTATTCTCAGATTTCTCTGTATATTTCTGTACATTTCATTTGGTTTTCTTATCTAATAGTTATTTGAAGGATTTGAATGGTTATCACATTAAACAAAAAGGAGAACAACCAACACATCAATGTTTTACAAGCTTAAACCCAGTATCCTGGGGCAACACAAGCTTGAACTTGTTTCCGTGGCCGACACAAGTTTAAACTGCTTTAGAGAGTGAATGTTTTACAACACCCTTAATGGACGCAAAACACCACATTCGTGACACTCGAACAACTTCCCTTCACATTAAACAAATGAGAACAACCAACACATCAATTTGCCATCGTTCAAAATTCAACATCATCTACATCTTCCAGATTTAAACATCAACCAATCAACCAAAGAAGAACAACCAACACATAGAATTTGCCATTATTCAAAATACAATAATAAACAAACACATCAACACTTCACTTTCCATTATTCAAAATACAACACAAGTTACGCCTCTTGAATCTTACACATCAACCAATCATCCTCAATGATTAAACATCCACAATATGTAAACATCTCATCCTCTTCATCAACATTAATACTTAAATGTACCACAATATGTATCCCATCGCCTTCCTGTAACATTGTCAAAGAAAAAAGGTAACAAGCTTAATGCAATGTAACATGATTGAATATAAAAAGAACTCTAAATATTAATACATACAATACCTTATCATGGCAAAGTAGAGTGTCGTTGGTGATCATTTCTCCACCAATCAAACTCTTACAAGTGGAAGCGTAATGACCATTGACACCGCATTTTCCACAAACATACTTCGCCTTTCTCGTCCCGGCCGAAGCGCTTCCTCTTTTTTGATGGCCGCCCACTGTGTCTCTTTGGCACCTTCGTGGCAAAACCACATTGTTAAGCACATCATCGGGATACACACATTTGGAATAACCTAGCCTCCAACAATTGACGCTATAATACCAAGTGCAATACTTGGAGGCTTGCTTCCTCAGATACTTCAACATAGCAAATGATGCTCGCATGGATACATATCCATCTGGAATTTTTACATGTACACGCCTTCAAATCCAACTCAACGATGTAAGAAATAACAAAGATCCTTGTCACGAACATCATACTTATCTCGAGGAAAGTGTATTAATCGAAAATCGTTTACGACTCAAGCTTTTGTTCACTTCGATTTCAATTTTGGGAGTAAGAGCATCTTGGCAATTTGTAGATGATTCATTTCTTTTAGCAAACCAATCCTGTAACATCTCCCGGATATGTTCAATCAACCCAACAATTGAAAATTCTCGTGCACGCTTTAGCCTAGCATTCACAGACCCGGCATGGTTTGTGGTCATTATGTTGTAACGAAATCCCTCAAATTTAGCTCTAGCCCACATAGGGAATTCTGCTTCTTTCAAATATTCATCAGCTTTTGGACATTTACTACATAAAGTTTCGAAATGCAACTTGAATTTCGCTCAGATAGGCCTCAGCAGCTTTCTCGAAAGAGCTTTCCCACACCACGTCTGGGGGATATTTCATCCTCAAATTCTTTTGCATGTGATACATGCAATGCCCATGGTGCGCATTCTTAAACACCGCCTTGAAAGATGTTTTAATACTATCGGCACGATCGTAAAGTATCGCAAGATCATTCGTGTCCCCAATGATGGGTTTTAGCTTATCAAAAACCATGTCCAAGACTCTATACTTTCGTAGCAACAACACCCCAAGCAAGTGGAAATATTTGATGATTTGCATCTTGACATGTTGCCACAAGTAAGGTCCCTTTATAACGCGCTTTTAAATGCGTCTCATGTCCACGTAAATGACTTTCCGCATCGCCAAATAAAATCCTCAATACTTTGACCAAGTGCCATGAAAAAGTATTTGAAAACATTCCCATCACTTTTTCAATATGATATATAGTGTCCGGTTTCTAGCCTTCACTATAACAATATTTGGGTAATTCTCCCAACTTTTGTTTGGATTACCCTTATCAATCCTTCGCATAACCCTTAGCCCCAGACGCCTTGCAATAAGTTACATCATATCCAAATTCTTGCCGGAAATCATGCATCAAGTCCTTTGCGCGTTAATACGATTGGCATCTTTAAACCTTCCGCAAAGTATGTGCCAATTAGCTTGTGCGTAGCATGTCTATGGTCTTTCGAGGAGCAATAGGTGGGCAATATGCTTATTTGCATACGCTACCACTACAAATCGCTCGTAAGGTGCTTGAAGTTTGGTGGCTCGAAACGCCATTTGCATCCGGCGGCTTCACATAAAACCGAATAAACGCTTTTGTTGGAAGTTTGCGTTTTGAATTCAAACTTGTACTTCGTAGCCAACTTCACAAGTTTGAATACCAAAAAACTTTTGCATTTAAACGGATCATTCACACGAAAGTCTTCATGTTCGGGAATGCAAACTAAAGTATCACCTACAGTACGGCTACAACAAAAGTCTTCATGTTCAATTCTTTGCACGTTAACAATAGTTGAGGGTGAATTCAAGGGATCAACAATCTCATTTCTCTCAACAAAGCCATCAAGATTCTCATTTGACAATTCATCAGCCCCGCTCATGCTAATTCTCTGATATGATTCTTCTAAATAAACATCTTCACCCAAATTCACCAATAAGGAGTCTTCAAGTTGCTCATTAAAGTCCATGTTGTCACCCCGTGTTCAAATGAGAATCTTCACACATGTTTCTATGCTTTCTATTCTTACATCCAACATCTCTTCCATGGCATTCCCAACAACATCCACATCTATCTCTTCATTAACAGTCTTTTCAACACATGTCTCTATGCTTTCTATTCTTACATCCAACATCTCTTCAATGGAATTCCCAACAACATCCACATCTATCTCTTCATTAACATTCTTTTCAACACATGTCTCCATGCTTTCTCTTCTTACATCCAACATCTCTTTCATCCCATTTGCCAAAACATCAACATCTGTCTCTTCATCTCTTTCAACACATGTTTCTTGACTTTCCGACACATTTACTACTTCACATGTTTCTTGACTTTCATAAACCTCGGTACACTTTTCCTTTTCCTTCAAACATATTAATAAAGCATCTTGTTTTAAATTACAAACATATATAAACCGATTCACAAGCTTATCGCAATCAAGCACCATCGGTCTAGCTTTACTAATGAGGACCATATATTTCATCTCAAACTCATACTTAGTTGTATCGATTTCCAACTCATTTTTCACCATGTCATACAATTCTTCAAATGTAATGTTCTTTTTGACACTCAGAATCGTCGAAACTTCTTCAGATTCACCCCTACATACTTCCAAGACCATAGACCATTGACGTCTTTTTCAATCTCCACATGGTAAAATATAAAAATACAAACTTTATCTTCCATCACGCTTCACCGAGATCCTGTTTTTATTCAATAAAATAATTACAAACCAATATACACATAGACAAAAACCATAATTCCATTCAAATAGCCATTAACAAGTTTAAACTTGTGTCACACTATAATCAATCCACCTTGAAATGCAGATAGAAGTTCACATAGCCATTAACAAGTTTAAACTTGTGTGACACTATAATCAATATTTAAGATTAATACGATTACCATTCACTGAAAATGCAATTAGATATAACCAAATATATATATATATATATATATATATATATATATATATATATATATATATATATATATATGTAGTCATACCGGTAATAATCGCACAATTCACAAATTCAACATTTAACCATTTCAATTCAAATCAAATATCCATTCTCAATCGTGGTCGCCCCATTTTCAATTCAATTCAGAGTTAAACACACGGTTTAAGCTAATCCCGAGGTAAGTAAACTAACAAACTCAATTTCCTAAATTCACATATGGAAAGCCAAGAAACCCTTTTCGATTACCACCCACTGCTCGCTCGGACAATGATTGACGGAGAAGAAGAAAAGAGGATGTTCCGTGAGGACAATGACCGACAAATGATGGAGAGACACAACAGAGTTATTCGCTTTGCAAAGAGAGGGCGTAAGGCAGTAATTGGCTACTGATATGATTTTGGCGCGTAAATTAGGGTTGGTTAATTTACCCGCCCTAATTTAGGGGGTCGGATTAAGCAAAGTTTAATGGGATATTTAATTAAGGGTTAATTACATTTTTAGTGTTAAGTAAATCACCCCAAATCAATAAGGGGGGAGGGCATTAATGGCTTTTCACCCAACTTGGAGAGTCCAAGCTTGTTCATGACATGATTTATGTCATAAGCTTATTGTTGCAACAATTTCGGTTGACAAACTTAAATAACTAAAGGCCCCATATACAACACTAAAAGACGAGAATCAAGAGGAATTAAGAAAAGCACTCATCATAATAATGCAACAAAGGGAAAAAAATATTACTAATAAAGCCCATTCCTGCTTTGTTGTTTATGGGATTGACATTGCTCAAACAAAATAAATTAAGGAGAATGAGGTGTACAAAACTATAATATGAAAAGAGAGACAGAAGCATGACTATAGTGGTGGCCAAATAAAACCGGAACCGGCGGTTAGAGGACCGGCTGTTTGTGTAACCGCCAGTTTGAATAACCGGTGGCTAAGGTGACCGGAGGTTCGGCAGTTATGGGGCGGTTAGGTGTATTGGTAACTGGAACCGGCGGTTCAACTGGCCCGGCCGAACCGGAACCAGAACCGGACAGGCTCCAATACAAACGGCTAGTTTTTTTTTTTTTTTTTTTTTTTTAACTTTTTCGAACACTTTAAAAAAATCCTATAAATACTACCCCATTCCATTTCCAATTTCTTACACCACTCTCCTCTCAATTCTTACATCGTCTTCCCTCAAAAAAAAATTTCTTACATCTTCTACTCATTTCTTTGATTATCAAGTTTGTTTAGTTGTTAAAAACAACAATCAAATTTACTTTATGATACCGATTTTTGAAGTTGTTCTGATTTAATCGTTACTTCAATACGGTTTTAGTTATAACTAAATTTGGTTTGTATTTTATTCAACTAATTTTTTTACAAGTGTAAAAAAAAAAAATCCATTTTATAATCAAATTTACTTTACTAAACCGATATTTGAAGTTGTTCTGATTTAATCGTTACTTCAATTCGGTTTTAGTTATAAGTAAAATTGGTTAGTTAGATTATTTTTTTATAACCGTTAAATTTAATTTAGATTTTGTACAATGTTATGAAGAGGTGAATCATTACAAGACAATCGAAATGTTACTTTCCGTGATGACACGGTTGTGCCGGAATCGGGTGATCGATGTTGCTGGTGGCTATAGACCCGTGGTACAACATTTTACAAACCCTATCACCGGTAGTCACATTTCAATTCCTCACTTCGAGACACCTTTAGGTTTCAATCCTGATGATTTTGATAGTCATTACAACGATATAATGTCTCAACCTGTAAATTTTAACATCAACCTTAACGAAGCTGGAGATAATAAGCCATGTAATGATGAAGCCGACGTTGATGATAATGTATTTCCGACTGCTTCCCGTCCTAGACAAGGACGTGGTGAGAGTCGTGTGACTGTAAGAACACCGCTTCGTGATAGTGCAGATCCTACCCCTACTCCCAAGTCAGTCGATTTAGATAGTGATGAAAGTACCCCAGACGGAGCACAAGAAAAAAGGTTAAAATCAAAAAAGTTTACGGAATTTTTCACAAAGGTTCATCGGACTGATGAATTAGTATTAGCTAACCCTGGAAAGTTATTCTACGGGATGTGCAATTTCTATGGCACTAAATACAAATTTAAAGGGGGTGGTGGTTACGGATCGATGCGGACTCACATAATAAACAAACACCGAAAAAATTGGAAGACAATAAGCCTCAAACCCAAATAAACATGCCGAGCTCAAATGAGGCAATACTAATCCACTTTTTATTTACACTCGTGATAATTGTAGAGATCTAACCATGGATATTGTTGCGGGGATGAGTCTTCCTTTTAGCTTTCTGAGAAAATCCTATTTTCGAAAGTTACGTATAAGGGGCTTTGCAACGGCTTTTAATCGTATCCTCAGGCAACAAGCTTGATTACTAGGGATTTAAAAAAAAAAATATTATTAAACGACAAAATATTATAAAAGAAAGTTTCAAGACTAATAAATTCCGAGTATGTGTATGTGCCGATGTTTGGGAGGATATGAGGACCAACAATTTTTATTTGGGCGTATCGTCTCACTGGATTGACAACAACTAGATTGTCCAAAAAATGTTACTTGCTTTTCGTTTATTTAACGAAACTCATAATGCTTCTAACATTGCACCTTTACTAGTTGATATATTTGACGAATATGATTTAAAAGATAAAGTTTTTTCTATTGCATTTGACAATGCTTCAAACAACACTGCTTCTATTCCCAAGTTATCCCAAAATTGTGAACCTCTTTGTAGCGGTCAAATTTTTCATGTTAGACGTTTATGCCATATTTTTAATTTATGTGTAAAAGACAGTCTAAAAGTTTTTGACTATAATATTAAAGCGATAAAAAATCGATTGCAAATGTGTCGTAAAAAATATTCTTGTTAATAGGTGGTATAAACATCTTAAAGAGAAATGTCATCGCCCTTTCAAACTGCCTCAAGATGTACCGCATAGGTCGAACACCACTTATGATCTTTGGAAAAAAACAGACAAAATTAAAAATGTTTTTTGTGCTTTTTTAAATGAACACTGTATGAAATAATATCATTTGTTTCCCATACTTGGACTGCATGCAAGACACTGATAGATGTTTTTGAAGTATTCAAAAAATTTACTAAAATATTTTCAAAATGTTATCAACCCACAACACATTTAGTCTTGGCTGCTAGTGTAGAAATAGCTGCCGAGATTGAAACCTTGGAACACGACCCTGCATTATTTCAATGTTTAGGGCCGATGAAGGAGAAATGGAATAAGTACATGTTGCGTATTCCTGACACTTATCTCATTTCTTCTATTCTCGACCCTCGTTTAAGACTAATAGGTGTATCTAACATGTTAAGTGTTTACTATGATGCTTTGTCTGATATTCATAATGTGCCCCCGGTAGATTATACGGTTGAAGTAGATAGACTTGAAAATTTATTAAACACTTTGTATGTTGAATATGAGCGTATGTATGGAATAAGAAACGACGCGGTTCCCAATCCATCCGTAAAGTGGTTCTACTAACTGCAGTGTGCCTACGGAGAATTCAAAAGTTCAAAAAATGAATTCGAACGATGTAAGGAGCGACGATACGCCATCCGATCAACATACAGAGATAACCAAATTTTTAAACACAATATTTGAAGTATGTCAAACCAGTACCTATGATTTCGACTTCGACTTATTGAAGTGGTGGAAGAGACATGCTAAAGAATTTCCAGTGCTAGTAATGATAGCGGTCGAGTTTTTAAGTTGCCCTGTTTTGACCGTCACTGTTGAACGAGCTTTCAGCATGGCAGGATATGTGCTTAATGATAAAAGATGTTCGCTTCATCCCACCACTTTAGAGAAGCAAATGTGTTGACAAGATTGGGTACGAGCCGAGAAGAGGGTGCAAGACATGAGTCAGAAGATGAGTCACAGTTCGAAGTCAGTGACACTAAAACTTCAGGAGGAGCAAGCGCTTGAAATACCGACATCGATAATTTTGAAGATTAAAGGTATGCATTTTATATCTTACTTATATATTTGTTACAATTTATAAAACAACTATAAAAGACTAAAAAAAACTATAAGAAACTATAGAAACCTATAAAAAAAATCCATAAAAACCATATACAAGCCTAAAAACTATATAAAAAAACTATAAAATACTATGAAAAAACTATAAAAACTAAATAAAAACTATTTATAACTATAAAAACCTAAAAAAACATAAAAATACTATAAAAGACTACAAAAAAAATAAAAAAAACCTTTAAATGCTATAAAAACATATAAAAAGACTATAAAAGAATACAAAAACTATAAAACCTATTAAAAACCATAACAACACTATATAAACCTAAAAAAAACTATAAGAAACTATAAAAAAAAAACTACCAAAACCAATTAAAAAAACTATAAAAGACTAAAAAAAAACAATAAGAACTACATCCGCTTTGATTTTTTTATATGTGTCGTGCCTCCGACACGATTACATATAAAAAATACGTAGGCAATCGAATTACCGGTACACACGTTGAAAAAATAACATAATTTACATATAAGATAAATAACACAATATATCTCACGTAATATTTAGTAAAACAACATTTTTAATCAACTTATACTTAAACCGACAAAAAAAAAAAATGAGAAACTATAAAATACTATAAAAAAAACTATAAAAACCTATGAAAAAAACTATAAAAGACTAAAAAAAAACTATAAGAACTACATTCGCTTTGATTTTTTTATACGTGTTGTGTCTCCGACACGATTATATATAAAAGATACGTAGGCACCCGGATTACTCGTACAAGCATTGAAAAAAATAACATAATTTATATATAAGAAAAATAACACAATATATCTCACGAAATATTTAATAAAACAACATTTTTAATCAACTTATACTTAAAATCGACTAAAATAATATGAGGAACTATAAAATACTATAAAAACCTATAAAAAAACTATAAAAGGCTAAAAACTATAAAACTACGTCATTTTGATTTTTTATATTTGTCAGCCTCCGACACAATTACATACAAAAGATACGTAGACAGCTGAATTACCGGTACAAGCGTTGAAAAAATAACATAATTTACATATATAAGAAAAATAACACAATATCTCTAACGTAATATTTAATAAAACAACATTTTTAATCAACTTATACTTAAAACCGACTAAAAAAACTATAAGAAACTATAAAATACTATAAAAACCTATAATTAAAAAACTATAAAAAAAAACCTATAAAAAACTGTGAAAGACTTAAAAAAACAATAAGAACTACGTTCGCTTTGATTTTTTTGTATGTGTCGTGCATCCTACACGATTACATATAAAAGATACGTAGGCAACTGAATTTCCGGTACAAGCGTTGGAAAAATAACATAATTTACATTTAAAAAAAACACAATATTAATATTATATTTAAAAACCGAATAAAAAACTATTTATAAAAATATATATATTACATTCGCTTTGGTAATTGTAGTGAAAAGAATAGTAATTTGTTATTGTAGTGAAAAGAATAAGTATTATATGAAAATGTAAAAAACAAATATTAATAATTTTTAAAACCGTGATCTGAACTGGAAGGAAACCGTATGAACTATGAACCCTATTGAATCGTCAACCGCCGGTTTTAAAACATGCGGTTCACTTCAACCGCCGGTACACAAACGGAACTAACCGAAAAAAAAACCGACGGTTCGGGTTAAGGTTCGGTCCGATTAGAGCATTTGGCCACCACTACATGACTATAGATAAAAATGGTGCCATCAAGTTAGTGAAGAAAATGCAATCCATACGATATGAAAATAAAGCTTTATTTGCGCATGATGTTATTTAATCTTTATTACAAGGTTTCCTCGAATACACACATTTATTTATGCATTCAGATGAACATAAATGGTGGAAATTGCGAAAAGCATTCCTCTAACACGAACAAAAGTACATTAAATGTTCATTTTCTTCACTTTATTGAGAGGACTTTCGATCCTCGCGCATGAAAGTCACGCTTGTCTTTTACAGATCGTTCCCAATTTTATCGGATGTCCCCAAAGGGACAATTGAGAGGATTTTCTCATCAAAGCACTAACGTGCTTTGGATATGAAGTGGAAGCAATTGTTTCCAGCTCAATCCATTCCTTTGCATTGGAGGAATGCATTCTCTTGGTAGATATCACGGCTTTTCTTCAACGTAAACGTTGCTGAATTTTTCATTGCAATGCCGGTATGAGCCATGGGAAGTCTGAAGATTCGTGTGGAAAAAGTTGGTAACTGAATTTGACAGGATGGAATGCAATCACCACAACCATCTTGATAATCAATACTAAGCACAACGTGTCAAGCGTTTTAAACTGACAACATGGACAAGTTGTAACATCCCGACTTTTCATAAAATGGTAAAATAGTCATTGGGTGTATTTACTACGACCTAATTATTATTTATCCCATTTATTTAATTAAAGGATTTAGCTATTAATTATAAAGGATTTAATTATTGGCTATAAAAAGGAAATAATTCCCCAAAATACTTATTAGTTCACACGCTGATTCTGAGAGAAAAAAAAAGATGGAACGGCGCTACACAGATGAAAACACACAGGAGATGCCTGGAAAAGAGAAATCGTAAACTTCAACCGTTTGACCAATCCGTTCATCTGTTCAAGATGCCGCAGGAGAGAAAAGTGATCAGCGCGAAGAGACGCAACTTTAGAAAATAACATCTCTCAATTTCGTAAGTTTTCGATTTAGCCCTAGTTTTTGGTATTCGTAGAGTTCGATTATTCAAAAATTCGTATATTTTAATCCGTAGCTCTGTTTCGCAGCCATGAGTAGTCGAAACGATCGTCTTGGAGCGTAGATTAATAAAAAATTAGTTTGACAGCAGTTAATCTAGGTAATTTGCAGTTTTATGCACTTTTTCAGTTTCGTTTTTAGCCAGAAAATAGGATTTTAAGATTTTTGTTGATCAAATAGGTTTTGGGGTTTGAGGATCAACAGTTGTTGCGGTTGCTTGGCGTTTTGCTTCCGGTTTTGCTGGAAATTAAGGTAAGAGGCTCTTCCTAATGAATAATTATAGTTTTATTAGGTTTAGGTTGAGTTTTGATGATTAGATATAATCTTCTATGTTTTGCTGTGCTTAATTCGATGCTAATTGGGTTAGAAACGGATTAGAAATCGTTAAGTGTTGAAATCGGATTTTAGGGCAGCAGGTAGAATGCGTACGCATTGGCTAGCAATGTGCACGCATTCCTGATACAGGTTTGCCAGGTTTTGTTGCAACAGGTGTAATGCATACGCATTCAAGGGAATGTGCACGCATTGCTGGTTCTGGAGGTTCTGGTTTTGTTTCTGTTTTTCGAATGCGCACGCAATGGTTGGACAGAGAGTTCAGTTTAGGTTCTGGTCGGTGAATGCGTACGCATTCAGAGCAATGCGCATGTATTGATCAAACAACAAGTTTCAGCAGGTTTCAGAGGTAGGGAATGCGTACGCATTCCAGCTAATGCGCACGCATTGTCCCCAGTTTTAATTAAGTGTTGTTTAAGCCTTTTAATAAGATGTTAAATGTTATACTATGACCCGATAACATTAATTAAACATGAACAAGCTTCGATTGAACTTCTGATTCGTTCAGTTAAAACACCGAATGTACTCTTAAAGGGAGTTGAAGTTCGGATCCGTCAGAAGGACATGAAAGGGCTTGTGCTTTGATGAACTAGAGTTCATCAATGTCTGTGTATTTTCTAGGACTTGTCCGTGTCTAGTGGTCTAGGAAAGAGAGTAGTGTATGTGAGGGAGATTACCTGAAAACACTTAGGTGGCTAGTTAATTCACAGTAATAATTACATACGTGTAGTAAAAGATAAAACGTCACTTATTCTCGGTTAGGCACTCTTTCAAATCGGTGATGTGATACGTTCATAAAAGGTGAACAACGCTGCTGGCCTATAAACGGCTGAATGGCAGTGGAGAAATTCTTCGGACGTATACGCATACCGGGGAGACCCCGGAGCTAATCGGTGCTAATCACCGTTAGTTAGCAAGTATATCTTTAGGCTGATGAACGCCATGCACAGTGTCTTTGAGTAATGATATAACAAAGATAAGCTAAGTTAGAATCGTATAGTCATGACGTGTCGATGGCCATGAAATGAACTTTAGATTGAGTCGGTCTCATAAAGATAATTAATAATCATAATAATAACCTTTCGTTGTATAACCTAGTTATTCTTTAGCTTCTCACTTTTACTAAGTACTTTCTACTTACCTCCTTTGCATTTTCTTTTGTATGCATTGTGGGGTGAGAAGACGAACATGTTGATCAAGTGTAGATGACGGCTTTTGAAGGCTTGAAGTCTTGGTGAATCTTTTAGTTTATTTCCTTATAAAGGTTATACTAGACTAGTTGTATTTCTTTTCTTAGACTTGTTGCACTTCTACTTTTAAGACTTCGTATTGTATAAGTCTTTGGGTTGTTCGTCGTTGTAATTTTAACTATCCATCTTTAGTATGGTTGTATCTATTCTTAGTAGCATTTATGTTTTTACCCGAGTCCTTTTAGCTTCCGTTTGCTTTTATTTAATACGACGACGTAGAGGCTTATGTATAATATTTGATTTATTTAATGCTATATGCGCCGAACGTTTCTCTTCCGGATAAGGGCTCGGTATCCGGGAGCGGGCGTTACAATTGGTATCGAGAGAAGCGTCCTTTCTATCTTAGGCTTCTCTTCCTCTAAGATAAGTTTCCTTTAGACCTTTAGAACTTGAGCTTGGTGGTAATCCTCGTATGACTAAGAATCCTTAAACCGTGGTTAGGTTGCATTAGGAGCAAGTGAAGAGTCATCTTAGACGGAGGTTAAGTCGAGTTCTCAAGTTTTGTTCCTTCTAGGATCCTTAGTAGAAACTCTCCCTTGTTCTGAAGTTTCCAAACCATAACCGGTCATATAGGGCTAAGTGTAACCCTTTTAAGTAAAGCTATGGGATAGAGTCTTATGCCTACACCTTAAAGTCGAGGTCCTCTTGGTTGATTTCCTTTTTTTCTTATTTTTCCCTATTGAAATCTCTCCACCTTTTCTACATGCGAATATCTAAGTTTACTTTTATCTTGGCATAACCTTGTGGAGAATGATATTTGATTCAACTCTACAAATCCTTCACCTTCTCTTTTCACCGTCGCTTGGTTTGAGTTTATCTACATTCTTAGACCTTTGCTTTGCTTGAGATGAGTTCTACACGAACTCCATGTGTAATTCTATTCTTTCCAAGTACTCCTCAATCGTTTCAAGCTATTAGTGTTTAAGGTCTCCTACTTTGGCACATAGTTTCCATCATCCTCGCTTTTGGATTTATCCAACATGAGGGAATGCTTTTGTTTCCGTGTTTTCCCTTTAACATAAGACTGTCTTCCCCTACTCCGAAAATTCTGCAAAATTTCAAAAAAGTAGATTATTGTCTTATCTATAATTTTTCTTTTAACATCAACTCGATAATTATTATGGATTGTTCGTAAAGTTCATGTTTATGCCGGACACCCTGTCCAGAAAATCTGCAGCAGCACCTTCACTTCCTCTTCTGTTTTGAACAGGTTAAACACCCTTAAATGACCTGAATTTTTGATATGTTGCAGACAAAACTTTTAAATACAACTTTCCTTCTGGAATTAAGTTCATATTCCTTTCCGTTTGTTATCGATTCGCAATGCAATTCAGTGTTTACTAATCTGGAAATTCTGGCAGCTTGTGCAATCGTTAGAAATAACTGTTTTTGACCAAGTTATTTTCATCCAAAAATTCCAATATTTTTATATCACCTGGAAAACTCCAGTATCTAAATCTTTTCTCTTTGGATTGTGCTCAATTTCCTCTTCTTTTGTTCTGTACAAATTGATAATGTCAGATCCGGAGTATATATCATACACATCAACCTAAAAGGAATTTTCACCTCTTTGACTTAGAGTTTGGGCTAAGTGGGTAGTAAGTTACGGCTGTTATGTTTAGGAGTTCCCCGAAGTTTGATCTCCTTCTGAGTTAAACCTTTTAGTAGAATGCTTGTAAAGCTAACATTATAGTTCTTTTGCAGTTGTAAACAGTAACCAAGATGCTATCCTGCAGCATACCATGTTTGATGTTCAGACCCTTTTCTTGCCCTTTTGTAATTATACCTTATCTGGTATTTTATTTCTCATGTAATCCCTTACTTGAGATATTTAAACTCAACAAATCCTCTCCGCTTGTTCTCATGAATTACCTAAGAAACATATCTCCATAAGCCTCACTTTTGAACAAATCCATGCTTCCTTACTTGTCAAATCAAGGAACAAGTTCCCTCTAACTCTGCATTGTTGCACTCCTATCATTCATTCAAACTCAAATTTTACTGAACCTTTTAATGTCAGAACATTCTTTTTACTTGTGATTATCCTCAGCTTCCCTCCTAAGGGTAGTGTCGATGTTGTAACTTTTTCACCTAATCTTTGCTGTGCTCATATTAAGGTATGCATATCTTTTTTGCCGGTCAAATTTTTAAGCCTACCATGACATTCCCTCAATTACTTACCCTTAACATTCTAGCAATTTATGCCAAACCAGTTTCAAGCAGAAGGTAGACTTTTTCAATATGCCTTCCGAACCTATCTAGCCAACCAACATTTGAACTCCAAAACTCCTATTGAATTTCAATTCAGATTAATGTACCTTGTACCATTCAATCTTAAATCTCTTTCAGGCCATTTAGAGCCATGAACCGCCATATACATCTTTTTGACTTTTCACCTTCTGTTATGGCGTTCTATCACAATTTTGTCATACTGGTTGAAAGTCCATTTTATTTTAACCTTTTCATTCCCACATGAGAATAACCTCGAGCATTTATTCCTTGATAGTGTACTATTCCTCTCGAGTAGTGCAACCTTGAACCGTTGATTTGAATCGTCAATGATCGTTTATACTTCCTTTGAAGGTTTGAATTAGTTCTTTGAAATCAAATCTTAGCCGACAATTCTTAAGTGTCGTTTCGATCCTCTTCACTTAAATCTTGCTTACTGCTTACTTATTCAAACCTTTAATATTCCCTTACAATTCCTTGAGGGAAATTTCTAATTCTTTTAAATCTTGAAATAACCTCTCTTTGACTACTGCAAACTTTGAATTTTTCTTGGCAAGTTTTATTTTCATTCTGAGACCTTTCGGTATACTCGTTTTGTCTCCATGGCCCCTTCCTGTTGGGATTCTTGTTCTCTTTTGATTTATACATTCTTTTTTTTAGTCTTTCTGGTGCTCGACCTTGCACCTTTACTTTGTTTTTCTGTTGTGTGATGTTCCTCTACGAAACTAATGTGAAATGAAGATTTTTCCAGTTCGCCAACATCCATTTTTGTTAACCAAGTGTTTAACAATCAAGGTCACCTGCCTAGTGTCCTCAAGTTTAGCAATCTCTTTCCTTCGCATTTAATGTTTCCACGTCCATCAGGTGATGTTTCCTTTAACGTCCCCATTTTTCTAAAGGCTTATATGAAAGCTTATTACCATCATTTCTAGTTGCCTTTGAAGTCTTTGTAGACCACCGTATCTTGCAGAATTCCACTCTCTCAAAAGAATTTCATCTGCAAGGTGTTCTTTTGTTTTTGCTTCTGGTGGCTATCTTTTGTATTATGATACAGTGCCCCCTTCTTCATTCTAGAACCACCTTCAATTTTCCCCAACACGGAATCATCTTGTTTTGCTTGTAACCTAAGCATCCTGCCTTTTTTCAAGTGCATTGTACCCTTCCTTGGCTTACCTAGTTGACATACCACCCTGGTACTCAACTTGTTACTCTTCAACTTCTTTTATTCTCCAAGCTGACTCCCCTGGCATAAGAATTGGATCAGACCGTCAGAGAAAAAGGATGTCAGATGCATGTTCTTTATCCCTAAGGAGTCTCAAAAGTCCTTCAGCTGGGATCCTTGCAGTTTTTCAGCAAGCTTGTGGTGTCATGATGGAAGTTGAGATCAAAAGAAGTCAAGTGTGCCAGAAGTGTGGTTTCGGCTGGGAAGATTCAGCCTTTCGGGTTTAGGTCAGCAGGAGCAAGCAGAGAGTGTTGAACCGATGATTTCAAGATTCGAGGCAGTAGATGAGTTCATGAAAGAAGCAAGATAAAGATCCAATGGTTTTAGTTTACAAGTGAGTGGTCAGAACCAACCCTCCAGTTGTCACGAGTTAGATGAAGATGGCGATCGTTGGGATCGGAATCAACTTTGGGTTCTGAAGACTGAAGATTGGGAAGGACGATGAAGAATAAAAACCTCGAGATGGCAATTGCGCTTCATCTCGGAGTGACCAAGATGTACAAGAGTTGGAACAAGATCTTTGCTGACATCTCGTGAAGATAGAGATAGAAGAACGCGGGTTTTCTGGGATGAGTGGAGCGATGACAGAATACGAGACCAGATTTGATATAACAAGTCAACGAGAAGATTGAAGCGGACCGTCGCAATCTCAAGTTGGCTCAAGACAAGCAGAAGAGTTGGAAAGATGGATGAATAAGAAGACTGTAAGAGTTGGAAGACGAAACGCTTTGCAAAGTCCAGAGTTCAAGTACCTCTCGGTTACATTCGAGTTTCGAGGACGAAACTCCTCTTAAGGGGGAAGGAATGTAACATCCCAACTTTTCATAAAAGGGTAAAATAGTCATTGGGTGTATTTACTATGAACTATTTATTATTTATCCCATTTATTTAATTATAAAGGAATTAATTAAAGGATTTAGCTATTAATTATAAAGGATTTAATTATTGGCTATAAAAAGGAAATAATTCCCCAAAATACTTATTAGTTCACACGCTGATTCTGAGAAAAAAAAAAGAGATGGAATGGCGCTACACAGATGAAAACACGCAGGAGATGCCTGAAAAAGGAAGAACGTAAACTTCAACCGTGTGACCAATCCGTTCATCTGTTCAAGATGTCGCAGGAGAAAAAAGTGATCAGCCGTAAAGAGATTAACTTTGGAAAACAACATCTCTCAATTTACGTAAGTTTTCGATTTAGCCATAGTTTTTGGTATTCGTAGAGTTCGATTCTTCAAAAATTCGTATCTTTTAATCCGTAGCTCTGCTTTCGCACCCATGAGTAGTCGAAACGATCGCCTTGGGCGTAGATTAATCCGAATTAGTTTGATAGTAGTTAATCCAGGTAATCTGCAGTTTTATGCACCTTTTCAGTTCCGTTTTTAGCCAGAAAATAGGATTTTAGGGTTTTTGTTGATCAAATAGGTTTTGGGGTTTGAGGATCAACAGTTGTTGCAGTTACTTGGCATTTTGCTTGCGGTTTTGCTGGAAATTAAGGTAAGAGGCTATTCCTAATGAATAATTATAGTTTTATTAGGTTTAGGTTGAGTTTGGTATGATTAGATATAATCTTCTATGTTTTGCTGTGCTTAATTCGATGCTAATTGGGTTAGAAGCGGATTAGAAATCGTTAAGTGTTGAAATCGGATTTTAGGGAAGCAGGTAGAATGCGTACGCATTGGCTAGCAATGCGCACGCATTCCTGATACAGGTTTGCCAGGTTTTGTTGCAGCAGGTGTAATGCGTACGCATTCAAGGGAATGTGCACGCATTGCTGGTTCAGGAGGTTCTGGTTTTGTTTCTGTTTTTTGAATGCGCACGCATTGGTTGGATAGAGAGTTCAGTTTAGGTTCTGGTCGGTGAATGTGTACGCATTCAGAGCAATGCGCACGTAATGATCAAACAACAAGTTTCAAAGTGAGCTTTGAGGCGACTAATGCATACGCATTCCAAATTAATGCGCACGCATTTAGTTTTATCTAACTAACCTAAAGATGTCACAACTACTATTACTAGAATTAATAGAAAATAAAAGCGATTAACACGTAACAAACTAAAAACGAAAATAACAAAAGTAAACTGGACAGAAGATTAAAAATCTAAAGCCAGGAAATATAGTTGCGAATCGAAATTATCTAAACTAATTCTATTCTAAAACCTAAACATGCAATAAAAGTTATAACTTTGCTAAGCAAATCAAGCACGATTTATTTATCAATAATTTAAACAACGAACAAGCATTTGATCCACCAATTCTATAACATTCAATTCCTCCTTTAGATTATCTAGTGATGATTTAACAAAAGTCGTGATTCACCTATCGTAGGTATGAATTTCTAATTTCTTAGACAATTCGTTTATTAATCTTTTATCTTTCAATCCTAAAGATTAACGCTTTTATATCCAAGGTGGAAGATTTCTCAATCTAGCAACCTAGAAATTAACCTAACAACTCTCGTTAATTAGATTAAAGATCTAATCTTTATTACGGTGATCTAGGGTTTAATAACGATTTTCATCAAACATTAAACATCAAGCATGCAAGGTATCTATCGATTAAATTGCATAACAACAAGTAAAACATAATAAAGATACAACTTTTAATAAAAACTCACGAGATAATCCAAAGAGAAATCAAAGTGTTGATAGAACGGCTTCACAACGCTTGTTCCAAAGGGCTCTAGCCTCTAAGCATTGTTTGGTAACTTGAGATAGCTACTAAAAAGTACATATAATTTGAAGGAATTTATCTAAGAAATAAAAAACATAAAAGTTGTTTATGAAAGGTGGAGAACACAAAAAAACTCCCTTAGGGTTCTTGTGGCCGCTAGTGTAATTAGGGTATATTTTGGATGGAAAACGTGGCTATTTATAAGAATTTAAGTCGGTTTTTGCTATGTCGGTGGTGGACGCCCGTCCAAGGGGTTGAACGCCCGTCCATTATGCATAAAATCTTCGAGTCGGGCCGAGTCATGTCAGACGCCCGTCCTATGTAAAATTGGACGCTGCTTCAAAGAAAATCTTAAAACTCAAATCCAATGTTCCTTCCTCGGGCGCTGTTCGCTTCCTCAACGCCCGTCCAGCTGGACGGAACTTCAGACGTGCGTTCAGTTCACTTCACATCCGGTCTTTCATCTCTATCTTTTTCTTCCATGTAGATCCTCACTTGAACATCTTTTAAACCTCTTTTAAGCCAAATTCGTGTATCTACAAGACATCAAAACATTGCAAAGTGTAAAATCATTCAAAGTGATAGATAATCAACAATAAAATCTCACAACTCAACCAACTTTGCGATTAAACCATTCCAAACATCACTTGCTTAAAAAATCAAATAAACGTTCACTTTCTATGCAAAACGTTGGAGTATAGAGGAAAATTGTCACGAAATAGAACGATATAAATCATAGAAAATCATCCTAAACAACTCCCCCACACTTAGCTTCTGCTCGTTCCGAGCGAAACAAAACAAGATCAAGGCTCGGGAAAAAGATAGACATCTCAGCAAGGACAAAGCATATTCAATAAATTAGAGGTTCACCCCTGTGTGTGTGCAAAGCCATAGCAAACTTCCACTAAGTCCAAACTTGAAACTTTCCAAGCAACTAGCAAATACTCCATTTAAACTAGAAATAGATGATACTTATAACATGCACCCTACAAAACGTAACATATCCCGAAAAGGATGATAGAATACATTTAGGACCTTTCTGACATACTCAGAGGATAATCCCTACAACATATCTGTCGGTTTATACTGGGGATAAGGTAGGCGATAACTAAGTCTTATATCAATTCATACCAAATTCCTTATGTAAGTTGATTTAATCATCATTCACATTTATACGCACATCAGAATGAGCTATTGCCCATCATAGTAGAATAGGACATTCGAGATATACCCTACCTTACTCAAATCATAAGGCAGCTTCTCCTGACTGTCGTGAGCTTTTGGTCATCATAGTGGTATAGGACATTCGAGATACGCCCTACCTCACTCCAATCATCGACCAGCTTCCGATACACCCAACTAATTCATTCATTTTCCTTTTTGAAACATACTTTTTAAAGAACAATAGTCACGTTTCGCTTATCACATTCAAACCTAAGATATTCACAGTATGTTATACTCCGGCTCTAAACACAAACTATTATAATTCTCACGATACGTACATTAGCACTAAGCACAAGATACTTATAAGATAATCAAAAATTACTAATCCAAATGGGTATAGCTTTATATTTTAGCTCATCGTTTAATATGGCTCGTGAAATGTATGTCGGGTGAAACATCTAACCTACTAAACATACACTATACAGCATAAATGTCTATAAAAACCGAACAGAGATATGCATTTGCTCAACCGGGACAAAACAAAAATTTGAAAAATTTAGCTCTTTTCAGCATAGAATACAATATAAGCAAAAATATACACATAACCATTCCCCTCCCCCACACTTAAACGACAACATGTCCTCAGGTTGTACAGGATTAAAAAAAACAAAGTACTTAGCTGATTTGAATAGATACTCGAACCGTTGGTCAGGCAGGAGCATGAAGAAACCAACGTTCGTAAACTCAAAGATGATCCGTTTTAGCAGGATTCGAATACTAGCTCGACAAAACAGCTAAAAATATGCCTGCACGACTCGATAAACATGGGAAAATCTCGGGGAAAAACGGGGATTATATCACATCGCAGAATAAAGATAAAGATAAGGTGAAATCGAATCAAACGAAAATACATACACGACACGGAATAATAGAAACCACAGGAATGTCAACGATACGCCTTATGGCTTACAAGATTCAGCAATAAAAATTGAGTAACGGAAACAGACAGTAGCTCCAAGAAAAATACATACGAATCAAGTAAAGATTGAAAAAAACATAGTTTCAAAATACAAAACAAATCCCAGGGAGAAAGATATAACGTAGAATCAGCCTCATAAAGTCAAGTCTGCCCTGGTGCCGAAGAATCACCAGCAGGAGGTGCTCCATCCGTAGGTGTATCAGTAGAAGATCCAACAGGCCGTAGTAGTCCTCCTCCTCCGTGTCAACTTGCTCCTCATCAGAAGACGACTCAGATTCATGAAGAACATCCGCAATAGCCTGCTCGATGTCGTCAGAAAAAACGTAATCCATAGTGCTTGCATTGTAGCATCTCTGGTCCCTCGGAGGACGGCCCTCACTCATGCACCGTAGGATAGTCAGGATATTTTTCTGTGACGTTCGCATGTCCTCCATCCAGTTCCTTATACTATTGGCCATACTTAAACACATCCGTACTGACGGAGATAAAGAAGGAAGGGAAGATGCTTGAGGCGGTACGGAAGATGAACCAGGCTCATGTGCTGCCTCAACCTCAGTCTTATTCTGACCAGAAGATTTCACTTTCTCTCGCTGCAAGAACCTCGGATTCTTTGGTTTGTGATCAGTCTTGTACTCGGGAACCCCAGCATCTTGACCAAGACTATGGATCAAATGGGGGCAAATCAGACAACGAGCATAGACTTTCTGATTCAACGCTATCTCATCAAAAATCGCCTGTCCAACATCAACATTCAACTGAAAGTTCAAGGCGTAGAGCATCCCAAGATCGCCAATGTGAAAATGTGTCAGGTTGTTCTTAGGTAACAACCTATTCTGGATAAACCGACATTGGACTTTCCAATCCTCCGTCCACGAGGTAGTAACCAATTCTTTCCTATCTCATCTCGGTCTAAGTGTCCACGGCACCTCCGGGCATACTTTCAGTCTCAGCTCCTCCAAAGGATCCTCACCTGCATCCTGCTTGGCTTTAATCGCCTCCTTATAATCCAACCCCTCAAAAGGTGCTAACTGGTATTTCTCGTTGATAACCTTCGGTGTAAACGGCACCTTAACTCCTCGAACCAAAACTACCGCAGTGTTCAGATCCGTCTCAGAACAGTTCGCATAAAATTCACGAACTAGGTTAGCATTGACATGGGTTCTAGGGGTTCTCATCAGTGCACCCCACTTTCTATCCGTCAACATCTTAACAAAAGATGGATCTACTTGAGACTCAAGAACGGCTCTCTCAATCAACATAGTTCTCGTCAGATAATGCTTGTTGTACACGTCTAGGGCCTTGGGGTTAATGAACCTCCGAGCAAATGGGATAGGTATAGGGGGTCGAACATTCTGTCTAACATGCTCCCTTCCCTCAGGTGCTTCCTCAGTCGTAGGCCTAGGTGGCTCTGCAGTCCTTTCAACCCTAGGTAATCTCACTAGGGGCACCTCGTCATCAGTATCCGACTCAGATTCATCTCTCAACGGCACCCTAGATTGACCTTGAGCAGCCCTAGGAAGACGTTCTCTAATCTCAACACCCCGTGTGGGAAGCACTAAGGTGGGATCCTTTGCTACCCCCTTACCATGTCGTTTCTGAACCATTGCTATACAATCTAGACAACAACACCAAACCACAATGCAAAACAAAACCACCCGTTTATCGTCCAAACGGGATTTCCCAAAAATTCAACAACCAACACCAAACCACACCATAATGCAACCATCCACCATCAACCATCACCACCCCAGATCACCACAAAACAGAACAAGGTGATCACTTATTTTCAAAGTAGTTTTCAAATCTGAGTTTTCTATGCGCTTACATTTATATCTTCATTTGCACTGATAGATTCCTCAAACTTCTTGTCAAAAGTACCTGTTTTTAATGTTAATAATTTTGATGAATATAAAATAAGAATGCTATCTCATCTTGCAGCAACTCATGAAGAGATGCTGGATGTAATTAATGATGGACCAATCACAATCACTACTGTGGTAGGCACAGGAGCAGATCAAGGAAAGGAAGTTGACAAACCTAAAAAGGATTGGACCAAGGATGACAGGAGAAGAGCAAATCTGGACTTTGTTGCAAAAGACACGATCTTGAAGACCCTAGATAGCAACATGTTCATGAGAATCAAAGACTGTAAAACAGCAAAGGAGATGTGGGACAAGCTATTATTGATAAATGAAGGATCTGAAGCAGTTAAAGAAAACAAATTATCTATTGCAAAACAGAAATTTGAGAACCTTAAAATGAAGGCTGGTGAATCCATTGATCAAATGGACAACAGATTCTCAAGCATCATCAGTGAATTACAACAGCTTGGACACATATATCCCCAGAAAGAAGTATGCTTGAAGATCTTGAGAGGACTACCTGAAAGATGGAAGATCATAACATCAGTAATCAGAGGAACAACGAATCTTGCAAGCACTGACACTCTGACACTGATGTCCCAATTAAAAGCTCATGAATTCGAATTGAACGGTGAAGATGGTGCTCCGGCAGAGACACACAAAATCACTGCATTAGCTGCACCCCAGCAAAGTAACTTTGCCAAATGCATCAGCAAAGAGACACATGAACTAAAAGAACAGGTAGCTTTATTAGTTAAACGCTTTGACAGGTTTAGCAGAAAGAAGCCCTTCAAAGGGAATTCATCATCAAACAAGAGGTCAAGCTCAAACAAAGATATGAAGAAGAATGATGATGAATACAGATGCTTCAACTGCAACAAGAAAGGTCACTTCAAGGCTGATTGTCCTGAAGAAAATGACAAAGATGATGAAAAGAAGAAATACAAAGCATCCGAAAAGAGAAAAGCAAGAAGGCACTCAAGGCGAGAATCCAACGAAGGAAAAGAATGAAGAATCATCGATAATGATTCGGATGATAGTGATGAAGAAGACATTTCTCGAAAAATGAAAAAGCATGTCTATGCCTCATGACCAAAGAATTGGATGAATATAAAAGTGATAGCTCAGACACTGAGGAAACAAGCCTATGTTTAATGACTAAAGAATCAGATGAAACAGAGGTAACATCTAGTTCCTATTCCTCATCAAATGCATCCACATCTAACACTACACAATCTTCTAGTCTCCCATTAGATACAGCAGATCTAGTCCAAAATCTCATGACTAAATTTGATGAAATTGAAAAGAATCATGAAATTCGGAAAGGAATGCAAGGATCTAAGAAAAGAGAATAAGAGATTAAAGAAAGAAGCTGGATAAAGCAAAAGATGAATTAACTAGTAAGGAGACCTACTTAAATGATCAACAAAAAGCGAGATGATCATACATCCATATTGATGAGATCGCTTAAGAAAATCTCCTCACCAAGAAAGATAACCACTTTGCACCACTAAAAGTACCCGACTTACAAACCCTCAAAAGGTTTGGATCCAGATCTGGTCTTGGCTACAACAGTTAGGATGAAAGTAGGAATAATGGTCAACACAATTCTAAATTCAGGACCATTAATGGATCAAAATTTAGAAAGGCACAGACTATAGTTCCAACAGAACATCCTGTTCCGGTGAAGTCAAAACCTAGTGTAGTGAAACAGCAGACTAAATCCTCATTCCAGTCAATCAAGAACAATAGCCATCTGAAAGGTAAAGGCAGACTTTACCCTTCAGAGGATGATTGGAATGTTGCACCTCCAAAATACAAAAGGAAACCATTCCATAAAATGCATCATGTGTTTAAGAAAAACCAATCTGTTCCTAGACACATGAAGCAAGAAAGGTTTCCCACTGCATATTGGAAAGTGAAGAAGGATGTAAATGCACCAAAAGGTGGAGAAAAATATCAGAATACCTTCAGTAAAATATTAGAAGCTATTCTGCCATGCCTTATACATATGAAGTTGATGACTTCAATTATCCAAAAAGAAGAACCTTTGGATACACACTTGGTATGGGAGGCATGATTGCTAACAGGTATGGACCCAAACAGTGTTGGGTACCTAAACTTAATTAATCTGTTTTGTAGGATGTCTGGTACATAGACAGTGGATGTTCCAGACACATGACAGGAAACAAGAAATGGCTCACTAACTTCAAAGCTTTTGATGGACCCAAAGTCACATTTGGAGGCAAAGAAAACCCTGGCAAAATTAAGGGGGAAGGCATAATACTCAAGAACAATCTAAAGATTCAAAACGTGGCGTCAAGGGACTTAACTTCAATCTGATGAGCATCAGTCAATTCTGTGACAAAGGCTACAATGTGCACTTCGACAAAGAAGGATGCAAAGTGATTCACAGCCAAACCAACACAGTAGTTCTTGCAGGTAGAAGACAAGACAACATGTATGTGGTGGATGGAGAAACGACCAAAGCGAAAACATGTCTACTTGTCAAGAATAAACTATCAACAAGCTGGATTTGGCACAGAAGATTATATCACCTGAATTTCAAGACCATCAACAAACTATCAAAGAGCAATCTAGTTGAAGGCCTGCCAGAGATCACATTCAAGAAAGAAAGTTTATGTGATGCATGTCAGAAAGGAAAAGCAGATCAAAAGTTCATTCAAGTCAAAACCTTATCAATCTACAACAAGAGTTCTACATCATTACACATGGACTGTTTGGACCAGTCACCGATGAAGTGTGAGTGGTAAGAAATATACTCTTGTAGTGGTGGATGCCTTCTCAAAGTACACTGGACCATTTTCATGAACAAGAAGAAAGAAACACTCAAGAAGTCGCCAGATTTGCTTTGAGAAGACTCCAAAATGAGAAAGAGCTAAAGATTATCAAAATCGATCGATAGAGGCAATTTGAATTTCTAAATGAAATTATCGAGAACCTATTGTGAAGAAAATGGAGTGTTACACCAACTATCTCTGGCAGAGAACTCCACAACAAAATGGTGTAGCGAAAGAAAGAAGAAACAGAACTCTCAAAGAAGCGATTAGAACAATGATTCTGAAGCATGCTTGCCAAAGAGGTTTTGGGTGAAGCGAAGAAACACAAAGATGTCATACACAAAACAGATCAATCATCAACAAATATCATGGAAAGACTCCATATGAAATATGGAATGGTAGAAAACCCAATATCTCATATTTTCATATGTTTGGATCAAAATGTTTTGTCTTAAACAGAACCAAATTTGATACCTTTGATGAGAAGGGTGATGAAGCAATCTTCATGGGATACCCAGACACCAAAGAAAGCATTCAGTACTCAATAAAAGAACATTGGTGATTGAAGAATCAATACATGTGGTTTTTGATGAACCAAATACAAATGGTGAAGATCTTCAAGACCAAGAAGAAAAGCGAGCAGAGGAAATCTATACAAATGCAACAATACCAGCTACTATCTTGAATCATCATTTTGAGAATCAAGAGGAGCCACATATCAATACAACAGAAGAAGCACCTGAAGTTGAAGTTCATGCTCAGCATGAAGGTATGGAAGCACCAAGTGAAGAACAACTTCAACCAGATCTAAATTGGCTAAGAGACCATCCTGAAGAACAAGTTATTGGAGATATTCACACAGAGTTAGAACCGAAGACAAGCTGGAGCACATGCTAACTTGCTTTCTATCACAAGTGGAACCCAAGACCATAGATGATGCAATCCAAGATGCAGATTGGATCACACCATGCAAGAAGAACTAAATGAATTTGAAAGAAATGAAGTGCAGGAACTTGTTGATGAGACAAATGGCTATAACCAACATCATTGGTGCAAAATGGATATTCAGAACAAGATGGATGAGCAAGGAACTGTTGTCGAAAACAAAGCAAGGCTAGTTGCAAAGGCTATTCTCAAGCGAATGAATAGATTATGATGAAACATTTGCACCAAAGAGCAAGATTGGAAGCAATCGGACTCTTTCTAGCATTTGTTTGCATACAAAGACTTCAAAGTCTATCAAATGGATGTCAAGAGTGCATTCCTAAATGGACTTTTGGAAGAAGAAGCTTATGTAGAACAACCTCCTGGATTTCAAATCAAAGGAAAAGAAGACAAAGTATACAAACTCAAGAAGGCCCTCTATGGCCTCAAACAGCACTTGTAGAGAGCATGGTATGAAACACTATCACAATTTCTGATCAAGAATGGATTCGACAAGGGAACTATTGACAAGACTCTATTCAAACTAGAGGAAGGAGCAAGCACATTGCTAGTACAAATCTATGTTGATGATATAATCTTTGGATCAGAGGATGAAAAGCTTTGTGAGAAATTTGCAAACCTGATGAAGAGCAAATTTCAGATGAGCATGATGGGAGAATTAAACTATTTCCTTGGCCTTCAAGTAAAGCAAATGAAGGATGGCATTTTCATTAGTCAAGCCAAGTACACAAGAGATTTGATACACAAGTATGGGATGGATACAAGTGGCACATCAAACACACCAATGTGTGCCAGAGTCATACTTGAAAAAGATGAAGCAGGAAAGGATGTTGATCAGAAAATGTATAGAGGAATCATTGGATCCTTATTATACTTAACTGCAAGCAGACCTGATATAGCATTTGCAGTAGGAGTGTGTGCAAGATTTCAAGCTCAACCAAAAGAATCACATCTTCTAGCAGCTAAAAGGATAATCAAATACTTGAAAAACACTATAAATGTTGGAATTTGGTATCCAAAAGATGGAGGATTTAAATTGATATCATATTCAGACTCTGACTATGCTGGACGCAAAATAGATAGAAAAAGCACCTCTGGAACATGTGAAATGCTAGGAACCAGACTAGTCTCTTGGTTCAGTAAAAAGCAAAACTCCATATCTACATCAACAATTGAGCGCAAATATATAGCGGCGGTAGTAGTTTGTGCACAAGTACTTTGGATTAGACAACGACTAAGGGACTATGGAGTGGAAGAGAAAACAATTCCAATCATGTGTGATAACACAAGTGCAATATCTATTACTGAAAATCCAGTATTGCATTCAAGAACAAAGCACATTGATGTAAGACATCATTTCAACAGAGACCATGTTGAAAAAGGGGGATGTCATCCTAAAACACATACCCACCAAGATCAATTGGTGACATCTTCACTAAACCACTCGATTGAAAGATTTAGTATGTTGAGAATCGAGTTAGGAATGATTGAAATTGAATAAATATCAAATAGCGGCTAACTGGAGTAATCGGCTAAGTGACTTCTTCAACTGGTACAACCTTTGCCGTTACAGAAGATGTAGCAGGTAAGGCACTCGTATCCAGCGAAGGTAACTTAACTGATTGTTAGGAACAGTTAAATGGAGCAGCTCGGTGAATAACTCATTGGATCGGCTAAGTAACCAGCCAAGGCACTTCACCGAAATAAAGACTTGGATAAATTAAAAGTGTGAACAAAATCAATTCTCATTACACGTGGAGAATAAGGAAATTATGGAGGATTATTCTGTGAAAGATTACACACGTGGAGATCAACTTATGATCATGGAGGTAATTATATTATTTTTCGAATTATAAACTCCTCGATTCCCGGGCTCTATCATTACTTACCTCAAACCACTCCCCCATTACGCTCGAATATCGCAATTCACATACACAAAATCACACCATTATGTCACAAAATCCTTCCATATTCAAACCATGTTCACACTACCCAAATCACACTATATAAACAAGACTTAGAGATTTTCAGAAATCTTTACGCTATCTTGCAAACTTACAAACCCTATTTCTGATTTTCACTGAAAACTTGAAGAACTCCTTTCTAAACATCTATCTACTATCAATGGCTTCATCTTCCACAATCTCTCCCAATTGAAAAATACTATGAGAAGTCAATCATCACCGTTCATTCTTCAAACCGAACATTATCTCTCGTATTGTGATAATGATGCGAAAGCTCAACGCTTGGCTGACTGCTGTTCAAATTTGGGGCTGATGACCTTCCTAAACCCCCTAATAACTGGAATTTGTTATGAAAATCTGATTGCGTTTTGGAAAAATGCCAAATTTGTGCCCAGCACAAAGAAGACTGAAGTCGACCGCATCACGAGCTCAATCTTTGGAAGAGACATAGTCATAACGCCTGGTACACTAAACAGATATCTGCAACTTCCCATAATCGGTCCAGCCAATGTCAAGTTTGTGACGGTTGACGTCCAGAAATTCTGGGATGAAATAGCCAAGAATCCCAAGCTTGAAATGAAGAAACATACAATCTGCCCAGATCAATGCTCAAACTTCCATTCGCGGAATTTGCACCAGTCATCACCAAGAATATCGAGGGCAGAAAGGGGTCTATGGAAAATTTGACTGAAGTTCGGATCAGACCGATGGCCATCATCTACGAAGGTATCAAATTCGACTGGGCAACGTTTGTTTTCAATCGATTGAAGGACCAAATTCAAAAGGAAATTGATCTATCAACAACGGCACCAAGCAAGGGTTTACAGAAAAAGGGCGATTTCTGGGAGAGGAAATCATATGGGTTCCCTCTTCAACACTTGTTCAACGAATTGAAGGTAACCCCAACCAATCCACAGTCCCCACACAAGTCAAAAACCATGTTTACCTACATCAAGGCTTCCTTGAAGCCCAAACCCATTGCTGGAAGCAAAAGAAAGCGACCTGAAGGGAGTAGATCGGGAGTGGGACGAAGAACCAGATCCCAAACGGCACATAAAGGCACCTCTCTGACTGGAATCAGCAATTTGAATGAACCTGTGACAATAAGTGATGACACAGCAACTGAAGAAGAAAAGCAACAAGAGGAAATCACCTATCTGGAGGAAGGCGAGGAAGGATACAAAATCACCTCATCTGAAGAGGAAGAAATAGATGAGGCAGAAGATGAGTCAGAGGATGAACACCTAGGAGGTAGAAATCTTGAAGCAAATCAAGAAGATTTGGGGATTTACGACGATGAACTGACTCTCCAGAAGTGCTTTTCAAAGGCATTGAGTACAGATTGACAAGCATTTCAGTGAGCCACCGGTGATAAAGCTCACTCAGCCGAAATTGTCAACTCCCCCACAATTGCACAAGGGGGAACAGTAGCAGATGAAGAAGCTCACACTCAACAACAAAATGACCCTATGTCTAATGAGGCAGAACAAGAGCAGATGGAAGAAAAAGAAGAAGCACAAAATGAAAAGGAAGAATGGGAAAAAGGAAGAGCAAGAAGTTGAAGTGGAAAATGAGGAGAAGCAAGGTGAAGATGATGAGGGTGAAAATGATGAGGATGAAGAAGATGCCCATGTGACACCAGAAGAAATTGATCCAGAAAGAGTCTTCAATCTGGACATTCAACCCCTCATTGTGGACATGGAAAGGCAATACTACAGCAGGCAAAATTTGAAGCATGCCTTAAGGAGTGAAGCTACCTCCTTCAACCACAAGATTGAGGCCCTCATTAATCACATCAAGATTCAAGATGAAGTCATGGAAAGGCAAGGGAACTTACTTTGCAACTTACAGCAACTCATTCCTCACCATGTCCAAACCAATCTTGAATTCCATGCTGAGACAATGGACAACAATCTTAAGCCATTGGTGGACACTCTCAATGCTCATACTCATCAAATTCATCATCTAGATGAGGTAATGGAGCATTCTGGCAAGCAATTGGACCTTCTACTCAAAATTGGTGAGGCCAACAACAAGATACTGGAGAGAAGATATGGACCGCTCCCTGACTCTGATACAGCACCAACAAATCTTGAAGCTTTTTTTAGTGCTGCCCAAAAGGGGGAAGAAAGTTCTAAGCCTGAAAGCAGTAAAGAGAAGGCAAGCCCAACAGAAAAGGGCAAGGGCAGCAAAGGCAAAGGCATCAGGATTGAAGATGTGAAGAAGTAGATCTGACACTCAATCTGAATGATTTCTAGATTACTTCTATGTGCCCTATCTTTAAATAAAAAGATGCAATATCTTATTGCCCTATGATGGATGAATTAAATCGTTGAAATTTTGTTCTGTTGTTATAAAAATTTTGATTACTTATGTTCAGGCTTATGAGGGTTTTTGGCATCATCAAAAAGGGGGAAATTGTTAGGAACATTTTATTATGTTTTGATGATGGCCATACTAGCTGTTATAGCAAGCCTGAAATAAGTTAGAATTCTCTGTATAAGTCTTTACTTAGAGTCTGACATGTTGTATAGGTTGAGTCAGACAAGTATTGTACTAGTTGGTAGGACGGCAAAGCAAAAACCAGGTATTCGGCAGAGTGAAGCCAGCCAAGCACCAGCAGAGAAGCAATGCAGACATTAAAGGTCTGACTTGTAACCAAGGAAGTCTGTGATGACCTTGGACAAGTCTAAGTTATACTACAAGCGATGCACATTAATATTAGAATATGGTGTACACTGATCTCACCCCAACCAAAGATCAGTGAAGTACAAAGATTCTCCTCAAACAGAAACAAAGAAGAAGATAGTGAATCGGCAAAGCAGACTCACTTTCGGCTGAGTGAAGACGAAACGGTGAAGGAAAAGCTAAAACGGCTAAGTCAGAAGGATCACTCGACCGTTCTAAAAATGGCGAAGTAATACTTACCAGATCAGATTTAATATACGTTGAAGATTCAGAAGATCATGCATTAAATGCACATTCAATAGAGGATCCATCAAGGACGGATTTTCTGCTATACGTTTGAAGAAAGAATCCAATCACTGAAATCAAGGAGAATGCAATTAAGGGGGAATCAAGAATAAATCAAGGATTATTCCCTCACTAATATAGCCAACAGACGGAATTTAAAAAACAAGGTTATTCAAGGCTATTAATAGAAGGCATTGACAGACAAAAAAAAATATAGAACTGAAAAGAAAAATCAAGTAAAAACTCTGTAAATTTGAAAAGCCTTCTCTCTGAACTTACAAGGAAACATTTAGTGATCAACTTAGATATCAGAGCTACAAAGTCATACTTGGTGTTGAGATTGATCAATCAAGTGTGTGAATCACATTCACATCCAAGCAAAAAAGCAATCGAGACAATCGAGAAAGGAGTTGAATCTGTGATAGCTTTGTTGAAGGATTTTGATCTCAAGGAGCAGCAAGGAAGACTGAATCACTGAAGCTGTTGTAGTCAAGGAGTGATAGTCTTGTAGATTGTGAAACTTGGGAAGCCAAGGACAATCATACTATTGTATCTGTGAAAACAATAGTGAATTCCTCCGATCATCATAGGAGAAGAGTGGATTAAGGGATTACACCACCCTGAACCACTATAAGCCTTGTGTCAATTTAATTTCTGCAATTTACTTTACTGCATTTATTTAATTTGCTTACATCATAACTTATTTATGTGATTGTCTAAACTGATTTGAAAACAACATAGTAAGAAGGGACTTATCCGCTGCCCAAAAGCTTATATATAAAAGAAAAGTTTTTGAAACTCCACTATAGTCATTCACCCCCCCTCTGACTATAGTTTCACCCTTCTCTAGGACCAACATTCTCGCTTATTAATTTTGGCATCATGAAGGAGTTTCATCTTATCTTTACTTATCCTGTCACTCTCGTAGGCTTGGAGTCTAAACTCATCTAACTCATGCAACTGCTGCAGTCGGTGTTCACCACATGATTGGGTATCGAAGTTTAAGAACTTAGTGGCCCAATATGCTCTATGCTCCAGCTCAACTGGCAGGTGGCATGGTTTTCCATATACCATCTGATAGGGTGATGTACCCATGGGGGTTTTGTAGGCAGTTCGATAAGCCCATAGTACATCATCCAACTTAAGACTCCAGTCCTTTCTATGACTGTTCACAACTTTTTCCAGGATCTTCTTCAAATTTTGATTACTTCTCTCAACCTGGCCACTAGTCATAGGGTGATATGGTGTGCCGATTTTATGCCGAACACCATATTTCTCAAGTACTTTCTCTAGTGGTCGGTTGCAGAAGTGTGTTCCCTCATCGCTTATCAAGGCACGTGGGCACCTAAATCTCACAAAGATGTTTTTCTTTAGAAAATTCATGACCGTTTTATGATCATTGCGAGAAGTGGCTTGAGCCTCCACCCATTTCGATACATAATCGACACAGACTAAGATGTATTTATTTCCACAGGAAGATGGGAACGGGCCCATAAAATCAATCCCCCATAAATCGAAGACTTCACATTCTAGAATGGGTTTCAACGGCATGTCAAAACGCCTTGTTAAAGCTCCGGTTCGTTGGCACCTATCACAAGATTTACAGAAAGCTTCTGAATCCTTGAAGATCGTGGGCCAATAGAAACCAGACTGAAAGATCTTGGCAACGGTTTTCCAAGGACCAAAGTGGCCACCAGTAGGCCCACTGTGGCATTGTTCAATGATATCACGTTGCTCAGATTCAGGAACACATCTTCTCAACAATCCATCTTTACAAATTTTGAAGAGGTAAGGTTCATCCCATACAAAGGTTTTCAAGTCAGAGAAGAATACCATGGAACATCTGGGGCATACCGGATTTAGATATTGGGAATGAAGGTAGTTGATGATGGAAGAATACCATGGAACATCTGGGGCGCAATCGTCTATAAGCATAACATTTTCAAGAAGAAAGTAAAGGAAGGTGTAAAGGTGAAAATGAGCATAACATTTTCAAGAAGAAAGTAAAGGTCTATAAGCATAACATTTTGCGAATGTACCATAGGGGCAGGTGAAAGTTGTCTTTTCTTGGTCGACTAGATCTATGGGTATCTGGAAATATCATGAATATCCATCCAGGAAACAGTAGAATGCATGTCCTGCCAGACGCTCAAGCATCTGGTCAATGAAAGGAAGGGGGAAATGATCTTTCATCGTAACCTCATTGAGTTTTCAGTAGTCTATCTGACTACTATATAACTTGATCCACGAGCCTCAATGCTATTTCTTCGCCCTTCTCATTATTCTCGATAGTAATCCCTCATTTCTTTTGGAACTACTTGAGTAGGGGACACCCATTCACTATCAGCAATTGTGTAAATAATACCCATGTCTAAAAGTTTGATAATCTCCTTTTTGACCACTTCTTGCATATGAGGGTTGAGCCTCCTCTGGGTCTGTCTAACACACTTTGCACCCTCTTCAGTCTTAATCTTGTGCATGCATATGTCAGGAGATATCCCTCTGATGTCTCCTACTTGCCAACCAAAGGCTTTCTCAGTCTTTCTCAAAACGATTAACAATTTCATTTCTTCCAATCGGGATAGCTTGGCAGAAATAATTAACGGAAGCTTGTCACCTTCTCTCAGGAAGACATATTTCAAGTGCTTAGGTAACGGCTTCAGTACCGATCTGCAGGTGGTTCTTCTAGACTCAATTTAAGCTCCCCACTTTTCAACTCAACATCACTGAGTTTACTGAGTGGTCCCACTGCCAAAGCTTCTCCTTTCAACGAAACTTCTTCAAATTCAGCTCCCAGTTGTTCTAGATTCACCCAACCATGATTATTCAAATTTTCAACTAATCGCTCATATTCAGTCTCAACAGCCATGACTTGCTTTTCCAAGTAATCATTAAAGTCATCTGACATATCCTCAATGGAGAAGCCGGTTGGATAATCAGAGGGTCTTTGAATAGCTTTGGAGACACTGTAACTCACCTCCTAATCACCGACTCGTATGGTCACTTGGCCACCATCACAATCAATGAGGGCTCTGGCTGTAGAAGAAAAGGTCTTCCAAGTATCAAGGGGACATTCTCATCATTTTCTATGTCTAGGACATACCAGTCAACCGGAAAAGAAAATCTATCAATTTGAACTAATACGTCCTTTAGTATCCCCGCAACTTTCTTGGAAGATCTATCAGCGAATTGTAGGTTCATGGTCGTGGGTTCTAGTAAAGAGTTTGGGAAGACTAGGCCTCCCATCAGCAATGTGAGCACAAATTTCCCAGGGTCACCCCTCTTGATTGGTAGATCTTCATAACTTACCATAGAGCAATCCTCACCAATCAACCGATCCATGCCTTCTAACTTCTTCTTAGAAGAAACAACATCCTTGATGAACTTAGTGTACTTAGGCATCTCAACCAAAACATCAGATAATGGAAGATTAACCTGAGTATTTTTCAGAAGATTAAGCACTTTTTCATATTTCTTGTCATCATGCAAGGAGATGTTGCTCTTTCTAGGTGGAAATCGTAGTTTCTTTAAATCACTCTCAGAAAAGACTTTCTTCGAGGATGAACCGATAGCTTTATCTTCCAAATCTTTCCACCTTACCACTTTCTCACTTCTTCTACCAGTCAGCGGATCCGCCACCTGACTCTCACTTGATTTTACATTCCTCAGGGATCACCCACCTGAGTACTCTCTTGCAGAAAAGAGGAACATGGGTGCTCGATTTCCCCTCCTGCCTCATCACTGGCAGGAAGGGTTAGTGGTTTCCTGGTTCGGGGGACCACTAAGTTGAGTACCAGATCTGAGATTCATGGCACAGGCCTCTTCTTTACCATAAGGAATTGAAGGAACTAGGTCAGTGCACTGGCCATGATTCAAATCGGTCTGAGCTACCTGACCACCCTTAGGATTTTTCTCCGTAAAGCTGGGCAACTGCCCTGAGGGTCTGGAAGCTAGTTGGCCAGCCATTTGCCCGATCTGCCTCTCAAGACTCTTTATTGTGCTCTAGAGGGATTGTATATTATTATTCTGCTCCTCCAGTTTAGCTTCAAGATTATTAGAGTGAGAGGGACCTTGAGAGTTCTGAAAGTTCTACGGGATGTTTTGGCTGGGACGATTCTGAAACGCAGGATTTGAATTGTTTGGCCAATTTTGATTGAACCTTTGATTTGTATTGGAAAAATTCGTGTTCAGGTTCTGATTGAAGCTTGGGTTTCGATTGAAATTCTGATTTTGGTTAATATTCGAATTTTGATTGAGATTTTGATTCTGATTAAAACCCTGGTTTTGATTAAGATTGTTTTGGCCAGAGAACTGATTGTTAAATCTCTGATTTTGCTGGTGTTCGGTAAAAACTAGTTTTAAATTTATAAACCGAAACACCCCAAGTATAAGGCTTGTAGTAAAGGGTGTTAACGGGTCGTCCTAAGGGAGTCGAATGTTTATCGGATTAAGATGCAGTTATTATATCGATTATGTCACAAATCATTAGCTAAAACTATGGTTTATATTAATTGTAAAATAGAAACGAAGAACAGTGACTAAAAAAGCAAAAAAGCAGAAAAATTTCAACACCGGGTCGGCCGTTCACTTGAGGGTGGACGGGCGTCGGTGACGTCTTTGAAAAGCAATATATGCGAAAAAACAACGGGTAACAACTAAAGTACTTGAAATAACTAATCGTAGCAATCACAATTGATACGAACAAATTGGTTTATCAAAGAATTAAAAGAACGGCAAGGCAACTAGAATCCACCAATCAACCAACCAACCCCAACTAGATTGTGAGCTAAAGGTACGATTTTTAGTAATGATCAAATCACGAATTCAATTAAATCTCTTTAATCAATTTCTAGGGTTTCGTTTTCTTTCTCAAGCAAAACTAAACTAGCATGCATAACACGATCATGAGATTGTCTCCAATACTCTACTCAATTAATCATAAACAATCTCTTGAATCACAATTAATTGCATCAATTGAAAGAAATCACAACTTGAATAATATTCTCATATAAATTCAATTAGAACGGTAGTTTCATCGATCTCTCGATTCAATAAAACATAAACAATTATTACAAAATTCAATTGATGAAAAACAGTAAATTTAACTCACTAAAGATATAGCTTAAAATCTTCTTGTTGGTGTGGTTGTTGGTTGGTTTCCTCCGCTGTCCTACCGCAAGATGCTTAGCCAACAATCATATTGGTGATCATGATTGTTGAGATGGAAGAATTCATCTATGTGTTTGCTCTTTGTGGAATATGCGGCTGCTAGGATATAGGCGGCTGTTGTGAATTTCTGAATGAACGATATGATGCCCCTTAGGGTTTGATATGCGCTGGTATTTATAAGATTTTGAGGCGGCTAGGGTTAAGTCGGCGATTGGACGCCCGTCCAACAAGGTAGACGCCCGTCCAGTCTTCACAAAATCCATCGAGTCGGGCCGAGTCTTCTTGGACGTCCGTCCTATGCAAAAATGGACGCTCGTCCACTAGAATTTTAAAAACTCTGAATCAAGTTTCCTCTCCTGGACGCTCGTCTGGTCCTTCAAACGCCCGTCCACTGGACGGGACTCAGACGCCAGTTCAGCCATCAATGTGTCTTCATGCCAATCTCAATTTTGTATCTCTTTCTTGCCATTAAATCTTCAAGTAAACATCTTTTAAGCTCCTTCTCAGGCATGCAAGCATACCTACAAGATGGTAAACACGAGCAAAGTGTAAAATCGTACATAAACACATAAAAAAAACACATACACAACTCGATTTTGCACTTTTAAACATTTCCAACTTCATTATCTCAATATTTCAATTAAACTCCTACTTTTCTATAAAAAGTAATAAAATACGAAGAATATTGTTACGGAATAAAGCGATAAAAACCATAAAATTCACCGTTAACAACTCCCCCAAACTTAAACTTTTGTTCATCCCGAACAAAATAATCAAAACTAGCTCACTTTCATGCAATCCATATAGATTCCCAACTCACGTAACAAAAGATACGACAAATATAGCAATTAATACCAACATAGAGATAGATTCAGTGTGTGTGAAAAGCCTTTTTCAATCTCCACTATTCTTTCGCACAAAATCCATTCAAATAATCCTAATGACTTTCCTAGGTATAGGCTGTAACCATTCCACAAAAAGTCTTCCCGTGTACTTATTAGGATAATCCCTAAAACATATCATTCGGTTTATACTGGGGATAGTTAGAAGATAACTACGGTTCCTACCAACTTTCCATAGTACCATTTGCCAAATTTTCTTTAAGATTAACTTAATTCCACATATATAGCATATGCCCTCATTCCCGGCAATAGGATGTTTCATGATAACACCTAGTGGACTACTATCATCGAGCGATCGGGAGCTATTGAACCTCATAGTGGTATAGGACATTTAAGTGATAATGCCTACCGCACTCAAATCATTAGCGACTACATCCGACATACACATATTTTATTCATATTATTCATCTTAGATTGGTGTACAAACCTTAAGATATATCCCTCCTATCACATTCAAACCTTGAGATATTCACAAAGACACGGTTAGAAATTAGGTGTAATGTTTACCGTTACTATTAAGCACAAGTCTCTCTAGGATAAATCACTAGGATAGTGAATGGATAAAGTTTAAAAATGTCGCTTCAATTTCAAAGGCTTACGTGAATATGAAATGAATACTATCTCATATTAGTAAAAGCATGCTATAACTATCTCACGAGAGTTCTGAGACAATCATCGTCAGAAACTACAACTAGCGAGCCTTTTGTTTCAATTACATGCTCAAGATTTACAATTATCCACGTTTACTTTGAAAAATTTTAAATTTTTGCCAAGGAATTCACATTTGCTCGCTTTTCGAAATATAGCATGATAACATACCCAATTTAGACACCCCCCACACTTAAATCACATTATGTCCTCAGAATGTGCAGATAAAAGAAAAGAATACTTAGCTGGTTTTCAAAATGATTGTCGGGTTGTAGGTTGGCAGAGGTCAGGCCGTAGCATGAATGTACCACTGCAACTCGTAGCATGAACAGACAACACTAAAAGTGACAACTGGCAAAAACCGCGCAACAATATCTGCAACACTCGACATAGTATATAGTCTCGGGGTACAAGGGGTATATGAGTAAACATGTAGGCACATAAAGCATTCACAAATAGGACAGGGATAACCAAAACACAAATCACCATGGTTTTATTCCTAATGCCCTAACAACTTAACTAAAAAGTAACTTAAAAGACTAGGCTGCCTCCTAGGAGCGCTTCTTTTATGTCATTAGCTTGACACAGATTTCAAAGTTAACCCGGATCAGGCCACTTCGGTTTACTTCTGGTCACTTCTTCATCGGAATCGAGAATGAAGAGGCGGGGTGTGGCGCACAAAGCGACAACAAGTCAAGTGCTCTACTATGTGTTTGAACTTAACTCTCCAGATAGCACTGACTCTCTTCTCCGTCCCGTTCTTGTGCAGGTTACGCTTAGGTATACTGACATGTTCAGATGTCTTGGAAGAAGGGTCCTCACGGGTAAATGTAGAAATGTCATCATCCGAATGAAAGAATTCGGATGGGATCTCATCATGCAGTCGAATATCAATCGTTTCAACCCTCTTTTGAAAGTCAGGGTCTCGGACTTTTCTTTTGGTTGGCCAAAATATTTTTTGAGTTTTTGACCATTTACCTTAAAAGGTTGATTATCATACCCGTTTAACGTGATCGCTCCACTTGGATTGACATCGAGAATTTCAAAGGGCCGGACCATCAGATTTGAGCTTACCGGCAAGCAGATGGAGCCTGGTATTATAAAGCAAAGCCATATCACCCACTTTGAATTCTCGATCCTTGATCTTAGCATCATGGAGTACCTTAGTTCTTTCCTTACTGATTTTGGCATTCTCATATGCTCTGAGTCTAAATTCATCGAGCTCATTTAATTGCAATAACCTCTTTTCCCCACAGAGTTGGCTATCGAAATTCAAGAATTTAATAGCCCAGTAAGCTCTGTGTTCAAGCTCGACTGGTAAATGGCATGCCTTGCCATAAACCATTTGGAAGGGTGACGTGTCCATAGGGGTCTTAAACGCAGTGCGATAGGCCCAAAGCGCGTCATCCAACTTTAGACTCCAGTTGGATCTATTTGCGTTCACGGTCTTTTCTAGAATCCTTTTAAGGCTCTGGTTGCTTACCTCGACTTGGCCACTTGTTTGGGGATGATATGGTGTACCGATTTTATGTCTGACACCATATTTCTCAAGAATTTTATCAAGTGGCGCGTTGCAAAAATGAGTACCTTCATCACTAATCAGGGCTCTAGGACAGCCGAATCTGGTGAAGATACTCTTTTGCAAGAATTTCTTCACAACTTTGTGATCATTAGTTTGGGTGGCTATTGCCTCCACCCACTTGGAAACGTAGTCTACACAGACGAGAATGTATTTATTGGAACATGAAGATGGGAAGGGGCCCATGAAATCAATGCCCCACACGTCGAAGACTTCGCATTCTAGAATGGGCCTAAGTGGCATTTCCATCCTATTACTTTGCCTCCCAATCCTCTGGCACCTATCGCAACCTTTACAAAAGGCTTTTGCATCTTTAAAAAGAGTCGGCCAGTAAAATCCCGCTTGGAGGATTTTTGCAACAGTCTTGGGTGTTCCATAGTGTCCTCCTGTGGGACCACTATGACATTGTTCCATAATATCCCATTGCTCATGTTCCGGAACACACCTTCTAAGCAACCCGTCTTTACAGACCTTGAACAGATAAGGATCCTCCCACACGAGATACTTTAAATCAGAAAAGAACTTCTTCCTCTCTCTGCGATCGTCATTTCCTCTAAATGCCCACTTGCTAAATAGTTGACGTAATCAGCGTACCACGGCCTAACTGTATCAAGCTTCATCAATTGCTCAGTAGGGAAATCGATGCCTATTTCCTTGTGATTTTCGCCACCCTCATTTACTAGGCGAGACAGGTGATTAGCCACAATGTTATCACTACCCTTCTTATCTTTGATCTCAAGGTCAAACTCTTGCAAAATTAGAATCCATCTGAGTAACCTTGGGTTTGCATCTGCTTTGTCCATAAAGTAGCGTAGGGCTGCATGGTCTGTCCAAACCACAACTTGAGACCCTAGAAGGTAACTTCTAAACTTGTCGATAGCAAAAATGACGGCTAAGAATTCCTTCTCAGTCGTGGTGTAATTGCATTGAGCCGGGTTCAAGGTACGGCTCGCATAGTAAATGGGCCTGAACTTTTTGTCAATTCTCTGGCCTAAAACTGCGCCCACTGCGTAGTTAGAGGCATCGCACATTAATTCAAAAGGCTTTGTCGGTCAGTGCGATTAAGATAGGGCACTTATGAGCTTATCCTTTAGGCAATTGAAAGCTTCCTTGCATTTCTCATCAAACAAGAACTCAACATCATCTTTCAGAAGGTTAGATAAGGGCTTGGCGATGGTGGAAAAACCCTGAATAAACCGCCTGTAGAAGCCAACATGACCTAGAAAACCTCGTACCTCTTTCACTGTCTTCGGGTATGCCATCTTTTCAATGGCCTCTACTTTATCCTTATCAACCTGAATACCAGTACTGGACACCTTGTGTCCTAGAACAATTCCTTCATCTACTAGAAAATGGCATTTCTCCCAGTTGAGTACTAAATTCTTTTCAACACAGCGTTGAAGTACCATATCTAGATTTTCCAAGATCTCATCAAAGCTATCGCCATAGACTGAGAAGTCATTCATGAAGATTTCCATACATTTCTCCACAAGTCCATCGAAAATGGCCAACATGCACCGTTGAAATGTTCTTTGGTGCATTGCATAACCCGAAAGGCATTCGAAAAGCAAAAGTGCACGATGGACACGTAAACGTAGTCTTCTCCTGGTCATTAGGGTCGATGGCTATCTGGAAGTAACCAGAATATCCATCGAGGAAACAATAATACTTATGACCACTCAGTCTTTCAAGAAGCTGGTCAATGAAAGGTAAGAGGAAATGGTCTTTGGCGGTGACTTCATTCAATCTGCGATAATCAATGCAGACCCTGTAGCCAATCACAAGGCGTAAAGCTACTTCTTCCCCCTTTTCATTCTTTTCCACGGTAATACCTCCCTTCTTTGGCACAACTTGAGTGGGGCTAACCCACTCACTGTTGGCGATTGCATAGATGATTCCCATATCTAACCATTTGATGACTTCTTTCTTGACAAACTCCTGCATGTACGGATTCAGCCTTCGCTGAGGTTGTCTGACTTTCTTAGCTCATTTCTCCGTTCGGATTTTATGCATGCACACATCGGGGCTGATTCCTCGGATATCACCCACTTGCCATCCGAACACGAGGATGTTTTTTTCAAGCACTTTTATCAGCAGTGCTTCTTGTTCGGGCTCGAGTTTTGAAGAGATGATTAAGGGCAACTTCTCACCGTCCTTAAGAAAAATATACTTAAGGTGTTGCGGAAGCGGTTTAAGCTCCAAGTCAGTAGGTGGTTGCTCAATACTGGATTTTAACGGGCCACCTTTTTCCTTATGGGCTTGAAGTGGTTGACTGAAGAATACCTCATCTTCCTGAGGCATAACCCCCGAAAGGTACTGGATCACATCATCCATAGGGATCCTTCTGTCAGCACCCGCTTCCTCCTTCTTATGCTTGATTATCTTAATCAACTCTTCATCTTCTAGCTCTTTTGCTAGCTGTTCCCAATCATCAACCTCCCAATGAATAGTCTCTCTCCAGAAATCCACTTCGTCCCAACTACACATCAGGGCTTCCTCTTCTACAGGGTTAAAGTCTTCCTGATGCAGCTCTTTGAAATCATCGTTCATCGCTGGGAGATTCCATGTTTCGTGTTCATTGACAGGCTTAGTGTGAGCAAGTTGTGAAGACGACTCGCCGTCGACTACGGCTGTGATGAAACAGAAAGATGGTCCACAATCGAACTTGATCTTTAGTGTTTATAGCTTCGAAAACACCTATCTCTGTTAGCTCTTCCGCTTCTTCAGAGTTGGCATCTTCTTCGTCCTCATAAATTGCTTCGACGAACGAGATTTCTTCAATCAAGGTTTTCTCAGGACTTTTCCCACGTGTGAAGGTAACAGATGTATCATCAACTCTAAGCATAATCTGACCCTTACAGAAATCGATGAGGGCGGTAGAGGTGTCCAAAAAGGTCCGGCCTAGAATTAGGGGCATCTCTTTGTCAGGCGGATGGTCTAAGATAACCCAGTCGGTAGGGAAAACCAAGTCTTCAACATGGAGAAGAACATTAGTAACACAACCAGCTGCAGAGCGGCTAGATCGGTCTACCATCTGAAGAGAAATAGGGCGTTCCCGCATTCTTTTATCTAAACCGAGCTTTTTGCAGACGTTCAATGGCATCACATTTGTAGAGGCCTCCGAGTCGCATAAGACGTTTTGGAACATGTGGCCTTCAATCTCACAAGACATTGAAGGTCTTCCGGGGTCACCTCGCTTAGTAGCAACTTTTTGTGAAACCATAGAGCAATCTTATCTTAAAACTTCTTCCGCCATCCCTAGAAGCTTCTTCTTGCTCCCACAAACTTCCTTAAGATACTTAGAGCACTTGGGCATTTCAGTCAATACCTCAGCTAGGGGTATACTCACTTTGGTGTCTCTGAGCATCCTCCTCACTCCGTCATATTATGCATGTCATGGTGAGGTATTCTCTTTCTTCTTTGGTGGATAAGAAAGGGCTTTATCATTGTTCATGGCTTGATTTCTTATGGCTTCGTCTTCCTTATCCTTCCATCTGACAAACTTTTCCTCCATCTTCTTTGTCAGGGGTACAACCAACTGACTTTTCCTCATTTCTTTATCAGAATAATTTTCATCCCTCGAAGAATCATCATCATTAAGCTCCTCCTCACTGTTGCTTTCTTCGGTATTTAACTTCTGATTGCCCCCTCCTGAACTTATGGTGTCAGGAGGGGCTACTCGTTTCCCGACATCTTTCCGGGTCCCGCCTGCTTACCACTTCTTAGAGTGACCTCATTCAGCTCTTCGTCTCCATACTCCCATTGAGGTGTGATGGCAGTGCAAACATTGATATCTGCTTTAGGATTTCTTTCGGTATAACTTGGAAGTTTACCGTGGGGTCTGCTTGCTTGTTGGTCTGCCATCTGACCAACCTGTCTCTCTATTGCCTTGACACTAGTAGCCAGGGTCTTCACCATGTCTACTAGCTCATCAAACTTATGTTGAGGGACACAAGAGGTGGTTTGGTTATGATGTTGGTTTTGATTCCAACCACCTTGAGGTCTTTGGGAGTTAGGATTGTGAGATTGATTAACCATCCCAGGAGGTGGTCTTTGATAACTTGAGTTGAAAGAAGGTTTTGAATTGGATGGGTCAGGTGGTGCATTGGCTTGATTAAAATTGGGTCGTTGAAATCCGGAATGATTCTGGTCATGATTGAAGTTTCTGAAGGTTTGGTTATGATTCTCCATTAAATTCACTTCCTCATTCATCTCATTTCCCGCCTGCATTCCCATGTAGTTCACATCTGATGGCCCTCGTTGCTGCTGTATTTGTAAATTGGCTAGCTGCTTGCTCATCACTTCCATTTGAGCAACTAACATCTTAGTCTCAGAATTGCTCGCAGCAGATTCCTTCTTATTCCCACTAACATTGGTCTTCCTTGGAGTTGACCACATGTTATTCTTTGCTATAGTTTGACTACCACAGTAGCGGTGTCATCACCTCCCCTGGAAGGATCCATGAGCGATTGAATCAAGGTAGTCTCTATTTGGTTGAGAGACACCTCTGTAGAATAACTCTAATAGCTCATGTCTCTCAGATCCATGGTTGGGGCACTTCCTCATCAATGATTTAGTCTCTCCCATGCTTTCCCCACACTCTCACCATCAAGTTTGTTCAAATGTGGCTATCTCCTTTTCATGTCCATGATTGTCCCAGTGTGAGACAAACTTGAGAGAAAAGGCTCTTTTGACATCATTCCGAGAACGGAGAGAATGATGGGCTAAAGATTTGAACCAACGGTTTGCTTCACCCTATAGAGAAAACGGGAAGAGTTTTAACTTGACAATCTCGAATCAATACCAGGATAGTGGCACCTTCGCATTTTGAGCGAAGGTGGACAAGAAGTCATGAGGATCTTCTTCAAAGCATACCATGGAAAGAACTATTCGGACCAAATTTCAACCACTCCATTTTTCGATCGAATTTGATTTGCCCCATGTCCGGAGGCGAATAGGTCTATGCCCTTCCAGAAGTCTTGGTCAAGATAGGGGCATAGGGGTCTTGATTTAATTGGTTTAGTGGTTTTGACGGAATTGTTGAAATTGATTATTTATCCCAAATTTGTTGATTTTGTTGTTGTTGTATTGCTGCATGATCTGTTGAAGGATCGATTCATTTGGGCTTGAGGATCTGGATTTGGAACTTCGTTAGCCATAATGTCCGGATTAGGAAGAGCTTTCTCACGAGAATAGATTGCTCAGTTCGGGATTAAATGTAAGAGGTCCTTTCTTACTCTGGTTTGCATAAACCGGAAAGAGCGTAACATGAAGAAATCAACCTTAGGGTTGATGAGAACGAATGTAGAGAAGATTAGAGGTTTTAGAGGTTTAGAAAGAGAGAAGAGAGAAGAAGAGAGTGACAATTTAAGAGATTGAACCGTGTTCAGATGAGTGAACGCCGGTTCGTGGAAATCTCGGAGGTGAGCGCTCGTTCAGTCACCGAACTAGCGTTCGAAGACAAATTGAAGCGGACGGGCGTTCAGATTCTGGACGCCCGTTCAGAAAGTTTCTTTTTTTTTATTTTTTATTTTTTTAATTTAGAAAAGATATAGAAACAGAAACAGGAAAAGAAACCTACCAACGAAAAATTTAAAACAGGAAAAACACTAAGACGGTGAAAAAAAACGTGTTGAAATTTTCTAGGGCCAAAATGGAAGGGAAAACAGTAGATTTTGACCTCAAAAACGGTGCCGAACGGCCTCCGGCCGTTCAACACGTCGTCAGCGTCGGAACGAGCTTTCTGAATTGGGGTCCTGCGCGCCAAACGGACACTCGAGCCGAAAGTTATGCCAGAATACTACCGACACAGAAAACTGCACCACGAAGAATCCGACAACCGTTACCGATTCCCCGGCAACGGCGCCAAAAACTTGTTCGGTAAAAACTAGTTTTAAATTTATAAACCGAAACACCCCAAGTATAAGGCTTGTAGTAAAGGGTGTTAACGGGTCGTCCTAAGGGAGTCGAATGTTTATCGGTTAAGATGCAGTTATTATATCGATTATGTCACAAATCATTAGCTAAAACTATGGTTTATATTAATTGTAAAATAGAAACGAAGAACAGTGACTAAAAAAGCAAAAAACAGAAAAATTCAACACTGGTCGGCCATTCACTGAGGGTGGACGGGCGTCCGGTGACGTGCTGGAAAACAGAAATATGCAGAAAACAACGGGTAACAACTAAAGTTCTTGAAATAACTAATCATAGCAATCACAATTGATACGAACAAATTGGTTTATCAAAGAATTAAAAGAACGGCAAGGCAACTAGAATCCACCAATCAACCAACCAACCCCAACTAGATTGTGAGCTAAAGGTACGATTTTTAGTAATGATCAAATCACGAATTCGATTAAATCTCTTTAATCAATTTCTAGGGTTTCGTTTTTTTTCTCAAGCAAAACTAAACTAGCATGCATAACACGATCATGAGATTGTCTCCAATACTCTACTCAATTAATCATAAACAATCTCTTGAATCACAATTAATTGCATCAATTGAAAGAAATCACAACTTGAATAATATTCTCATATAAATTCAATTAGAACGGTAGTTTCATCGATCTCTCGATTCAATAAAACATAAACAATTATTACAAAATTCAATTGATGAAAAACAGTAAATTTAACTCACTAAAGATATAGCTTAAAATCTTCTTGTTGGTGTGGTTGTTGGTTGGTTTCCTCCGTTGTCCTACCGCAAGATGCTTAGCCAACAATCATATTGGTGATCATGATTGTTGAGATGGAAGAATTCATCTCTGTGTTTGCTCTTTGTGGAATATGCGGCTGCTAGGATATAGACGGCTGCTGTGAATTTCTGAATGAATGATATGATGCCCCTTAGGGTTTGATATGCGCTGGTATTTATAAGATTTTGAGGCGGCTAGGGTTAAGTCGGCGATTGGACGCCCGTCCAACAAGGTAGACGCCCGTCCAGTCTTCACAAAATCCATCGAGTCGGGCCGAGTCTTCTTGGACGTCCGTCCTATGCAAAAATGGACGCTCGTCCACTGGAATTTTCAAAACTCTGAATCAAGTTTCCTCTCCTGGACGCTCGTCTGGTCCTTCAAACGTCCGTCCACTGGACGGGACTCAGACGCCAGTTCAGCCATCAATGTGTCTTCATGCCAATCTCAATTTTGTATCTCTTTCTTGCCATTAAATCTTCAAGTAAACATCTTTTAAGCTCCTTCTCAGGCATGCAAGCATACCTACAAGATGGTAAACACGAGCAAAGTGTAAAATCGTATATAAACACATAAAAAAAACACATACACAACTCGATTTTGCACTTTTAAACATTTCGAACTTCATTATCTCAATATTTCAATTAAACTCCTACTTTTCTATAAAAAGTAATAAAATACGAAGAATATTGTTACGGAATAAAGCGATAAAAACCATAAAATTCACCGTTAACAGCTGGCCAAAGAAAGCATTAACTTCAGCATTCTGTCCATTCATAGGACAGAAAGGAGAGGTGTGCCCCACATTATCACATGCCTGGCATGTGACTGAATTATACTGTCCCTGATTCTGGACAACATTGACTTGATAGGTTGAAGGGGAAATAAATTGACACTGGCCAACCATATGGCCAGTTTGACAACAATTTTCGCAAAATAGAACTTGAGAATTCTGCGGGAATGATGAAATCTGATTCGTTGGACTTGGGGACATTGAAAGAGCGGCCACCTGCTGTTGCAGCATCTGGATCAGATTTTGCATATTCACTTCCTCGATCCTAGGAGGAGGAGGAGGAGGTGCCTGAATAGCTTGAGAGGAGGGGGCATAATTATATTTGGCAATATCCTCGAATAATGCCCACCCTTCTGCAGGTGTTTTCCTCAGGAATGCCCCACCAGAAGAACTATTGACCATACCCTTAGTGAGCTCGGTCAATCCACTGAAAAATGTGTTGACTTGCCTCTGCAAGTCCAAACCGTGGTGAGGGCATTTACGAAGAAGAGCTTTGAATCTCTTCCATGCATCAAAGAACGATTCGTTTTCCTTTTGATAAAAGGTGAAAATTTCATTCAAGCATTGGGCTGTCTTGGATGGTGGGAAATATTGACTTAGGAACTCTTTTTCGAGTCCAGCCCAGGTGGTGATTGATTCGGCAGGAAGAGAGTTATACCACTCTTTTGCCTCCCCTTTCAAGGAAAACGGGAATAACTTCAACTTTATCGCATCCTCACTTACACCTTGAATGTGAGTCGTACCACATATCTCCAAAAATGTGTGTATGTGAGTATGAGGATTTTCAGATTGAAAACCATGGAAGATTGATGCATGTTGCATCATTTGGATGAGCCCAGGTTTTAGTTCGAAGGTTGGTGCATTTATGGCGGGTAGAACGATGGCCGGGTTGACTTTGACTTCACCAGGCATGGCATAGTCAGCCAACGTACGTCTATCTTCTGCAGCCATAATGACTATGTCTTCGATCTCCTCAGCTAAACGTTCCTCCAGGTCTTGATTGGCCTTATCAGCAAGAAACGCAAGATGGATTTTCTTCCTGTTTGGTCGGACGATGGTTCGCTTGAGGTCGGGGGTATAGAGTAGTGGTCCCTTCTGACTTCGAGTTTGCATAAACCGAAACCAAAATCAAGTTGTCTAAACTAAAAACTAAAAACTAAAAGTTAAAACCTATGAAAAGAAAATAAAATAACAAAAAACAGGAAGACAGACGGGCGTCCACTTAATCCGGACGGGCGTCTGCCTGAAGAACTAGACGGCCGTTTGGGGCAAGCTAGACGCTCGTCTGATTTCCTCCAAACGGTACCGAGTTGGATTTTTCAGATGGACGGGCGTTCACTCACTCCAGACGCCCGTTCGGAAAAACAGCTGGGAAAACAGAAAAAGAAAACTTAGTGAAAACTGGACAACCGTACCGAGTCCACGGCAACGGTGCCAAAAACTTGTCTCGGATTTTATCTAATGAAAAATAAACAAGTAATAAAATAAATCCGGTTTACCCCAAGTGCAGTGATCGTAGTATAGAGGTTAATACCGGAGTCGAATCCACAGGGAATCGGGGTTGTACCTAGTTTTTATCTAACTAACCTAAAGATGTCACAACTACTATTACTAGAATTAATAGAAAATAAAAACAATTAACACGTAACAAACTAAAAACGAAAATAACAAAAGTAAACTGGACAGAAGATTAGAAATCTAAAGCCAGGAAATATAATTGCGAACGAAATTATCTAAACTAATTCTATTCTAAAACCTAAACATGCAATAAAAGTTATAACTTTGCTCAAAGAATCAAGCACGCATTTATTTATCAATAATTTAAACAACGAACAAGCAATTAATCCACCAATTCTATAACATTCAATTCCTCCTTTAGATTATCTAGTGATGATTTAACAAAAGTCATGATTCACCTATCGTAGGTATGAATTTCTAATTTCTTAGACAATTCGTTTATTAATCTTTTATCTTTCGATCCTAAAGATTAACGCTTTTATATCCAAGGTGGAAGATTTCTCAATCTAGCAACCTAGAAATTAACCTAACAACTCTCGTTAATTAGATTAAAGATCTAATCTTTATTACGGTGATCTAGGGTTTAATAACGATTTTCATCAAACATTAAACATCAAGCATGCAAGGTATCTATCGATTAAATTACATAACAACAAGTAAAACATAATAAAGATACAACTTTTAATAAAAACTCACGAGATAATCCAAAGAGAAATCAAAGTGTTGATAGAACGGCTTCACAACGCTTGTTCCAAAGGGCTCTAGCCTCTAAGCATCGTTTGGTAACTTGAGATAGCTACTAAAAAGTACATATAATTTGAAGGAATTTATCTAAGAAATAAAAAGAATAAAAGTTTTTTATGAAAGGTGGAGAACACAGAAAAAACGCCCCTTAGGGTTCTTGTGGCCGCCTAGTGTAATTAGGGTATATTTTGGATGGAAGAACGTGGCTATTTATAAGAATTTAAGTCGGTTTTTGCTATGTCGGCGGCTGGACGCCCGTCCAAGGGGTTGAACGCCCGTCCATTATGCATAAAATCTTCGAGTCGGGCTGAGTCATGTCAGACGCCCGTCCTATGTAAAATTGGACGCTCGTTCAGCAAAAATCTTAAAACTCTGAATCCAATGTTCCTCCCTGGACGCTCGTTCAGTTCCTCAAACGCCCGTCCAGCTGGACGGAACTTCAGACGTGCGTTCAGTTCACTTCACATCCGGTCTTTCATCTCTATCTTTTTCTTCCATGTAGATCCTCACTTGAACATCTTTTAAACGTCTTTTAAGCCAAATTCGTGTATCTACAAGACATCAAAACATTGCAAAGTGTAAAATCATTCAAAGTGATAGAAAATCAACAATAAAATCTCACAACTCAACCAACTTTGCGATTAAACCATTCCAAACATCACTTGCTTAATAAATCAAATAAACGTTCACTTTCTATGCAAAACGTTGGAGTATAGAGGAAAATTGTCACGAAATAGAACGATATAAATCATAGAAAATCACCCTAAACACCCTTCAAGGACCAGTGGAAGACTTTGGTGCAGCAATCCTACCTGTTCCAAGTGTTCAGTTTGTGAAGCCATAGTTATTGGTGAAGGACAAGCAAATTAGGAATCTTTGTAACAGCTACATCAAAGATCTCTAGTGATTTACCTCCAACATCATAGGAGAAGAGTGGACTGACAGGATTACACCACCTGGAACCACTATAAACTTGCCTACTTACTTTCTGCACTTATATTCTGCATTTAGTTTACTATACACATCAAACCACTGAATCTAGCAACTGAAACCACACACATACACTACTGAGTATCTAATACTCAGTATCATATTTAACAACAAGTATTAAGGCTTAATTTTTTATATAATTCCATTTGCACAAATTCAAGAAACTTAATCACAAGAGAACTCATCGTACATCAAAGAGACTCTTATATCAAGTGACGATCTTTGATGTTCTTTGAGTTTGTCAAATCCAAAAAGTTTTAAGTGTTAAGTTTATTCACCCCCCCCCCTCTAAACTTAACCAAAGCCTTTTCAAGGGACCAACAAGACTGATGCTGCAAGTTCAAGATAGTGTTTTGTTCTAAGAGGCATTTCGTCGAGCACCAAATTGCTGAAGTTGGTTTGGACGGTTGCAGGAATTAGTCATTTTCATTTGTTATAAATAGCAACTAGCAAGTTCATTAGGTGATTAGAAGTTCCATTTACAAGTTAGAAACACATTTAGTTCAATTTGATGATTTCCAGTTTTCCCGCTCATTTTGTAAATTTGAATTAGGAAGATGATCTTCATCTTCTTCCTCTAGCTTTTTGCGCTTTTCAATCATTAATTCGAGTTCTTGATGTTGGAAATGGCAATCCTATTTTTACGAGTCTGTTGCAAAAATGAATTTAGAATTTGTGGGATAATCTTTTGGTTGTTTATTTCTTTTGGATATGATCTTTATATGTGTTTTAAAAATTAAATTGAAGGAGTCAAAGTTGTTTCAACTAACTACCTATTTTCTCTCCCAATTTTTAGCTCAGTTGTGACCATGTTCTGTCAAACTTTTGCTTTATAAACATGGGCATGCAATGGTCAGAAGGCACAAAAAAACACTTCTGCACTTCTGCTCTCTGTTTCTCTTTGGGACAACTATCGTTTATTTTTGTAGCTATTTCCTTTTTATTTCGGACAACAATCTCTTTGGTTTCCAAATTCACTAGCCGCGAGTGCATGCTTCCAGTGAATAGTTGTGTTAACCTTGGGAAATGAACGGCATTTCCTGGCTTGCACCTTTGGGTCAGCCGAAATCGCTATTAGGGCAGTGGTATTACACCTTGGCGCAGCGTTTTTATTTCTCTTCCATCTACTGTTTCTTTGTGTTTTCTAACATTCTAAAAGCGATTTTGAGTATGGCCGCTATCGCAAAAGCCTTACCCGACCTGTCAAAATTGGAATCGTTAGACGGAACCAACTACAAACGGTGGTCTCAAAAGCTACTGATTTTTTTGAACAACTGGAAGTGGACTTTGTCCTTTTTACTGAGTCTTCATCTACCGAAACAAATTCCCCTGCTGTTGTGCTTGACAACACTACCGATGACGAGTCCAAGAAAAAATTTGAGAAAGACAACAAAACAGTCCGGGGTCATATGTTAAACCACATGACAAACACTTTGTTCGATTTGTTTGTCAGCACCAAATCAGCCAAACAAATCTGGGACATATTGGAGAAAAAATACGGCACCGATGATGTTAGGAAAAATAAATACATGGTTGGAAAATGGTTGCAGTTCCAAATGGAGGATGACAAACCAATCATGGATCAAGTGCACGTGTATGAAAATTTGGTTGCGGATGTTCTCAACGAAGGAATAAAGATGTGTGAAATACTGCAAGCCAATGTCCTACTGGAGAAATTTCCAGCATCTCAGGAAAGAATAAGACTCAGCACAATCCAAAAAAGGGTTCTTCGAAAAAGAAACATGCCCCCCTAAACAAAAATGGCAGAAAAATTGGAAAAACTCAAGTTAATTGCTTCGTTTATGGCAAAATTGGCCACATGGCTTATCAATGCCACAATCGACAAGGGCAGGCTCAACAAACAAACAACAAGGCAGGGAGTCAACAAAAAACTCACTCAAATGTGGCTGAGACAGACGAAATTATTGCTGCAGTTGTTGAGGCGAACTTGGTGGAAAATAAAGCACATTGGAATTTAGACACCGGAGCCTCCAAACACTTCTGCACTGACAAGAAGTTGTTTCATACCTTTGAAGAGGCTGCTGAGGGCGAGTGTGTGTTCATGGGAAATTCAAGCGTAGCTGGAGTCCTCGGAAAAGGGAAGATTCTTCTCAAACTTACCTCTGGAATAACATTGTGTTTAAATAATGCTCTTTATGTGCCTACCATGCGTAGAAATTTAGTTTCTGGTGCTTTGTTGAATAAGGCTGGTCTAAAACTTGTGTTTGAAGGTGATAGACTTGTGATGACAAAAAATGGGGATTTTGTGGGGAAGGGATATCTGGATGATGGTCTATTTGTCCTAAATGTTGTTTTAAGCTTGATAATGACAATATCTCTTCTTCTGCTTACATCGTTGAATCTTGTGATTTATGGCACAATAGGCTTGGGCATGTTAATATTGCTTCCATTAAGAGATTGAGAAAACTGCACATAATTCCAGCAATGTCCTTTAATGATCTAAAGAAATGTCCTATTTGTGTGGAAGCAAAATTTGCAAAAAAAAAAAGCCTTTTAAATCAATTGAAAACATAAAATCTAAGATGTTGGAACTGATTCACACTGACTTGGCTGATTTCAAAAACATCCTTAGTAAAGAAGGAAAAAGATATTATATTTCCTTCGTAGATGATTATTCTAGATACACTAGAATATATCTCTTGAGAAATAAAAATGAAGTTGAAGTGATGTTTTTTAAGTACAAAATGGAGGTAGAGAATCAGTTAAACAGAAAACTCAAAAGACTACGTTCTGATAGAAGTGGGGAATATAGTACCAATTTTCTTAATTTGTGAAAAAAAAATGGTACAATTCATGAACTTAGTGCTCCGTATACTCCCCAACAGAATGGTATAGTAGAAAGAAAAATAGAACTCTTAAAGACATGATGAATGCAATGTTGCTTAGTACTGGATTGTCTGAAAACATGTGGGGTGAAGCTGCACTTTCTTCTTGTTATATCTTGAATCGAGTTCCTCACAAAAGGCTAGACAAAACACCTTATGAAGCATGGAAGGGGTTTTCTCCTAACTTAAATTTTTTGAAAGTGTGGGCGTGTCTAGAAAAAGTGTGTCTACCTAATAGGCCTAATGTTGGTTCAAAGACTTTTGATATTGTGTTTATTGGTTATGCTCAAAATTTTGCATCTTAGGTTTATGTCTTTAGCCGATCATTCCATTTGTGAATCTCATGATGCTGAATTTTTTGAGCATATGTTTCCTATGAGGTCTTTGAGTGTAAGCAATGTGCCTTCATCTATTGTTGGAAAGTATGATTCTATGCCTAATTCCAATGAATCTGGTTTTGAGTCTAATAATGAACACAGAAGGAGTAAGAGGAAAAGAGCTGAAACCTCTTTTGGCCCTGATTTTATTACTACCTTTTTGGCTGAAAATCCAGATCACATTGATGAGTGCTTTATGTCTGCCTTTTTAATCAGTGAAGATCCCAAGTCTTATAGAGAAGCGGTTACTTCTGTAGATTCTAGTTTCTGGAAAGAAGCTATTGAGAATGAACTTGAATATAATAAGAGTAATCACACTGGGGACTTAGTCGACTTGCCAAAAAATTGTAAGCCTATCAAGAGTAAGTGGATCTTTAAAACGAAATTGAGGCCTGATGGTATCGTTGACAAATTTAAGGCGAGATTAGTTGTTGTGGGTTGTTCTCAAAAGAAAGATTTTGATTACTTTGACACTTATTCTCCTGTAGCTAAAATTTCCTCAATTAGAGCCTTAGTTGCCTTGGATGCTATTCATAATTTGAATATTCACCAAATGGATGTGAAAACGGCATTTTTAAATGGTCATCTAAATGAGGAAATTTATATTGAACAACCGGAAGGTTGTGTAGTATCGGGTCATGAGGACAAAGTGTGCAAATTAAAAAAATCTTTGTACGGCCTTAAACAAGCTCCTATTCAATGGTATGAAAAACTTCACAACACTTTAATTGCCGATGGCTTTGTAGTGAATGCATCTGATTCATGTATGTACTCCAAATTTTGTAATTCAGACATTGTGATTATTTGCTTATATGTTGATGACATGTTGATTTTTGGCACTACACTTGAGGTGATTGTGAAAGCTAAGAATTTTTGTCTTCCAAATTTGACATGAAAGATTTGGGGGAGGCTGATGTTATTCTTGGAGTAAAATTGCGAAAAACCGAGTGTGGCTTTTCTTTGAGTCAGTCTCATTATGTGGAGAAAATCTTGAAACATTTTAACTGTTTTGATGTTGTACCCGTAAGAACGCCTTATCACCCTAGCATGCACCTTAAAAAGAATAAAGGTGATAGTTGTTAGGTTTTATGCCCGAAAGACAATTTATAATTGTTTTATTTAAATAAATGACAGAATTTATTTCATCTTATTTATTCTCATTTATTGCCAATATTAATACACTGCAGAAAACCGTAAGTATATTGATTATGTAATCACATAACTCAGTGTATGGCTATACGCACGAGGATTGAGCTTGTGAAATATACTTAAAATTAACTTAGTCCGTAGCGTTTGTTAATCTGAGTACGGGTCTCAAGATTAATTTGCTAATAATGCACCCAGAACACTTTAGGTGTGACAGTCTTATCCGGACTGTCGGTAATAGGGTACCTAATGGGGCATTTATATATGATGATAATCATATAGGGCTGGACCGATTTGATTTGAGTTCTCGATATAATTCCGTAATCGAGAAGTCTTATCGAATCACAAGATGATCATATATGGATTAATCTCAATCCTGAGGTGATCACAGACAACTGCTTAGACTAGGGTAGGGTTTGATGTGTTAGTAAGGATCACTTCTTAGTATGTGGTCCAAACTTCTCGTTGGCTCTATTCTAGGATGAGTGAGTAGTCTGTGCTATCACAGATATGGAATCCATTCCTTCCCTCGGGAAGTAGACAGACAGTTCCCTTATTTGTTAACCCTAGAAACTGATCGATGGGCCCAGTTCATATTATATTAGTTATGAACTAATTGATCACTAGGGGGTTAATGGTAAATAAGGATAATATGTTTCGAGAAGGGTTACGGAGATATCCCGAATCGAAGTGAACAATCTATGGAGGATTTATCCTTATGTAATGATTATATCAGTGGACACCTTATGACTCATAGTTGAGTGTAAGTTTATATCTATATTCAGCAGAGTTCAGTTTCGGGTTTATGGTGTAATCCTAGAATTAATAGATTGAATATAATTTTTCGGTCTGATGAATAATTTTATTTAATTTATTGTATCTACTGAATATGGGTCCATGGTCCCCGACGTGGCTCCTAATATAGCATATACATTTTCTCGTCGCTTCACCTCAATTAATATTAAATAGTTGGATTGGACTGATTAATTGATATGTGGATTAATTGTTTAGTTAGACTAGATAATTAAATACATGGAAAAGAAATTTTTCGTGGACTCGGCCCAAGAATTGTAAAAATGCGTGTGACCCTTATTACCTAGGGTTTGGCCGCATTTTGTTATTTATTATTTGTTGGGAAATTTGTTTTCTTGATAAATAATAAGACATGTGATTAAATTATTTATTTGTTAAATAATTTAAGGAAAAGAAAATCTTTTGTATATCCTAATTAATTTAGGAATATTCTAGATTTATCTTTTTAAGGAAAATGATTAATTTGATTGATTTTGTATTAATTAATTAATACCTTGGAGACTAGGATTTCTTTCGAGTTCTCCCAAGCCAAATCACAAGACATAATTTCGACACAAAAGTGTAAGTACATGGCTTAGAGATTTCGGCCATTGTACTTTGGGTTTGAGTTTTAGAAAACTTCGGGTTTTCTAAGGTAGCATATCAAGGAGGTCCGGCGGCTTGAAACACCATCCACCTGGTGGTGCTTGGAGACACACGTTGGAAGACTTTGGCTTCTCAACTAGGCTCTCATATACCTCGGATTGGATTGACCTTTGATCTTGGCGTTTTGCACCATAAAAAGGTTGTTATCTAAACCCCCTCGTAGGTTTAGATATATTATTTTATGTATTTTGGTTGACTCTAGATCTTATACTTTCCGCTGCGTAACCGGGTGGATCTATGATCCATCCGGCGATATTACAACCCACAAGTGGTATCGGAGCCTTTGATCTATCAATCAAAGTATGTGAATTCTAGATCTAGGAGTGGAAAAAACATGTTTTAGATGTTTTTTTTATTTCGTTTTTTTCATGAATTCGAAATATATCATATTGTGTGCTTGTGAATGTTGTGGTTGAAAAGATGGATTGGGGTTGGTATTGTTTACCAGTAGATCTATTTTGTAGCTCTCTTGTTTAGTACCAATTGAGTATATGATTTGTATTTAATTTATATGTCAATCGAATTTTATGTAAAAAGATGCAAGCTTTGTTGTAATTTTATATATTCCGGGCTCGATATATGAAGATCTTGAAGAAAAGATGAAGATCAAGGCGAAACCCAAGGTATGAACGAGGAAAACGGTTAAAAACCTGTTTTTTTAATTAAAATCTGCACTACAGGACTTTCTATGACGCTGAAAAGCGTCGCAATAAGTTTTTTTTTTTTTTAATGCCGACAGCAACAAAAAAAGTTTATTTTTCTGGAAAATAATTAATAAACAACCGAAAAAGGAAAAAAATTATGAAAAAGGTTTTAATTATAATAAATTGGATTTATTTAATTTAAAAAGCCTTTCTCCTCTCGGGTGTTCGTGGTTCGTGATCCGGCGGTTCGAGATCAAGATTCAAAGATCAAGACTCGAAGATTAGTTTAAGTTTCTTTACTTTTCCTTAGAAAATTGGTTAGTCGGGGGCACCAACGGTCCATCTCGGTGTTTTTTTCCGTTATTTTCTTTTCGTGTATGATCGAAAATTGTATGATATAACCGGAAATTGCCATGACATGCATCTTCATGATTCCACTCCAGTGCATACACGTAGATATTTAATTTCGAATTAAATTTGGCGTGCATAACTCGATTAATTAGTTAACATACTTGTTTTAATTAATATGTGGTAGTTAATTAAAATTAAGTAACTAATTATAAAAACCGAGGACCCGGGTTTTGTCAATCGTTACGTTTTTAGTGATGGATTCTCGGTGAATCCCACTTAGATAAATCGTTGAGTTTTTCGGTGATGGCTTCTCAGTGAAACCATCTTAAATAGAAAAGAGATTACGCTTTGGGTGACAATTTAGAAATCGGAAAATCTTAGTACATGGGTTCGGAAATGGTCTAACCATGGTTGGGCGAGTTCAACCGAGCTTCGGCTCAATCGACTCCCCTCCACGTGTGATGTACGATACAGTAATTCGACAAGACTTAGCATAGCTGATAAGCCTTCGGGCTAAACGGGGCTTCTCTTGCCGGATTAGCCTGAACTGTCACATATGTTCCAACGAATAAAAGGCGTAGGCTTGCCTACATAACCGACCCTATTCGGAGTACTTTGATTTATTGTTTCTTATTGTCAAGACCGAAACCGTAATTAGTAAACCCACCACCTTTTTCAAATTATTGAGTGGGAGCGGGGAAGGCGACAACCAACCCCACGGCCTCTACTATAGATGCAAGCACGTGAGAGAATAGTGACACCTCGTGCCGCTTTGATTTTGGCCCCCTTCGGATGGTGTTCACCACTATCAAAATTCAAGGCTTGGTCTCCGAAAGGATAGGATATCGGGTACTCGCCGGGTCACTGACTTGCCCCTCGTAGGCATACTCGGGGCGTACTCTGAGATCTGATATAGTAGGTCACACTCTTTATGGATATTTTCAAAATATCTAGGCTAGAAAAAGGAAGGTAATCAACGATTAAGGTCCGGGATGTCTGATTCCCGTGAGATGTTCGATTCTCGAAGCTTAATCATTGAGAGAGATTGTCTCAGTTTAACCGTCATAGTGCTGATCTCGACCCTCTCGGACAGTACTATGTGAGGTTAAATCCTTGGAATGGTAGGATAGACTTTATATAAGTTTATTATTCCTTAAAAACAAATTATAGTAGTGTATATTTGATTAAATTTCTGTCATTTTATTTACAGCAACATGTCTTCGCAAATTCAAACTTTACTGAACGATAAGCTAAATGGCGACAATTTTACTAAGTGGAAAAGTAACGTAAACGTGGTGCTCATATTTGAGAATGCGTAATTTGTTTTGACTGAGGAATGCCCTGTTATTCCCCCTCATAATCCGCCTAAACGCATTTGTGATCAACATAAAAAATGGACAGAGGCGAATAATAAGGCAAGAGGCATCTTCCTAGCCTCAGTGTAGGAGGTCATTCGGACAAAAATTGAGGGTTTTAATACCACACAAGCAATTATGCAGTATTTGACCACCATGTTTGACAAACCGTCTGATCAAGCAAGACACGAGGCCGTGAGGAAGGCTGTCAATGCCAAGATGGGGCGGGGTCAGTCGGTTACTAGTCATGTGATGAACATGATTAGTTACTTTACTGAAGCAGAAACTCATGGTGCAACTATAGACGATGCTACCCAAGTGTCCGTGATTCTCGAATCTCTGACACCTGATTTCCTAACGTTCAAGACTAACTACGTCATGACTAAGACTCGTCTTTCCATGACGGAGTTGATCAATGAACTTCAAGTCTTTGAGGGTCTTTCTACGAAAGATAAAACCCAAGAGCAGGAAAAGAAGGCTGAGGCCAATATGGTCGTAGCCAAGGCGTCTAAGTCTAACCAGCAGGGTAAGCCAAAGAATAAGAAACAAACTGCGCCGGCGCCTAAACCTATGAAGAAGAAGGCAAAGCCGAATGCACCATCCAAGCCCACGGGCAAGTGTTTTTACTGCAATGAGATAGGGCACTGGCGTCGCCACTGCCCCGTATATCTCAATGATGTAAAGGATGGGAAGGCTAAGGCTAGCAATGGGAAATATAAGAAAGGTAATCCTGAATTACTTGTCTTGGAATCTTTTAATGTAGTTAAAGATGTATCAATTTGGATACTGGATACTTGAGCTACTAACCATGTATGTTCTTCTTTGCAGATCCTTAGTTCGGTTCAGGAGCTAGAGGAAGGGGCTCAAGTTATGAGAGTTGGCACTAGGGCATTAGTTTCAGCAAAAGCAGTGGGAGCTGCGGTTTTACATTTTGGAAATAAAGTTTTACATTTAGGCAATGTTTATTTCATTCCGAATTTTCGAAGAAATTTAATTTCGTATTCAACTTTGAAAGACCAGTTGTACTCTGTTTCTTTTATGAATGATGAGTTTACTATCTCAAAGAATGGTTTTACTTTGTGTACTACTATATTAGAAAACGGATTATATTTCATTAAACCTACGCAAGCTCCCCTGTTAAACACTGAAATGTTTAAAGTAGCGCATCAAAAATCTGGTAAAAGGCAGAAAATTTCTCATAAAGAAGATAGTACATATCTTTGGCACCTTAGGCTAGGTCACATTTCCTTGGAAAGAATCAAACGACTGGCTAAGGTTGATTCTTTAAAAGAGTTATCTGTTGACTCGTTGCCGGTCTGCAAATTTTGCCTAGAGGGAAAAATGACTAATCGTCCCTTCTCGTCAAAAGGGAATAGGGCCAAAGAACCTCTGGAGTTAGTACATCCAGACCTTTATGGTCCGATGAATGTGCAAGCTAGAGGTGTATTTGAGTATTTTGTTACTTTCATCGATGACTACTCGAGGTTAGGATATGTTTATCTGCTGCGTCGAAAATCCGAGACTTTTGGCAAGTTTAAGGAATTTCAAGCAGAAGCCGAAAGGCAGTTAGGGAAGTCTTTGAAATGTCTTCGCTCTGATCACGGAGGAGAGTACTTAGATACTGAGTTCACTGACTACCTACTTGAACATGGGATCCGTTCCCAATGTTCTGGGCCTAGGACACCTCAGCAAAATGGAGTTGCTGAAAAAGGAGAAATAGAACATTGATTGACATGGTCAGATCAATGATGAGCTATGCCTCGCTACCGATATCTTTTTTGGGATATGCTCTAGAAGCAGCGGTATACATACTGAATGTAGTACCGTCAAAGTCTGTCACAAAGACACCTTATGAAATGTGGAGGGGACGGCCGGAAGGCCTAAATCACTTCCACATTTGGGGATGTCCTGCACATGTGCTGGTAGACAAGACTAGTAAACCACAAAAGCGTACGAAAGTATGTCTGTTTGTAGGTTACCCCAAGGGAACACGTGGAGGTCTGTTTTACGATCCGGAAGATAACAAGGTGATAGTTTCAACTAACGCCACATTTTTGGAAGATCAGTTTATGAAAGACTTCAAGCCTCGAAGTAAAGTCGTACTTGAGAAGTTACTTTCTGATGAGGTCAGACCATAAGTGCCACCTAGTGTCACAGTAGACAAAACTACGAATGCAACAGTCACCCCTAATCCTAATCCACCAAGACGTACTGAGAGAGTGGTTCGTCTCTGATGGTGTGGAAGATGATCCTGTGTCTTTTCGCAAGGCAATGGATGATCATGACAAGGATCAATGGGTTGACGCGATGAATCAAGAGATGGAGTCTATGTACTCCAACTCTGTCTGGAAACTTGTAGATTGCCCCGAAGGCGTAAAACCCATAGAGAGCAAGTGGCTCTACAAGAGGAAGCGAGAAGTTGATGGTAAGGTACAAACCTTTAAAGCACGGCTTATAGCTAAGGGCTACACACAGAGAGAGGGTATAGACTACGAAGAGAGCTTCTCCCATGTGGCCATGCTTAAATCCATCCGGATCCTCCTTTCTATTGCTGCATGCCTAGATTATGAAATCTGGCAAATGGATGTCAAGATAGCGTTTCTTAACGGCTTTCTCGACGAGGAAATCTATATGCAGCAACCAGAAGGATACATCGAGGAAGGCCAAGAGCACAAAGTGTGCAAGTTGCTGAGATCCATTTATGGGTTGAAGCAAGCATCTCGGTCTTGGAATCATAGATTTGATGATACCATTAAGTCATATGATTTCGAACAAAATCCTGATGAACCTTATGTATACAAGAAAGTCATTAAGGATAATGTTGCATTTCTAGTGTTGTACGTAGATGACATTCTCCTAATTGGAAACGATAAGGGGATTTTGTTGGACGTTAAAATTTGGTTGGCTAGCCAATTCCAAATGAAAGATTTAGGAGAGGCGAATTATGTTCTCGGGATCCAATTAATACGGGAACGTAAGAACAAGATGATAGCTCTTTCACAAGCCACTTACATTGATAAGGTGATGGCTAGATATAACATGACGGAAGCAAAGATGGGTTACCTACCAACTCGTCATGGCGTCCATCTCTCTAAGACTCAGAGTCCTCAGACTCCTGAGGAAACAGAGGCTATAGAAAGAGTGTCTTATGCTTCGGCTGCAGGTAGTCTAATGTACGCTATGCTGTGCACTAGGCCTGACATCTGTTATGGCGTTGGACTCGTCAATCGTTATCAGTCGAATCCAGACAATGAGCATTGGATTGCAGTAAAGAACCTCTTAAAGTACTTGAAGAGGACTAGGAATTATATGCTGGTATATTCGGGTGCAAACCTGGATGTACAGGGGTACACTGACTCCGACTTCCAGTCAGATCGAGATGATTTCAAATCTACCTCAGGCTTAGTGTTGGTGGTGGTGCAGTCATTTGGAGAAGCGTCAAGCAATCCAGCACGGCTGATTCTACTATGGAAGCTGAATACATAGCGGCCTCCGAGGCGGCTAAGGAAGCGGTTTGGCTCAAAAAGTTCCTGAGTGGTTTAGGGGTCTCTCCAAATCGCAACGATCCGATCACTCTCTATTGTGACAACAATGGGGTAGTATCAAATTCGAAGGAATCCTGTAGTCACTGCAAGTCAAAGCATATTGAGCAAAAATACCATTTGATCAGAGACATAGTCCAAGGATGAGACATTTCCGTCAAGAAAATCGCCTCTGCTGACAACACTGCTGATCCATTCACCAAGACATTGCCGTTAGAAGTGTTCAACCGGCACTTGGAGTCTGTTGGTATTAGGGACATGACTTATTTGCTTTAGAGCAAGTGGGAGTTGTATTGTTGTAATATAGATATAGGGTGTTCTCTAAAACAATTAATCCACTTGCCTTTCGTGCAAGTGGGAGATTGTTAGGTTTTATGCCCGAAAGACAATTTGTAATTGTTTTATTTAAATAAATGACAGAATTTATTTCATCTTATTTATTCTCATTTATTGCCAATATTAATACATCTGCAAAAACCGTAAGTATATTGATTATGTAATCACATAACTCGATTAATATGGCTATACGCACGAGGATTGAGTTTGTGAAATATACTTAAAATTAACTTAGTCCATAGCGCTTTATTAATCGAGTGCACGGGTCTCAAGATTAATTTGCTAATAATGCGCCTGAAACACTTTAGGTGTGACAGTCTTATCCGCACTGTCGGTAATAGGGTACCTAATGGGGCATTTATATATGATGATAATCATATAGGGCTGGACCGATTTGATTTGAGTTCTCGATATAATTCCGTAATCGAGAAGTCTTATCGAATCATAAGATGATCATATATGGATTAATCTCAATCCTGAGGTGATCACAGACAACTGTTTAGACTAGGGTAGGGTTTGATGTGTTAGTAAGGATCACTTCTTAGTATGTGGTCCAACACTTCTCGTTGGCTCTATTCTAGGATGAGTGAGTAGTCTATGTTATCACAGATATGGAATCCATTCCTTCCCTCGATAAGTAGACAGACAGTTCCCTTATTTGTTAACCCTAGAAACTGATCGATGGGCCCAGTTCATATTATATTAGTTATGAACTAATTGATCACTAGGTGGTTAATGGTAAATAAGGATAATATGTTTCGAGAAGGGTTTACGGAGATATCCCGAATCGAAGTGAACAATCTATGGAGGATTTATCCGTATGTAATGATTATATCAGTGGACACCTGATGACTCATAGTTGAGTGTAAGTTTATATCTATATTCAGCAGAGTTCAGTTTCGGGTTTATGATGGTGTAATCCCAGAATTAATAGATTGAATATAATTGTTCGGTCTGACGAATAATTTTATTTAATTTATTGTAGCTACTGAATATGGGTCCATGGTCCCCGACGTGGCTCATAATATAGCATATACGTTTTCTCGTCGCTTCACCTCAATTAATATTAAATAGTTGGATTGGACTGATTAATTGATATGTGGATTAATTATTTAGTTGGACTAGATAATTAAATACATGGAAAAGAAATTTTTCGTGTACTCGGCCCAAAAAGTGTAAAAATGCGTGTGACCCTTATTACCTAGGGTTTGGCTGCATTTTGTTATTTATTATTTGTTGTGAAATTTGTTTTCTTGATAAATAATAAGACATGTGATTAAATTATTTATTTGTTAAATAATTTAAGGAAAAGAAAATCTTTTGTATATCCTAATTAATTTAGGAATATTCTAGATTTATCTTTTTAAGGAAAATGATTAATTTGATTGATTTTGTATTAATTAATTAATACCTTGGAGACTAGGATTTCTCTCATATATAAAGAGAGTTCTCCCAAGCCAAATCACAAGACATAATTTCGACACAAAAGTGTAAGTACTTGGCTTAGAGATTTTGGCCATTGTACTTTGGGTTTGAGTTTTAGAAAACTTCGGGTTTTCTAAGGTAGCATATCGAGGAGGTCCGGCGGCTTGAAACACCATCCACCTGGTGGTGCTTGGAGACACACGTTGGAAGACTTTGGCTTCTCAACTTGGCTCTCATCTACCTCGGATTGGATTGACCTTTGATCTTGGCGTTTTGCACCATAAAAAGGTTGGTATCTAAACCCCCTCGTAGTTTAGATTTATTATTTGTGTATTTTGATCGCTTAGATCTATATCTGGTATTTATTCCGCTGCGTAATCGGGTGGATCTCGATCCATCCGGTGATATTACATCCTACAATGGTGTATCTCAAACAGAATACGCTAAGATCATAGGGAGTGTGATGTTCTTAATGAACTATACTCGGCCCGATATTGCTTATACTGTGAGTCGTCTAAGTCGTTATACTCACAATCCTAGTAATGAACATTGGACAGCACTTTATCGTCTGGTAAAATATTTGAAGGGGACATCTGATTGGGGTTTGCATTTTAGTATATATCCTGCTGTTTTAGAAGGATATTGTGATGATAATGTTGAAATTGTGTCCTAAACCCAATCGGGTTGGACCGGATCCGACCGGGTCGGATCATTTCTACTATTTCTTTATGTTTATACATATATAAAATGGCTTTTCTGTTGTCATATATATGTTCTTTTAAGAACCTGTTGTGAATTGTTATATGATAACGTCCTTAGTATTAAACTGTGATAAAGAAACCATGATAGGCGATTATGGTTGATGAGATCTCTAATCACTTTAATAAGTTTGATACTTAAATGTCTCTAGGCTGATGTACTATCAAACAGGGCATTGATAGTATGAACAAGCTAGCACGTATTAGATGTCTTCTGTCTTTAGGGCAGGGATAGATCTCGTCTATCGAAGTGTAGAGACACTTGGACCGTGACGTGGACGTGTATTAGAGAATGCGTACGTTAGACTGACCCACTTACACGGATAAGTGTCACACTATGTGGCGGTTGTGTAATTATCCTTAAGACCGGAGTCTTCATGGCATCACGGTGTGGATTGTCATGCTTTGACACTATTGAGGTTTCCCCTAGCCATGGGGCGATCATGCGGTAGTGATTGGGTATGATACTGAAGCATGCGGAGTATACATGATTGGTCGTCCGGGAATCGCGTATCCTATGTTTGGGATCGAATATCCGAAATGGCCTTCTTATAAGGAATGTATTTCTCTCATGAATCTTTGCAAAGTGGGAGTAAACGAGTTACTTCGAGAGAGCATGATATCCAGATTATAAGATACGGTCGTTAATGTTTGACACTCGACGTACGACCGTATGGATATTATTACAAATGATAGGATTGTAAGTTACACGGTAATCGCTTTCACATGAAAGGTAGTAGTCATTGCATTTGACTCTTCCGATGATTGGGGGTCACGGTGTGTTGCTAGATGCTATCCCGTGATCGTTAGGCATGAAGGGCATTTTCGTAATTTGCACTTTGTGTCTACGGCCAACATATTCGGAAGCCTATCGGGTCACACACATATGAACATCTAGCCGGATTAAAATGTAGTTATAGATGATAACCAGATAAGGAAAGTTTATCTCGAGACTATAAAGGTTATAGTGGTAAATTAATATGATGGTATTTATTTATTATGAATAAATTAAATACAAGATATTAATAATATTATGTTAATTAAAGAATATTCCGGATGCCAAAATATTGGCTAAGGTGGCGCAATTGTGTGTGTATAAGATACACTTGGATTGTGCAATTAATTAATGGTATTACCATATATTAATATTAGATATTAATAATTATATATATGTTAGCTATCATGCGTGTGTTGTACATATATATAAGATATACATGTTCACACTTGTAATGTCTAAATATTTATATAGATTTATTTGTGTAATATATATATGTGATATATACACATGTGTAAATTAATTTATGAGAATATAATAAAGATAGTCAATATTAGATATTGACAATATCTTGGAATTATTCAATATAAGATATTGACAATATCCTAGATTTATTTAATATGAGATATTATAATAAATGAGATAAATCAATCAATTATATTTTCCTTATTTTATTGGGAAAATGTTTTCTTCATTTCTACTCTGTTGGGGCTCCACCTATGACTATAAATAAGAGGTGGGTGTCAAGCTCTTTTGTACATCACAATTCCAAGAACTAATAGTTCTTGTGTAAAATAGAGAGCATTCTATAGAGAGTTGGAGAGAGGGGAAAAAGGCCGGTCTAGCACCCGGAGTTTTCCAATAGCAATCCATGATGGGATTCCGGTGGGCTGTTCGTGTGGACTAGTGGTAGAGGCCGAACACTTGGGCGGCTCTATGCAGAACTACTCTCCTTAGACGGTCAAAGCGTCGATCTTTTAGATCAACCAAGGTAACCACCGTCTACTAGTTTATTTGTTTATTGCATAAACGAAGTCGATCCTGGTTCAAAGGAAATAAAATTTTAAATTCCGCTGCGTTCCCACGTAGATTTCCTAACAGCTAATTGGGTGACTCATAATGACGAAGTGAGCTCTACTAGTGGTTATGTGTTTACGCCTGGTGGTGGAGCAATATCTTGGAAGTCTGCTAAACAGACTTGTATTGCATGTTCTACTATGGAATCTGAATTTATTGCTCTTGAATTAGCAGGCCGTGAAGCTGAATGGCTGAAAATCTCCTAACTGATGTACCATTGTGGGGGAAGTCTTTTGCTGTTTCTCTACATTGTGATTCATTGAAGGATGCAGGTTCTTAGATCTAAACGAGTTAGATCTATGCGCAGCGGATGGATCACGATTTATATATCACAATACATAATTAAAGGACTTAAGTACTACAAGGGGGTTTAAGATTATATTACCAATAACAGGAAGAGTCGCCTTGATCTTCCGATGTGTTCTCCAAACGGCGGTTGGTGGACACCCTTCTTGATACACGAACCTCCTCGATATGCAACACTAAGAAAAACTCAAAGTTTTTCTTCTACTAAAAACCCAAGACAAGAAAACTAATTATTTCTCTCTTTTGTGGTGGTCAAGTCGAAATTTTCCATGCCCAAAAAACCTTGGAATAACTCTCCTTTTATAGGAGAGTAAATCCTTGGCCTCCAAGTATTAATTAATTAAATAAATAATTAATTAAACAAAATAAAAGAATATTTTCCTTAATGACTAATTGTGACATGTATTGACCAATAGGAAATCAAATAACAAGTCATCCAACCAATCATGTAACAAGAATATCTTTTATTTTCCACATCACAAAAATTAATTCTTGTGATAATTACAAGGAAAAATGGCGCCACATTAGCTAGGGTTTTAGCCCACATAAAATGTCTTTTATGTGTATTATATTATTTAGCCCAACTAAATAATATCCATGCACATCAATTAATTAGCCCACCAATTAATTATCAATGAGGCCCAAATAACAAGATTATCATCCAATTACGAAGCCACATCGGGGACCATGGACTCTATAACCGTGAGCTCCACATAATTAATTATTCATCGAATGTAATAAGCACATTAATTATTAATTCCGGGATTACGCCACCATAAACCCGAAATCGAACTCTACCGATTATAGATGTACACTTATACTCAACCCATGAGTGAATAAGCGTCCATTGATATAATCACTACATACGGATTAACCTCCATAGATCGTCCATTCTCGAGTGGGAAGTCTCCGTGAACCCGACTCGAATATCTTATCCTTATTTACCATTAACCCCTTCGATGATCAATTAGCACACATATCCGACTAGTAGCTAATTAGTCAAATGTGAACTCCCGGATCGATCACTTTCTTAGGGCTAACAAATAAGGGGATCGTCTCTCTACTTCCCGCAGAAGGAATGGATTCCATGTCTGTGAAAATCGAACTACTCACTCATCCTGAGATAGTGCCAATGAGAAGTGGCTTGGAACACATATTAAAGTGAACCGTAACTAACACATCAAACACTACCCCGGGACAAGCAAAGATCCTGTGATCACCTCGGATTAAGGTTGATCCATATATGATCATCTAATGATTTAATAAGATTCCTCGATTACGGAATTATACCGAGAAATTCAGATTAAATCGGTCCAAATCTATATGAATGCCATCATATATAAATGCCCCACGTAGTACCCTCTACCGACAAATCCGGATAAGACTATCACACCCTAAGGTGTTCGGCGCATTATTGGTGTTTTAATCAAGAGACCCTAAACTCTGATTAAGTTCACCACGGACTAACGGTTTAAGTATATCACCACAAACTCAATCCTCACGTGTAATCCATACACTGAGTTAAGTGGTTACATACAGATATACTTAGGGTTTGCAGCAGTGTGTTACTTTACAAGCACAAAGCAAGTAATAAGGTGAGATAAATTCTGTCATTCAAAAAACAATTACACAAATTGTCTTTCGGGCACTACACCTAACAATCTCCCACTTGCACGAAATGACAAGCAACGATTGTTTTTAGAGCACACCCTTTCTCATCTTATTAACAACACTCTCCCACTTGCTCTAAAAGCAGTTGAGATATATCCCTCAATGCCGTACCCTCCAAGCACTCGACTTGGTACACTCGATCGCTTAGGTTGTCGACTCGAGACGATCTTTAGGATTGAAACGTCGCCGGTCCTTCCAATCAGGCGGTACTCTCTCTCAATATGCTTTTGACCTCTGGTGACCGAAAAGATCCTTCTAAGCTATCTCTTCACTGTTTTCACAATGAAGTGATATCGCTTATCAGACCTGGAATTACTCCCAGACCAAAAAGGAAATTCTAAGCACTATGAGTAAACACTGAGCCCGAGATCAACGTAATGATCATCCTTAATCTGACTACAAGTCAGAATCAGTGTAGTCAACCATATTCAAGTTTGCACCTGAATATACAAGCATATGTTTCCTAGTTCTCTAACGATACTTGAGGACGTACTAAAACCGCTATTCAATGCTCGAATCCGAGATTTGACTATTATTGACTTGTGACAACCTGACTTGCCGTCATCCAAGAGAGACTCTATCCCATTTTCTCTTTATCCGAAGATTTAGAGAATCATTCCTGAGAGGTAGGGCAGGACTACTCTCGATGAATGTTGCATACGTATATGCATGATCATCTTATCCAATAAGATAGGTGGGATAGCCAATGACTCGTTCGTGAATTTGACCGAATCAAATTCTTAGAATATAGTCCAATTCTCTCATCTAGAGAATCTTGGCGTGTCGGGCTCCGACTTGAGATAGCACACCCATGTTGTTTCCAAATTGCTTTTAGTGTTATCATTTATGAACACTAATACTACTACTACATTACCAATATTGATATCCAAATTACTAAAAACTTATCAATATTTTGGTCAAGTCCACATATTTTAAAACATGTGACTTTTAAATGACCGAGAGGTTCTCTTAAATCCACAAAGGATATAAGCCATGGCAGCCTCCTACCAAAGGTTCTTTCTCGAATGAATTAAGATATCGTTAGTCTCGCAAAAAAAAGGTCTTAGGAATCACCCCTATCTTCTCGCTTTGTAATGAATCCATTATTCATTCTTAGCTAAAACCCTTCGTTTCGAATGAATTCGATTCCGTTGTTCGGCAAGAAAGTCTCGTGGAATCACCCCTATTTTCTCGCTTTCTAACGAAATCTAGCAAGACCGAGTGGTGAGAGAGTTCAAGGTCCGTTAACTCTCTACTTGTCGTGAATCACCCTATACCACTCAACTTTGCGCCAAAGTTTAAACTTTCCTATTCATTCGACTCTTTCCGTGTAGATCCAATTGCTCCCATCGGGCCTGAGACACTCGGTGGTTCTACAAGAGGTCGAATGTAACCTGAGTACCAAAACTCCATTCACAGGGTTAAGGTTTTCAAACCAACCTCTATAATCAGAATCCTATACAGCCCACTAAGAGCCATAGGTTATCAATCACCCCAGCAGACCGTAAAGTCCACACAACCATAATGGGTCAATGGTTAAACCATACTCCCACTGCGTTCTGGGTGGATTGACATTCTGATCTAGTAGTATTTATCAGTGTAATCACCAACAACCGATGTTGGGCGTGGTCTGATTAAATCAGATAGTAACTTCCTTTGGGTAACCGTACTCAGTGTCTAAGGTCATTACTTATAGATTCTATCGAAGCCTTGTGACAAATCCAACTGTCACTTTCTCGATCTCAAGAATCTTACAACCAACCTTCACTCGCCTCATTAAGAATTTCATGAATAAGTCAAAATCGACGTATGCAAAATCTCCAATCCTACCTTCAAGCATTAAATGCTAAATGCCTACATTTACGGAAGTGGTGTGAACCGAATTCACTCCTTATCCATAAATTCACCGGCATCTTCTAGGTAGACTTCTCGGTTTACATAATAATGTTAACCGTTATTTTGCAACCAATTATCTTAATCGAGTTTAGCAAAGTATTGTAGTACATCAATAACTATATAGGGCAAGTCTATGGTTTCTTTTTCAAAGGAGAAACATTCCACTAGGAGGCGGTGAGCATCACCCCCAAGACTATGCTATAGCCTATTTATGAGCATGGAATACTATATTCTCTCGCTAAAATCGAGAATCCTACTCGTATTCTTTTGATAAACTAAATCGCGCTTTGAGTAGTTATCGACAAAATGTCACCACTCAAAAACTCCCACTAGCTTGTGCCTCTCACTAGACCCGAAGGTCATGATGAACAAGCTATGTTACCCTTCAAATCTATTACCCTCTCCCGATTGAAAGGAAACTTAGTCATTGTTCCTTTGAGATAGTGTTCCTAGACCGGGAGATAGGAATCACCCTTAGCCGATCGTCGAGTCTTATCTCTAGGATATATGCACTAATTAATAGATATTGAAGGGTCGTTTATCTTAATACGGAAACCTTTTACCTTTAATAGTTTTAGACGTGTTACACATACCTATTCAACTTTTCTTAGTGGTTCGTCTTTATCAAACAAAAGTCGAGTCACAGATTCGCACAACAAATGTCATCTTCACTTTGTTTAAGGCAAATCAGTAGTATCGAGATGAAAGTGAATCCATTTGTTTCAACGAATCAGAAACGTAAAATAAATTTTTTCTCGTGATATTCAAGGATAGAATCCAAATTCATTTCCTTATATCACTCCCACTATTATAGCCGAAATTACCGCCCGTTGTTACTCTATTAATCGTTAATGCACAAATTTCCTTGTTCTTCCAAAGAACTAAGCTACCGAGTCAAGTTACTCGGTTAAGAAAGTCGCTAAGATTCATTGGTTAGTGATCCAAAATCACTTTCCTTATCCTATACTTTCTTTAATTAATGTTTCGGTTTAGCCTCAAAACTTTAGTTAAGATGATTAACACTTATAGACATTCTTTCCCATTCTCAACTTTCCTTAAAAGGAAATAGTCTTGAACTAGCAATTCAATTGAGTAGACACTACTCGTGAACCGTGGGATGTCTAATAAAAGCGTTACCAAATGGGACTAATTTTCTAATAAATTAGAAAAACATAAGATAAAAGCTCCCACTAGTTTATCGGTTCCAAATACCGCCTAACTAGCGACACTTAAATTTATGATTCTCCAATTTTTCTATTAGAAAATTTCTCGTGTAGACACTACACAATTAAAATTCACTAGAAGAATTTTGTCGTCCCAATCATCTTTCAAACTAACTACGGTTGTCTCTCGTTCACACGAGTGACAAAGAGTGATATGCCTATTTACGCCACTTAAGTTTTGAAGGCTTCAAGAGAAATATCTCTTCCAAAAATTAATCGCATGTGAGATTAATAAATACAACGCTCTAGTTACTTACCACTTTTAACGAAGTCATTACTAGTCAATTTTACACTAGCAATCTAGCACGTTAGAGAGATATATATAACAGGTTGTAAATAAAATTGATAGAAAATAAATCCAAATCATACACTACTAAAATTTTAGGAACATAAACTAAGTACTTATAGTCTATCCTACCTTTCCAAGGATTTAATCTAATGCCTCAATGCCGCCTTAGGGTAGATCAAAGAGGTTTCGATTAATATTGAAGATCAGATTGAGAATCGAACATCTCATTTGTGATCGTCAATCACCTTTCCTTTTTTTCAAATAGGTACTACCAAAAATACCCTTTATGAGTGTGACCTCATCGTCTCTCAGATTTTTAGGTAGACCCCGAGTGTGTCGCTTAGGGTCGGTCGGTGACCCGACGAGTACCCAAATTAAATCCTATCCTTTCGGAGACCAAGCCTTGAATTTTGATAGTGGTGAAGGCCTTCCTTGAGGCCGGTCCCAGCCAAAGACGAGGCGTCACTATTCTCTCACGTTGCTTGTGTCAACAAGAGGCCGTGGGGTCGGCCGTCGCCTCTCCCGCTCCCACTAAATATTTTGAAAAAGTGGTGGGTTTATCGATCACGTTTTTGGACTTGATGTTACATTAAGGAACAATAAATCATAGGCCTGAATGTTGTCGGTTATGTGGGCTAGCCACCCGACCTATTCGTTAGAACATATGTGGCCGTCCGGACGGGTCAAGGCTAGAGAGGTCCGCTGAGCCTTAGTGGCTCTTCGATGGCTCAAGATTGCTGCACTTCATGCAAACGCCACACGTGGAGGTGAAGTCGATTGAGCCGTAGCTACTGTTGACCACCCAACCGTGGTTAAACCACTTTCAACCTGTTTGCCCGTGATTATCCAATCCTTAAACATCAAACTTTCACGTAGACACTACGGAACAAAAACGTAATCTCGTCTTGTGTAAGGTGGAATTCACCGAGAATCCAACACCTTAACCATGAGGTTTCGGATTTTACTCCTTATGCTTTCGCAGAGTGGGATTCACCGAGAATCCATCACCCAACCTCGACGATTGAAAAACCCGTGTTCCTCGGTTTTTACCCTAATTAGTTTCTAATTAATATCAAACAATTAATTAAAACTAATCGTGTGTTTTATACATGCCTAACTAATTCCTCGAATTAATTTCTACATGTATGCATATGGAGTGGAATTCATGATATGATGCATGTCATGGCAATTTTCCGATTCTACTCATACAATCTACACATGTATACTAGTGCGGAAAATAAACACCGAGATGGACCGTTGGCACCCCGTAACTAATCTATTCGAAAATAAATTAAAAACCCTAATCTGCAAATGTTAAGAATCTTCGACGATCGGCATATCAAACGAACTTGGATCGGGACGAAAATTTCCAGATCTGATCTTCATTCTTCGGACTTCAAGATGGACGGTCGGATCGGAGCTTTGACTTGTCAATCTTCCTCGATGAGCCGCCCAAATTGCTCTTTGAAACAGACTCTCACAGCAGCGCATCATATACTTCCCGAGATCGATCGGGGATGAAGATAAATCCCGATCGTCCCTGAAAATTTTATCTCACGTCCAAAACTCCATGATTATCGATCTGACGGGTCGGATTTTAATTTGAACGGTCCAATTGTTCCCAGAAAATCGAAGAAGTCACGCTTAGGGTTTCGTGAATCCTACGTTTTTCTACAAAGAGCCACCAACGCAGCAGAACGAACGGAAACCCAAACGGACTCGATCGACACAAAATTTGTGGGATTGTTCATCAACTTCCAATCTTGATTCTGACCGAGGGATCTTCGCTTTAACGGCTCAAACAACGGAAAAACGAAAAGACTAAACAACTATTATGCAGATCTATTTTCCGAAATTAAACTTGCAATAAAAATAAATTACATAATTTCCTATACTCATATGAACGAATTTTCATCGTTTATATGAGTTTACAATAGATCTAACGGGAAAACGGTGCCAACCCCAATCCATCTCTTCAACCATAGCAATTTAAAAATTATTAATGCATAATAATAAGTAAAATATCGTACCTACATGCAATTCCACTCCTTTAAATCGTTTAATTACGATTATAACTATATAAATCGTGGAACCTGGCTCCGATACCACATGAAGGATGCAGGTTCTTAGATCTAAACGAGTTAGATCTATGTGCAGCGGATGGATCACGATTTATATATCACAATACATAATTAAAGGACTTAAGTACTACAAGGGGGTTTAAGATTATGTTACCAATAACGGGAAGAGTCGCCTTGATCTTCCGATGTGTTCTCCAAACGGCGGTTGGTGGACACCCTTCTTGATACACGAACCTCCTCGATATGCAACACTAAGAAAAACTCAAAGTTTTTCTTCTACTAAAAACCCAAGACAAGAAAACTAATTATTTCTCTCTTTTGTGGTGGTCAAGTCGAAATTTTCCATGCCCAAAAAACCTTGGAATAACTCTCCTTTTATAGGAGAGTAAATCCTTGGCCTCCAAGTATTAATTAATTAAATAAATAATTAATTAAACAAAATAAAAGAATATTTTCCTTAATGACTAATTGTGACATGTATTGACCAATAGGAAATCAAATAACAAGTCATCCAACCAATCATGTAACAATAATATCTTTTATTTTCCACATCACAAAAATTAATTCTTGTGATAATTACAAGGAGAAATGGTGCCACATTAGCTAGTGTTTTAGCCCACATAAAATGTCTTTTATGTGTATTATATTATTTAAATTTAACTAAATAATATCCATGCACATCAATTAATTAGCCCAACCAATTAATTATCACTGAGGCCCAAATAACAAGATTATCATCCAATTACGAAGCCACATCGGGGACCATTGGGCTATATAACAAAGTAGCTCCAATAATTAATTATTCATCGAATGTAATAAGCACATTAATTATTAATTCCGGGATTACGCCACCATAAACCCGAAACTCGAACTCTACCGATTATAGATGTATACTTATACTCAACCCATGTAGAGTGAATATCGTCCCATTGATATAATCACTACATACGGATTAACCCTCCATAGATCGTCCCATTCGAGTGGGAAGTCTCCGTGAACCCGACTCGAATATCTTATCCTTATTTACCCCTCGATGATCAATTAGCACACATATCCGACTAGTAGCTAATTAGTCAAATGTGAACTCCCGGATCGATCATTTTCTTAGGGCTAACAAATAAGGGATCGTCTCTCTACTTCCCGCAGAAGGAATGGATTCCATGTCTGTGAAAATCGTAACTACTCACTCATCCTGGAGATAGTGCCAATGAGAAGTGGCTTGGAACACATATTAAAGTGAACCGTAAATTAACACATCAAACACTACCCCGGACAAGCGGCATCCCGTGATCACCTCGATTAAGGTTGATCCATATATGATCATCTAATGATTTAATAAGATTCCTCGATTACGGAATTATACCGAGAAATTCAGATTAAATCGGTCCATCCTATATGAATGCCATCATATATAAATGCCCCACGTAGGTACCTCTCTACCGACAAACCGGATAAGACTATCACACCCTAAGGTGTTAGGCGCATTATTGGTGTTTTAATCAAGAGACCCTAAACTCGATTAAGTTCACCACGGACTAACAGTTTAAGTATATCACCACTAACTCAATCCTCACGTGTAATCCATACACTGAGTTAAGTGGTTACATACAGATATACTTAGGGTTTGCAGCAGTGTGTTACTTTACAAGCACAAAGCAAGTAATAAGGTGAGATAAATTCTGTCATTCAAAAAACAATTACACAAATTGTCTTTCGGGCACTACACCTAACATTCACAGGCTGCTATTGGAATTGCCAAAAACAATGTCTACAATGGTAAGAGGAGACACATTCGCATTAGACATGGCGTAGTAAAGTAACTGTTGAAAGGTGGAGTTATATCTTTGGACTATGTGAAGTCCGAAGGAAATCTGGCTGATCCTCTTACGAAAGGACTGCCTAGACGCCGCATCTTAGATTCGTCTAAGGGGATGGGAGTTAAACCATGTGATTGAGATGTTGTTGGTGGATACCTCTTGAGGTCGAACGAAGCCATAAATTGAGGCTGAGCCTTGCTCTTAATGATTCACAACTTGTTTAGTGTTATAGAGACACACTAAGATGAATCACCTACGTGAGTGTGGAGAATTGACCGACTCCTATGAAAGACTATTGAGAAGTTTTTCTAGAGCACTCATGACTTCCAAGGTGTGTGTTGGTCGACAAATAAAATAAATTTTGTATCGCGGAGACCATTGAGTTCGAGAATTGATGCGTGTTGTGGGGGTCTCGATTAGATTCACCAAGTTCAAGAGTTATTCACTTTGTGAATTCGATTGCTGCCCCGCTTCACTATGTATCAATTCAAATCGAAAGATTTTTGATACTTAAGTATTCAATTCTCTTGTTGTCCAGATTTCTTTTCTCTATGTGTGCTTGTCATTTGTGGGGGATTGTTGGAAATGACAATCCTATTTTTATGAGTCTGTTACAAAAATGAATTTAGAATCTGTGGGATAATCTTTTGGTTGTTTATGTCTTTTGGATATAATCTTTATCTTTGTTTTAAAAATTAAATTGAAGGAGTCAAAGTTGTTTCAACTAACTACCTATTTTCTCTACCAATTTTTAGCTCAGCTGTGACCATGTTTTGTCAAACTTTTGCTTTATAAACATGTGCAGGCAATGGTCAGAAGGCACAAAAAAAAATATACAGCACTTCTTTTCTCTTTTACTCTTTGGGACAACTATCGTTTATTTTTGTAGCTATTTCCTTTTTATTTCGGACAACAGTCTCTTTGGTTTCCAAATTCACTAGCCTCGAGTGCACGCTTCCAGTGAATAGTTGTGTTAACCTTGGGAAGCGAACGGCATTTCCTGGCTTGCACCTTTGGGTCAGCCGAAATCGCTTTTAGGGCAGTGGTATTACACCACGGCGCAGCGTTTTTCTTTCTCTTCCGTCTACCGTTTCTTTGTGTTTTCTAACACTTGATACTCTTAACAAATAATACATGCTAAAAACAGGACACATCCGTTGAATCAAGCTATGAACCATCTTTTTCTTATTTTCATTTTATGAAATTAGTCAAATGAAAGCCTCTGTTTACATGTTGCCTTGTTAATGTAATGTACAATTGAAAGAAATGCAAGTTTTTCATTGTTTATTTAAACAATAGAAAACTGGTCATCTTCATAATGCTTAAAAGTGTTGTGAAGGGCGGTGATAATCCGAACCAAAATGAACATGGGGAAGATTATGCCGCTGGCCCGTAATATCAGCAACTGCAAAAGTAACCATCCGGAAACAACATAAGAAAATTATGCATATGTAAAAAAGTTCGAATTAATTTACTTATGGTACTATATACTGCTGTAGGGGTTAATAAATAGAGTGAATAACGCAAAACACCCTAATCTTTTGTGTCAATGTTGTCATATGTTATTCATCTTTCATTTTTGAGTTTTTGCCACTTATATCGTCTATTTTTTCTTGTTGTAATTTTCACATTTTCTGTCGGTCAATTTCCCATCAATTGGGACCAGAAAGTTGCGTTTAAACATCACATTCGTAAGGATTTTACGCTCCTTCGTAGCCTTAACATTATCACTCATTCAAATATGTCATTTTTCTTGTTAAAAAAGAAAAATCTCATTTAATCCCTCCCCCCCTCTCTCCCTTAAAATAGACCCTCGATTCCTCCGAAGTCGCCACGTATTTCTCTTGAAAAACTTGCTCCAAACAAATTCTATTCTTATCCCGTGAAGTCCTTACGAGCGTGATGTCTGTCTCAATTGATGTCACAACCTTGACCTTAAGATCGGGTTGTTTTATGCTATTTACTCTTAATAAATAAGTGAGGCTTATATCAATGGTTGAGTATTCTAATGATTAATGGTCTACAGATACGTAATAACAATAACAACAAGTAGAATGTACTAGTACTTACGGTGGGAAGGGTAAAAGGGTAATCTTCAGTTGTTCCTTCTGCAAGCACCAAGACAAGATGTCTCACGAGGAGCAATACCGTTAACTGCCAAATGAATTTGCAGTGTGTTGAGCTAATTAAATTAACTTTGTAACAAAAAAAAAAAAAAAAATATATAATTTAATAAATAAATCTTAATTACTTACGATGAAAGCGGCATATTTGCAGCATGAAACACCTCTATCGGCTGCTGCTAAGCAATCCGAGGAATAAGTGGGGCTTACCGCTTCTTCTTCTTCTTCCTCTTCTCTTTGAATCGCTAATCTTGCTCTATTATAAAACCAAATAGCATGATAAGCATTAAGTTTGTAATACGTGGGTCTTTATTTGCACTACACTGAATCTGCCGGTATATCATAGTAAAATCGACATTGTGAAAGTCGGTTTTAAAGATGGTATTATGAGAATCGATCGATTTTAAAAAAATCGGTTTTTAACTCTAGAGCTGACTTTAACAAGTTGGATTTTGTGAAATCGATATGATGCAGTGACAGATAGAATACAAGCCATGAAAGAGGATATTAGAGAATAGTAATAACAATCCAAAAGTTACCTTAAAGTCGTTATAGAGTCAATGAGCACAACCTTTTTAGTTGGAGCTGTGTATCCTGGTTCAAAATTCTGTCATAATTTAAAACCAACAAAAGTTAGTACTATATCATTTTATTATATACTTAATAGTACTAAGCTGGCAGACCTAATTTTACATTGGAAAGTCTCTCACATGAATCCCTCATCATGCTTATAATAATAATAATATAAAAGTATGTTTAACACCGTTTAGTCATCCTTCTCGGAGTGTAATGATACTGCCACAACCAAATTGACATAACGGACGATACAACATAATCTTCCACCATTGATTTTGATGAATTTCAAGTGGTTATAATGTAGACTCATCAAAATTAAAGGTGGGGATTAGGTTGTGTCGCCTGTTGTGTTAATTTGGTTATGACATTGTCATTGCTAAAAAAAAAAGGCATGAGAAATTACATATTCCATGTAAAGTGTGTACAATCTTAACAATATTTAAACGCAAATTTTATTATGGTCATATGATTTGGTGATTCAGAACCAATAAAAAATTATAAAAATAGGTGGGGCCCAACTGTGTAAAATATATATGCCCGGCATTTACAAATTTACCTTTATTTTAAAATTTTCTATTGATGGAGCAAGTATGACATTGTGTCTCTGGACCACCATAAAAGTGTAATGACATTTAAATGACAAAAATTCATGTTCAAAAAGACTTTTTGGTTTTACATAGAGTTAATATCATATAGGACAAAGACGCCCCTAACAGTGGCTTGGAGGCTAAGCATCCATCCCGTTTATTTTATTCAACACAATTAGTAATCCATAATCAAATCATCCGATCATATAAATATGATACATTAGACATTCAAACATTTGTTTCTATTAATTAAAGAAATAGGCCCGATAATGATGAGTTGACACTTGTCTAACAAAACAAAACAAAACAAAAATATTCCTTTCGTCTCAATTTGTTTGTGACATATTTTTTTTATGGATGTTCCAAAACAAGTCTAATTAATAATGTTTATTTTTAAAATTGCTTCTTAAATGTCTAAAATGCCCACATATCAATATTTATTGAAAAATGTAATGACAATATAAAAGATAAGTAATTGTAAATTAATCATGTTTTTAATGACTAGACAATATAATAAATAATAATTTTTTAAATTTTAAGAGTTTTAAAATGTGTCAAACAAATTGAAACGCCCTCATGACGAAGTCAAAGACTCTTAAAATTATCCTTTACATGGATCACCAAACTTATCCTAATTCCAAAATAAATTAATACTAGTAGTACTATACAACTCAGGATATAACCGTCTACGTGGTATGTATGGTTGAGTTTTTAAGCATTAGTACATTATTACTTAATTAATTCTGACAGCAAAACGTCTAAAATCTAATTATACTTTGAAAAAAAATTATAATTGATCCCAGTTATTTCAAGTTGTTTATTAATTAAGGGATGATGTTCACCTGTCTAAATTGTGTGTCTAATTATGATATCTATTTAAAAACTACGTCGTTTTATGTATATTTTGAATTTTTGAAAAAAAACAAAAAAACAAAAAAAAATCAAATAAACATAAAACGAATGTAGTTTTTACTTAAATACCGAAACGAGAAATGCAACAACTTAGACGGGTGATTTCAACAGATTAATTGGAGTACTACAATTTTCGTCATTCAAAAGACAAAACAATAAAACAGAGGAGAATATTTGATTTAGAAAGAAAAGAAGATGAATAAAGAAGGAAAAAAAAAACTAGCCGACCTGCAAACAAATTTCACAGATAGTGTTTCCCTTTTCATTGCACCATCTCTGTATGCACTCTCTATGAGCAAACTGATGAATCAAAAAAAAAAAAAAAAAAAAAAAAAAATCATAAAACAGGAAAATTAAAATTCTGTTAGAAGAAGATTTGGGAAAGAAAACAGAGGTCGAATAAATTTTTTTATTTTTTTTTATTGAAATACTGATTAGAAAAAAAAAAATGAAAATACCTTGAGAGAACCATTACAAGAACAAGGAGCTTCAAGTGGATTGGAATTGTGAATGAATGAATCTCCTCCCCCTTCATGGCATATTCTACAAATATAGCTAGAACAAGATGATGTCGTCGAAGCCGGAACTGCTGATAAATCATCCACCACCTTCAATATTATCACTTTTTCCATTGATTTAATATTCCCTTTTTAATCACAACAAATTGTCTATGTATTAATTTTTTTGTTTTTCTTCTTCCTTGCTTCTTGTTTTGTGCTCTGTTTTCTCTTCTTTCTTTGTATATTATGGTATGAACTGAAAATATATATATAGCTGATGGAAGGAAAAGAGGGAGAAGTGTATTTCCAGGTCTACCCTTTTGTTTCTGTTACGAAAATAAAGCTTTGTAGTCGGAATGTAACAGTAAGTTGTTGTCCATTTTGGACTTTCCCAAAAAAATTAAAAATGACGCGGTCCAGTCATAGAAAAACTAGTAGACTACCAATAAGAAGAGGACCAGACCAACTCTCATCCAACTTTGCCTTTGATATAGTTATTAAATCACCGCCTACCTCTAACCTCCCCCCGGGCCCCAACCCTAACCTCCCCTCGGCTAAGCTAATTTTTTTGTTTTTGTTTTGAGTGGAAGCTAAGTTTCTTCATCTTCCAAATTTTGAATGGTCTCATACGTATGAAAAAAACGAATAGAACAAGAAAAAAAAAAAAAAAAAAAAAGCATTTATTGAATAATTCAATTTGGTTCAAACCAAATCTTAACGTCCAGAACTTGGGTCTCGGGGCGTCATTTGAGCCATAATGAATCTAGATAAGTCCATTGTCCTCGTTTGACCTAAAATGATTAACTCGAGTTTTGTTACAGTATATGTGCTGAAAGAAGTGCTAAGTGCAAGTCAGCTGAATTCAAGAGACTAATCTGATCATGTGAAGACTCAGCAGTCTGCTGAGTTAGTCAGCAGATCAAATGTAGGCAGAAAACGGTTATTTAGTTAGAGTCTGTTATAACCGTTTGTAACTTACTTATAACTGATTCATGAGGTATATGAAACTATAATTACCCCGTGATTAGTAGCACTGTAACTGAACTTATTGATTATTCTTTGAATAATAAGCTTTCACATTTTCTTTTCGTTTTCGTTTGTTTCTACAAACTTCAACATGGTGTCAGATCAGAAACTTAAGAGTTTGTGATGCTTTTCTGTGTTTTCTCTGATTTCTGAAGAATCTTGAGAGAGTTCTTCATCCTTTCTAGTTTTGCCATAGTTTCTTGAGAGTAAACTGTAGTTATTCTTTGTGTTATTGATCATTTCTTGATTGTTTCTCATTTCTGTTACTCCCTCCGTCTCATAATATAAGGCATTTTGGTCATTTCACACAGTTTAAGAAAACCTAATAAATGAGTTAATTTTTAATATTTCAATGCAAAATATTGTATTGTTTTCTGTGACTAACTAATAATATTACATTGTTTAGTATGAAAGTGAAACAATGCATTTAATATTGTATTGTTTTGAGAGAATGACTTATCTTTTGGGACACCACTAAAAAGCCAAAAAGACTTATATTACGTGACGGAGGGAGTATAATAAACTGGTTTGTTTCTGGATTTCTTGATAGCCATGGCATCTAAAAGCAAGATATGATCTCATCCAGTCCATTCTATGTTCATCCTAATGAGAATCCGTCATTGGTCCTTGTGCAACCATTGATGAATGACAACAATTAAAATCCTTGGAAGATGTCCGTGGAGATGGTGTTGATCACCAAGAATATGATTGGTTTCAGTAGACGGCACAATCAAGCGGCCAGAAGCAGATTCATCAGATTTTCATGCATGGAGACAATGTGATACAATGGTGAGGTCATGGATTTTGAATTCTATTGAGAACACCATTGCACAAAGTTTGATTTACTTCAAAATTTCACATGCTAGATTTTATAATGTAGATGCATTGAGACTCTCAGATCTTTTAGAAGAAATGCATCTGCTGAAACAAGGAACTGATTATGTCAATCAATACTTTACAAAATTGATGGTTCTATAGGAAGAAATCAAGACCATCAGGCCCATGCCAGTGTGTTCTTATGATACTCAGTGTCACTGCAATGCAATAAATACTTTGGTGGGTCATATGGAAACTGAGCATGTCATGAAATTCCTTAAAGGCTTGAGAGAAGAGTTTGAGCCTACGGTTTTCCAGACAATGTTGATGGTGACATTCCCCGAGATCCATGATGCCTTTGCAATGGCCATCAAGTTTGAGAGACAGAAGTTGTATGTGGAAAACAAGGCCAAGAATCAAGATTCTATGGTATTGCTTTCTCAGAAGAATGGACATGGGCAACATAAGGCAATCAACAGACCAGGATCTCCTGCTCTACTGCCAGCTCTAGGCCTAAGAACCATAAGAAGGTTCAATATAGTTTATATGGATTTAATGGACATACTGAAGAGACTTACTACAAGAAGCATGGTTATCCACCTGGTTTTAAATCAATGAAGACTAACTTTGTGGAAGAAGAACTATCAGCAGAAGAACTATCAGCCCCAAAACAAGTCTGCTGGACTAGGGTTTCCTAATCTTACTGCACAACAACTTGAGAAGTTGATGGCTTTGCTGAGTTCTGATCCTTTTAGGCATGCAGGGTTTACTGTTGGGCAGCCTAGTGTAGCCTCGGCTTAGCACCACAACTGAGACCCACTTCGGGGAGAAGGTGGGAGCACCATAAGGATTTCGTTTAACCCTTGTATGACATTCACTTAGCATATCCAATGATCTCTTTGGTATGTGTTAGATAGATAATGTAGAATGGTCTAGGGATCTTTTTAGGTGAATGAACTTAGGTGGCTAGTTTAACTTCATAATGAACATATATGATATGTATAAAAGCTGAAACACTATGATCTTCGATGAGACACGTTTTAGCTTCGCAGTGAGGGAAAGCCCATACGGACTAGTCTGTGCCACATGAGGTACTGAAGGATATGTCATGGTCCATACCATCACCATGCAAAGTGTCCGTGGATCATAGTGTAATAAATCCCTATTTGGTCGAAGGTCTTGCGAACAGAGCTAGCAGATGGGGATGGAGCACTTTATAACATATGTGGTAGCTTTTCTAAATTATTATATGGTATATATTTGTAGGTACCGATTCTTCTACCCTTACAAAGTAAGTTCGTACCTACCAATTTATTTATTGTTCTCCACCAGAGAAGGTGGTGTGTTGTAGGTTGTATTCGAGACCACCGATGAGTGACCCCGAGGATGTTGCAACTGGAGTTTATTAATCTCTTTTATTACGTTGTAGTTTGGGTATAGTCTTTTCTATCTCTGTAATGCTAGAGATTAGTGGTTCCCTCTTGTTTTAGTATTTGTCAGTTGTAATAAAGTCTTTTAATGATGTTTTTGATGCAACCTGTGTTGCTTTTCGATCATTTGAACTAGTCGTTTTAGTTTCTTGAGTCTTTCATTTTGTTTCCGCTTTGAACTCGATGATGACATTGTAAGGATTACATATATAATTATATTAAATTTTAATTCTATGTGTGTCGGGCATTCTTTTCCGGATAAAGGACTCGGTATCCAAGACAGGGGCATCACGTTAACGATTTATGTATCATATATATTTTTCTTTGTAAAACAACATACAACTAGCCAGAAAGAACGATCCATACATTGGAATATTTACATCTTATGAGCATGTATCCTATCAATTGATTAATTAAAGATCTAACGAGAGATATGATTTTACCTAAGAGGTGAGATGTCGTGATCTTCTGAGTTGTATTTCCATGCGATGACTGGTGAACGTCGATCTTGTATTCGAATTTCCTCGAATATGCCTCCAAAAAAAACTCTAGTTTTTCTACTTCTCAATGACTAAGACAGAAAACTATATTTCTCTCTTTTTGTGTTTGTAGATGGTGCATATTTTTGCAATTGATAGGCCGGCTCCGGCATCCGGCCTGAGAGCCCGCATACGGACCTGGAAAGATCCCCGAGGCGAGCTGGGACGGGGGCCGAAAAGCCCATGAGCGGTGAAGCCCAACCGCAAGGCGCATTCCAATTCCCATGATGGGCCTCAAAAGCGTGCCCAAGGAGAAAACAAGACAAGAAGATGTCCAACCTGACCAAACACAAGGATGATGGATCCGCCAGAGATCCATCCCTCCCCAACACCCGGAGATAGAGACCGACGATACAACTAGCCGATTGAGGATATATGACAAAGATCCCTAGGTCCGTGCCACCATCACTCCATTGCGGTCTGAATACCCACCGCAGATTTACTTGTATTATGTCCTTAACTGTAATTATGTTGAACTTAGTCGGTTCTCACCCTATCAATAGGGCTCCTTGTACAAATTATAAGGCAAGCTAATAATATAGAAAACAAGGCAAAACTCAACCCAGTTTACTACTCTCTCTACTTGACTTGCACCACCACTTTCACCATCACATATCCTACAGCTTCACCGTGAGCCACCACCACCATACTATTCACACGGCTAGATATCTACCACAAATCCATTGCTGAACACCCCAGATAATTTCGACATTATCAGTTGGACCGGGAAATAGAACATTTTCAACTTGTTTCCGGAGTACGGCGGCTCCACGGTTACTAGGTTTCATGGCAGTCCTAGGAGGAACCTCGTCTTCTTCAAGCCGTCCTCACAATATCTTCCTCAAAAAGCTCTCAGCTCTTGTTTGTTCACTTTCAAACCTCCAGCTCGACACCAAAATCACCTCGAAATAAGGTGACCTCCGCGATTCTTTGTTCATAGTCATGAGCTTGCATTTGAATCATCACCTTCCTCGTGATTTTTGCATAAAGAAACTCGTCGGAGTTGGCATTGTACGTTTCCTGGACGGAAACTCCATTTTAGAGCCTTTTGATTTGTTGTCTAGAGTTGTTCACCCATGAAAAGGGCTAAGGACATGTGATTTTGTTGAATTTGCACTTGATAAATCGACAATTTCGACATTTTTTGCGTTTAGAAAAGGCTCGAAACACTCCCGTTGTTTTGGTTGTTATTCTTCAAGTTATTTTGGTTGCTATCGTCATTTTCACTCAAACTTACCGCGCTATATCGAAATAGAACTTTGTGTTGAGAATATACTGTCTGCCTTTTTGGATTTGAGATAGAATCACGCCGGTACCGACAAGACGTTGGGATTTCCGGGGCTTCACACTTGAGAAATCGTAGTTGCCCTCAGAAATTCCGATATCTGTACACCGGCACCGCTGTTGGGTCCGCCGGATTAGTCACTTTCGACAATATCCTCGACACGCCGTCTGAGCATACAGACAGTGCAAGGTTGGTGATTGTCAGAACGGTTGAGAATTAGAGTACTTTTGGGCATTTTGTGTAGACAACCCATCAGCGTTTGACACATGGCAAGGACAAAGGACAATCCCCGATACCACACACCTCAGGAAAGGGACCACACGGGATCCACTCCATCAAGAAAACTTGGACCTCACGCATGAAAACCCTACTGTGGGGTGGGATAATTCTCAGTTAGAGGACAGAACGAGGCTCAATGTTGATGCTAGAACTATCTTGAACCAAAACAGATCCAGATCTAGGGAATGCGCCAAACTCAGAGCCGGTCCTCACTAGCCAGTCCGCAGAAAGCGATCGAATGAACCTCAAAACAGCATGGAAACAGAAAGCGGTCCCGGAAAAGATTCCAGGGGTGGAAGAGATTCCCAAAGCTAAGACACCAGAGGCAAAAGAAGCAATAGCCTACGCAGAGTATGTCAGATAAATGTAGGCGGCTAACCTACGCATGGCCGCATGTAACTTGCCTCTTATGCCGATTGACGAGCAGCTCCCTACTCCGTCTGAGCATGAGGCTGCGGTCCCACTTAGGGTTCTGCCGGTCCCCACGCTTGAACAGACAAGAATTGAGATAGAGGGGAGTGAGTACTCGTCAGCTGGACAGAGGAAGAATCATTTACCTGAAAAAAGTTCAGAAAGGAGATCAGCTCTGGAACGGTTTTGCCACCTTAAAAAAAATCTGTAGTAGCGCATGGGTCCTATCCTTCTTGAAAGGAACGTCATTCCACGCTGCGAGGTCAAAGACCTCCGCGATGCGCGACAGATTTAAATGAGAAAAAGGAAGACCAAGATGTTGAATCAGTTTACTATGCGGACTCGGAAGACGTCATTCAGAGAAAGGTTTTTCCTGTTAAGAATGCCGAGCCCGTGAAAGTTGATAGATTGGAAAAAATGGAAAGGGAAATTTTGGAATTGAAAAGGGAAAAACAAGATGGGAAAACCGAGCCGACCCAGGGAATCGACGTCCTCTCGGACGAAATATTAGATTCGCTAACTTCCAGAGGAGTCCAATATTCACAATATGTTTACTATAAAGGGACCACCTGCCCTGTCGAATGGATAGCTGCGTTTCAGAGTCACACGCTCTTACCTACCAAAAACAAATCTGCTTGGTGTGTCGCATTCATGGGAAGCATGCAGGAGAGACCCGCGGCTTGGCTCCGGAACCTGCCTCGCGGATCAATCAAAAGTTGGGAAGAGCTGAGGGCAAAGTTTCTGAAAGAGTTTGAAACAGCTGAGTGGCTGAAGAAATATATTGAAGACTTGTACGAGGTCCGCCAAGGAGAAGGGGAATCATGCAAAAGCTACTATGACAGATTTATGAAGATATACGAGCAAACCAAGAACTTACCCGAGAACGAGGTTCATAGAGGTTTCCTGAATGGAATCGCCAAGGGAGCGATGAAGACGCATTTCGCCATGCACCCTCCCACAAATTGGCGTGACCTTTTTAACTAGGCTCCCATATTCGTTCTGACTGAGGTGGCTCTCTCACCTTCCGGAAAAGGAAAAAATCGAAGCGAGTCCAGATCCTCGAAAGAGTAGAAGAGAGAGGAACACATGGAAGAACATAAGGATGATCGGAGGAATGAAAAGGACCGAGACAAAGAGATCAAGAAACCGATCAAGTTTGATGAATCCGAATTCATTCCAATGAATGCAAGCTTATCTGAAATACTCTATGAAATCCTTGATCGGATTGAAAGGCCAAGACCCTTGGGGTCTGACACCAAAGACGAGGGACGAGACAAAATATTGCGACTTCCACGAGGATCATGGTCACATCACAGATGAATGTATCACTTTAAGAAGGATCATCGACATAATGATCAAAGACGGAGAGTTGGACAAGTATAAGAAGCATGGAGGTGGTAACATAAATGACATAGGTCCTCGTAAGTACCCAAATGAAATCAAAGTGATCATAGAGGAGTTCCCTAGCAACAATCAATTGAAGAATCGAAAAATGCAATCAATTTCAGGGGAAGAGAGAAGTCAGTTATTTTGGCTCCGAATGAGCAAGCTATCGCATTCACTCGAAGCGAGTTAGCAGGACCGCCTGGGGCAATAGAATTTCCAATTGTGGTGCAGGTCGGAATCAATGACTTCGGCGTCAACCGCGTCCTCCTGGACACAGGGGCCGCCAGAGACATCATCTATTTGGAGACTCTTAAGCAGTTAAAGATTGGAACTTGGCTAAAACCTTATCTTGGAATGTTGGAAGGATTCTCTAACGACAAAGTGACCATTTTGGGGGTCATCAATCTGCACGTTGAAATTGGCGACCATCTGCCATATTGAAAGGAAAATTTTAACTTCTTGGTTGTTGATCTACATTCTCATTACACGGCGATCCTAGGGATCCCGTCCCAAAGAAACTTTCAAATGGTTGTCTCTACGCCCCACCAGAGGGCGAAGTTTCACACTGACGAGGGGATCGGAATTATTGTCAGCCGTCCCAAGACGCTGTTAGATCATGTCACTGAAAATCGGGGTGATTATCCATCAAGAGGATCATACAAGAGGCCTCAGATCGAGGCACCCAAGCCGTTTTCTAGGTGAGCCCGTGCAAACACAATCGAGGAAGCTGAAGCTTAGAAAGAGTTGAACCTATCAGAGGAAGCACGGGAATAGCCCAAGATAGGGGCGCTGAACCAAAAGAAGTTGTATGCGACACCCTTCAGATCAGAGATGAATCTGACTTTACCGCTGAAGACGAATTAATTGAGGTAATCATAAATGACAGGTATCCTGATTGAAAGGTGAAAATTGGGACCCAAATGAAGGAACGAGAGAAAGATAAGCTGATATCTCTACTTAAGGAAAATTTGGATGCCTTCGCATGGGTTGTCACAGACATGAGAGGGGTGGAGCCTGAGATCGCGTTATTTCATCTTAACGTCGATCCGGCACCACACCTGTACAGCAAAAGGCCCGCCAATTTTCAAAAGAAAAAGAGGAGGCTATAAAAATTGAGGTTGACAAGTTGGTAAAGGCTGGGATTATCAGAGAACTCCAATATCCCACCTGGCTAGCAAACGTTGAGACGGTCAAGAAACACAACGGGAAATGACGTATGCGCGTCGACTTTACCGATCTGAATAAGTTATGCCCAAAAAATCCTTATGAGCTGCCAAGGATCGATAGAATGGTTGACCGGATCGCCAGATTTGAGATGTTGAGCTTCCTAGGCGCGTATTCTGGATATCATCAAGTGAAAATGGCCAACGAGGAAAAGAATATGATAGCCTTCAGGGCCGCTGGAGGAATGTTTTATTATGAAATGATGCCATTCGGCTTGAAAAATGTCGGATCCACATACCACCGGATGGTCAATAAGTTTTTTGGTTCTCAGATCGGCAAGAATATGGAAGCTTACATCGACGACATGGTCGTCAAGTTGGCCCGGACCGATCACATCACGGACCTGCAAGAAACATTCGACAATGTCAAGACACACTCTATGAAGCTAAATCCTGCAAAGTGTACTTTTGTGGTTCAAGCTGGAAAGTTTCTGGGTTTCATGGTCACTCAAAGGGGGATAGAGGCTAAACCTTAAAAGATCAAGCTCTGTCGAACATGAAAGAACCTACATGCGTCAAAGAAGTACAGAGGTTGAATGAAAGGATCATTGCTTTGGGAAGGTTCGTCTTCAAATCTACCATTAAATGCTTGCCTTTTTTCAAGATCCTTAAAGGGAACAAAAATTTCGAATGGACTGAAGAATGCTCTCAGGCTTCAAAGCGATCAAAACCTACTTGGCGAGCCCACCTCTATTGGTCAGTCCGATCCTAAGAGATGAGCTTTTTCTGTATTTGGCAGCTTCGGACTGGGCCGTTGCCGTTGTTCTTGTCAAGGAGGACGGGACCCTCCAAAATACCGTTTATTATGTTTCAAAAGCCCTCAGTCAAGTTGAGAGCCGTTATTTTAATGCGGAGAAATTAGCCTACTCGCTCGTTGTCATAGCCTGAAAACTAAGGGCTTACTTTTCTTCGCATACGATCGTTGTACTGACAAACAGTCCACTATGACAATCCGGACCTTTCATGCCGTTTGTTATAATGGGCTATTGAATTGACTGAGTTCGACATTCGCTACGAGCCCAGGAAAGCAATTAAGGCACAATCTCGAGCAGATTTCATAGTCGAGACAAGCTTCAATTAAGAATCCGCCAGACAGCCTAGTTCGTCAAACGTCAATGAGTAGTCACGCCAACAAAGGCCGAGGCACTTTTGGCAGATGTATGCTGACGGGTCCACGAGCCGAAATGGCTGTGGAGCTGGGATAATACTCTTGGAGCCGGGCTCGTCTGAAGAGATTGAAAAAGCCTTGAGGTTCAACTTCACCGTCTCTAACAATCAGGCCGAATATGAAGTAGTCATAGCCGGATTGAGTTGGCCAAAGCCATGAATGTGGAAAATTTGGAATTGTTTTGCGATTCGAAAGTAGTAGTGTGCCAAATCAACGGCACATTCGAAGCAAGGGATGAAGTGCTGAAATAATACCTCAATCTCGTGAAATGATTAAGGAGTAGTTTCAAATATTGTGAATTCCGAAACATACCACGTGATCAAAATGAACGAGCAGACTACTTGTCCAAGGTGATCACCAAAGATGAGTGCAGTAACTCTACAATTATGTTCGAGTACCTGGAAGAGCCTGCAGTATGTCGGGCAGAAATTATGGATATCCAACCCTCGATTCCATGTTGGATAGACGAAATCAAAGCATACATTGAGAGCAGGACACTACCAGACGACCTCATGAAAGCTCGGGCTCTAAGGAAAAGAGCAGCGTTACAACATCTGAGCGAATGCACTCAGACGGGTATTTCTCAAAACGCCGCTGCGGTGAATGCGTTCGACCCAAAGAGGTCAAGGGTATACTGACAGAACTACATGAAGGAGTGTGTGGATGCCACCCCTCCAGCCGCACCCTGGCCCAAAAGGAATTGTTAGCAGGATACTATTGGCCAAAGTTAGCCGAGGACTCCGAAAGGTATGCCAAAAGCTGTGACAAGTGCCAACACTTCGCTGACATACCCAGGCTACCTTCAGTAGAGAAAATCATCATCGTTGCCGCCTGGCCTTTCGACATGTGGGAAATCAACGTCATCTGTCTGCTTAGAAAAGGTAGATCGGGCTGCAAATACGTTGTCGTTGCCGTGGATTATTTCACGAAGTGGATCGAGGCAAAGGCGCTGGTAAAACCATGTGCCAGGGATATAATATATATTTTTGCTAGATCAAATCTAGATTTGGTTTGGGGTACCTCAGGAAATAGTATCCGATCATGGGCCACAATTCAGGGATGAGTTCGATGAATTCTGCAAGGAGCATGTCAAGCACTAGCAATCCTCGATATGCTACCCTCAAGGGAATGTTCAAGAAGAAAACGCCAACAAACAAGTGTTAAATGTGTTATAGAAAAGCCTAGATGAAAAGGCCAAGAAATGGGTGGCAACCTGCCTGAGGCCCTGTGGTCGCTTCGAATGGCCCAAAAAGTAACAACCGGAGAGACACCATTTGCTTTAACATATGGGTCAGAACCCATGGCACCCATCGAGATGGCACTGCCAAGCATAAGGGTCTTTCATTTTGATGAGGCCGACAACATAGTCAATCGACAGATCGAACTAGACGTCGTAGAGGAAAAGCGTTTGAAAGCCCATGCTCAATTGGTCAACTATAAACAGGCCGTAAAAAGGCACCATGATAAGCGAATCCGTGACCATTCTTTCGCAGTAGGAGATTTTGTCCTGTGCAAAAGTAAAGGGGCCGGCCAAAAAACTAACAAAGGAAAGCTGGCCAAAAATTGGGAAGGTCCTTGGCAAGTGTCAATGATAGTCAAGTAGATAACTTATATCCTTAAAGACAAGGAGGGAAACGAGTTCAATCGGCCCTGGCACACCGACAACATGAAACAATATTACACGTAAGGACAATAATCTCACTTTGTTTCAAAGCATATTTTGTAAAGGAATTGAGACCGTTTTGATTACTATCGATGAAATAATTTTCAAAATATAAAGATCAATCGGACAAAACAAATTCTGTCTCTGACAAGCAAAGCTTATCTGAAATAGAAAGGGGGCATATGAACCCAAACATTTTCACAAAGCTTATCTGAAAAGTGATTTATTACAAGACATAAGGAGAGAATTTATTACAAAGTCTGCCGTGAAGGGCTTAAAAAAATCAATCATCATTATTTATTCCTCATCCATCCTCCTCGGGGGCATCGTACCTGTCTGTGGTGGGACAAACAAGCATTCCCCGACTCCGGAAGCACATGTTAGAGATCATGCAAGCAAAAGGCAATGGTATTGCATCGCTCATCACAGTTGCGAACATGATCGCCTCAAAATGAATTAGTCGACCTCAATTGACTGTCACCTCAGGGACTGAAATGGTGAAAAGAACCAGCGCCTCGGCATCAGTGACCTCGTTAAAGTCAGGAAGACAGAAAACCCGGGTAAATAAGAAGTGTTTCCACTCCCTATCGCTCCGGCCCAGCATGGCCGTCGTCATGTTAATGCTTTCCTACCACTGATTACGAAGTACATATTGGAAGGCGTCGTGCAAACGAGTATAGTAGTCAATCGGATCATCAAGATTCCAAATGGAATCGTAGTAAGCAGAAGGGTTTGGAAGATCATAAAACTTGTTTATGGCTGCCGGAGTAAACTCCACCGTCACGCCATGAACAAAAACAGAGGTTGTACTCTCTGCATGACCATTCTCCGACAAGGCGGAATAAAATTCATGTACCAGCGTCAGGTTGTACTCTTCCGCCAGCGTGGTGACAAAGTTGCCCCATCCAGAAACGTTGATAGTATACGGATGGCCTGCCCCAACACGATTCAAATTGAGCCTCTTCTCTTTCATATGCCCTTGGTGGCGGAAATAGGTTTGAAAGTTGTTCAAGGCCACCGGAGAAGCGGTAAGCCGGAAGGGAATAGAAGGCTCCTCTGCCGGGATAGGCTCAAAGGCGTTGGAGCCTTGACTCGTAGAAGAAGACATAACGGAACTTTAGATGAAGAGAAAGGGAAAATTTGAGGAAGTTTTTCAGAAAAAGTGCAAGTGAGGAAGAAGAAGACCTCCTCTTTTTATAGACCCAGAAAATGAAAATGTGGGAAAGACAAAGGTCACATACATTAAAATTCGAATTTAAGTCTCCACATTAACCGAGCCGACGCTTCGAAGGAGTAGTCATAAACGCGTCGGTTGAGTTCACGCCGGTTGAGTTCGCATAGTTTGAGCAGTCATAAACGCGTCGGTTGAGTTCACGCCGGTTGAGTTCGCATCGGTTGAGCAGTCATAAACGCATCTATTCAGTTACGAGACTTTGCAGTCTCCAAGAGCCCAAACCGTCTTAGTCGAGTTCGACCGAAATCGGCGACCTCATTGAAAAAAGGGGGCCACGGATAGAGTTCAACTATATGCACCTTCAACGATTTCAAGTTTCAAATTTAGCACTCTCACTCACAATGAACTTTCATGAGTCCGACATAGAAGTGCTCTCATCCACCTCAAAGACAAGGGGGCCACAGACCAAAATCTCAAACTCAGAAGCAAAAACTGATGCAAGTACAAGGCAGAAATGAAACAATTTCATTATGCAAAATGAAAACTAAGCTTGTGTAGACAAATCATTACAAAAGGATAAATGGAAAGACAAAGTCTAAAGCTAGTCGGCGTCATAATCTGTTCATACGGGGTGATAACAACACGTCGACCGTCATGAGATACAGGCATCCCGAAAGTGCCGGTACACAAACCGGAAATCAGCCGAGGAAAAGATATAGGACGGTGAAGGTCTGTTGAGGCAGCGAACCTCAATGCCTCCCGATAGATCAGCAAACCCTAGTCGACGTTGACATCCGCATTGGCTGTAATGATCGCATAAAAGAGCAGCGATTCAGCCTCTGAGATCTCCTCACAATCATACGAAGGAAACACGCGGGAGTTGATCAGCCTCTTCCACTATCGGTTGACTTGGGACATCTTCGAGGCAAAGCCCTGTGGCATAAGGTTCCGGTCACCCGGTATCAGGTGTTTAAGGGCTACATCCCCATAAACACGCCTCTTCAACTCACTGCTAAGGTCCCAAGCCACTTCATAATGCATAAATGGCAGATGGACAGACAGTTTGAAGAACTTATTGATGACGGCTGGGGTGAAAGTTACATTAACCCCCCGGAGAGGAACAAAAACAACAACATCATCAATCAAAGAAATTGTTGACAACACAGAATAAAACTCCCGCACCATGGTGGCATTGTATATTCCCCAAGAAGCCTTTGTAAATCCATACCACCCCAACTTGACAATACGAGCACACTCATAAAAGATAATTTTACGATAGTTCAAGCCCCTCTCTGCCAACAGAGGGAAATGGTTAAAGTGTGAAGAGAATTCGGCTATAGCCGATAGGGATGATGTTTGAAAGAAAGGAGAATCACCAAAATTGGCCATAGTGATGACAGAGCAAGAACTGAGAAAAGATTTGTTTGAGAATAGAGCAAAGCTCTCTCCTCTTATAGCACAAGGCAAATGATCTGACGGATGGAATGGAACAGATCGAACGGTCAAGATGTAGGGTCTGTTCAAATTTCGAAACTCAAAGCTACATTAATGAGGCGAACCGTTGTCTGATTGACATGGTCACCAAAAAGTCGGTAAACAGCCTTTAAAGAGTAGCAGTGCTCTGCCATAAAGTACACATGACAGGACAGAAAAGCTACACAACATTTACGGCGACCGGACAAGTTGTTTCGACCGACCACATTGCGAAGCTCTGAGCCCGCTCAAAACTGGGGGCCGCAAGAAAGGAATTTTTAATTCAGGAAATCAAGCAAGAATAAATTACGCAAAGTTATTTTAGAGAGCTTATCTGCAGCCCCAACCATGTCTAAAACCAGGGGGCGCGAGTATATGTTCATATGCAAACAAAGGCGAACTCAAACAAGATGCAAATTTCGAACAAATATAGATTAACATCCACAAAAGGAAAGATTACAAGTGTGAAATATGGCGCTGAAATTAAAGCAAAAAACTCTAAGTGCTATACCGATCCTGAGAATGAGGCGGCACCCGGGAAAAATTGGTACAAAGGCGAGAAATCACCCAACCAAAAGGAATCCGGTGGCCAGGATCCATAGCAACAACAAAATTCGTGGCCTGACGATGAATCAAAATCCCCCAATCGATGTTCACCCACGGGTCGAGAATGGCACAAAGGGGGAGAGTCTCATCCTCCGTCACCTCTTCAAAATTCACAAAAGGAAAAGCGCGGGAGTTGACAAATTGCTTCCACTCCTTTTTTGCTTTGATACAACTCGGAGGCGGAACCTAAAGGGCGAGGATGTCGCTGACCGGGAAAAAGGATGCGAGCGGTGCGACGTAGAAGAACCTGTCTTCTCCCCTCATCACTAAGAATCCAGGCCACCTCATAATGAGTAGAATGATCAATAGCAGAAATACAAAGCACCCTGTTGATAGCCTCCGAGGTGAAGGTGACAGGAACACCCCAAAGAGGAACGGAGCCGATAACCTCTTCTGGAGAAATCTCAGATAGAACAAAGTAGAACTCCCTCACCATGGTAAGGTAAGTTTGTTGGTGGCGCAGCGATAAAATCCCACCATCCAGAGAGTTGAAACCGGAGCAAAGAGCCCTCCCCTTCAACTTTCCTCTCATTCTAACCTTTTTCTCTCGCGTACCCCACTACGTCAAAATAGCTCCAAAAATGGGACTTACCGGTAAAGGAGGCAGTGAGAAAGAAGGGAGAACGTCGCGCATAGGACGAGCTTTGAAAACACAAGGCGAGCTACCATCCCCGGGTAGAAAAGACATAATGATCAGTAAGAGAAGGAAGACTTATTCCAAAAAATGGATAGCTCTGCAAATGAAAGTGAGAGAAATGTTGAGAAGGACATTCACCTTTTATAGGGAGGGGGTGACAATCTCACCGTCAAAATTTGAAAGATCGGAGAGCTCACAGCGACGCGGTATATCCTAATTCAAAATTCAAATGCATTTACAGCAAGTTGGTTACCAAACCGCCACCATTATGAGCACGACTCCCAAAACGTTTGAAACCGTCAGGGAATAGTAATTGTCTAGAGATTGCAGCTTTATCTCAGAATGTGCCTGAAAAAGCGTTCAAAACCATTAGAAGATAATAAATGCCAGAACGCTACAATTAAGTTGACTCAAAAGTTGCTTTGGGCGAGCCCGCCTCCGGGCACAGTCGGACCCACACAAAGCAGAGGGCCGGATATCGGATTTTTCGATCTAGTCGTCGAACTCAACAGCTCGAGCCTCGCCAAGAACAAAGAGGCCGATGACTGAAAATTTTAAGCAAGCACGTGATTATACAAACTCGACAACTATTTCAACCAAATCTTCTCTCAATCCCGTTCAAAACAAAAGGGCCGCAGATCAAAATTTTAATTCAAGTTGGAGATTCGACAGCGATTCAATTTTATGACAATCGTTTTGGCGACTTTGACACTAAAGGATCTCACTCTCACCAAAACAAAGGGCCTGCATGCGTACAAATATCAAAGATGGTTAGGGAACTCAAAAAAAGGAATATTTCAAGCAAAGCTAAACAATATAAACAAAATACAAACAACAAGGCACAAAACAAAGCGGACCCAAGACACTTCAATAATGCAAGCTCAAAGCCACCAAATTGATAAAAGTTATTACAAGACTTAGATGGATACAGATGAAAATAATTCAAAGGCCGAAGCCAACAAATTAAAGTTCATAAAATTACAAGCAAGTTCATTTTCCTGAAGGAGGAGTCTCCATATGAGCACCAGACAAATTTAAATACTGGTCACCTTCTTGCTCATGGCTCTTCTCCCTATCGGCACCACCAACCGTGGGAACACTTACAGCGGCCTCAGCACTCTTGGCAAACTTGGCGGCCTTTTTCACCCAGGCATCTATCATGGCACGAAGGTTGACTTCATTGATTGGGGGTGGGAACCAAACGGGTTTATTCTTCTTCTCGCAGTCGGTCCGAAAATCTTCCAGCTGACTGGCGGTGTAGGGGAGATCGGTGTGAAATCCTCTCAATTCAGGATCATTTTGTTCGGTGGTCAACCAGTCTTGCAAGGTCTTGAGGTCCAGAGCATCCTCATAGAAATCCCACAAACACCTTGCCAAATGAGAAAACCCCTGGTCAAATCCATCGAACAAGGCGCCTTTAACCTTGCCGGCGACGTCAGCAGCAGCGGCCTTGGTTTCTTCCAACTCACTCTTAAGCCGATCGGCGTATTCTTGAATCTCTACCGTCTTGGCAAGGGCCCTATCTCTCTCAGACTCGGTAGATTTTTGCAGACCTATAGCCATCTGAGCTTTCTTAATGATAGCCTCGCCCTCCTAAACTTTCTTGGAGAGATCTAAATTCACAGAGCGGAGCCGACTAATTTCGGCCTACATAGTTTTCCCCGTCTTCTCAACTTCTGCGAGCCGATTAATTTCGGCCTGAAGAGCCTTCTCTCTCTTTTCAGCTGCTGCGGCCCGACCAGCTTCAACGGTTAGCCTTTCACGCAACTCGGCATGTTGACTCACCATTTATTTCGCCTCACCATTACAAGCCCAATCGACTTGCTTCAACTTGGTGGCAACCTAAAAAGAAAATATTTTAGAATCAAACACTTATCAGAAAGAAGGAAAGCAAATATAAAAAGTATATATACCGCGCTGTCCGTGGTTCCATACAATCCAAGAATCTCAGATAAAAGTCGCAGGCTGCAGGATGGTCACAGAGGCCGTCGAAGCTACCACATCTGCTTGGGCTATCCGGTTAATGATCCCATGTCCAACCAACAACTGCGGGGCATCGGGCAGCCTAAGTTTATGTTTCCACAAGGGAACCACATCAGCAACAGGAGCAGACAACTCCCCAGCCGCCTAGAGAGTAAGGGGTTGTTTCAGGAAATCACTATCTAACCATAAAGCTGGCTTCCATGTTGCCCCAGTTGGAACTCCTCCTCTACGCGAAGCTTTCGGCACTGACTCAGAAGCTACCTTTTGCCCTCATCAATGGACTTCTTAGCCGGACTCTCGGTCAGATCTATAGCAGCGGCGAGAGGCTTAAAAGCATGAAGAACTTTGTCGTCTTCGACCATCTCCACAAGGTCGGGTGCGGCAGAAACCAAACTCTGACCGCCATCGGCTCTTTGTCTCGTAGCTGAAGCCGTATCACCGGCCTTCTCCGATTCATCAGCCTCATCAACCATGCCAGTGTTTTTTCTCTCTGCTAGCCTTTTCCTCTTTGATTTATTGGAAACGGTCTTTTTGGCCCCCCGCAGTAAGAATTTCGGCTCCAACCATAACAGTATTCAGAGGCTCTTCAGTGGATGTGGCGTCCGTGGATAAAGTGTTCTCCATACTGACTGGAGCTGGTAGAGCCATCGGCTTGTTGGCCGACAGAAGCGCTTTGCGGGCTTTTTTCTCTTCTTTGAGCTGGGCCATGATGGCGTTTCTATCTACATTGGCCATAACCATCGTATCTGCAGGGGAAAAGATTAGAATTGCATACGGTGAAAAATTCGAAGTGAACAATGAATACGAAATTGAAAAAGTAAAATAGAAAGGAAATAGAAAATTACTAGTGGGTCATAAAGTTTACTCTCCACCATATATCGGACACCTAGACGGAAAAAATGGCATTCGGCGAACCAATCCATATGGGTCTCCAACCGAGAGGTCTGACATTGATCGGCCCAAGGATTCCAGCAACGCAACTGAAGGGGGCCGTGAGATCAAGTAACCATCTCCAAATGAATGTCCTCTTCTGCGACCCTCTTTTCACAACCTAGCCAAGAAATGCGTGAAGGGTATCAAGAAATTCCTTCTCGGTGGTCTTGAGCTTCTTAGACATGACAATTGAATTCAGCCTACCCTTCGTACGTGTCTCAAACTTCGAAAATGTCCATCCTGACACGGACTCAATGATCATGGCCCTCTCACCACCCCAGTCATGAACTTTATTCGAGGTCCAATAAAACAATCTACATTTCCTTGCTTGGGCCGATAGAAAATTGCCAGAATCAGCCTTGTTGGTAGCCGCTCTGCTAAAAATATAGAACTTCATGTAGACACGAAGGGAGGGCTCATAGCCTAAGACCCGGCAAAGTGTCATGAATGCCATTATCTCCCTCATTGAGCCCGGGATAAAGTCACAGGGCAGAGGGGCCAGTCTCCACATCACATCCATGAAAAACGGATCGAAGGGCGGTCTGAGCCCCGCAACAAAATGATCGTAAAAGAGAACCAACCTATCTTTATTTAATCTCTGTTCAGCATGGTTGGCGACTTCTTTGAAGCCAGAAAATAGATAGTCGGATGATATGTTAAATGTGGAGAAAACTTGGGGATCATTGAGATGGGCATGGACACTCGCCCAATCTGCTTCAATCTTCCTATCAAGAATATCGATATCCTTGTCCTCTTTGGCCGCCTCAGGATTATTTAGCCGTGGAGTTTTATTGCTATCCTTGAGCTCGGAATCACCACCGTCAGTTTTCTTTCTCTTTGGATTCTTTGGCGGGACCACGGAAACCGACACACTTGAGGCAGAACCTTTAGCTCGGGTGGCTTCTTTCCTGAATACTTTCTTAGGGTTAGAATGAACTGTTATGGGAGAGATAGATTGGCCTCGACACACTTTGAAAACAACCGCTTTAGGTCGGCCCGGTGGATTCGAAGCCAGACGAGACAATACCATATCGTCCTCAGTAGTTTCATTCTCGTCTCCCTCACTAGCGCTGGTACTCACCTCCTCGACCTCTCTAGAGGCATAACCGTGAATGTCGTCATTATCATCACTCCCAAACCGATCACTATCAGACATCCTGCAAAACCAAAAGGATGAGGCGGATAAGCCATCACCCAGGACAATCGAAGTCAGGCCAAGAGAAATCACATCATCTCGACACCCCGCCTTTTTGTTTCACATTCAGATGCATGAAATCCCTAGAAACTGAGGTAATGACACCAAAAGAATGTCCAAAACTAGGTAATAACAGTATAAGGGCAAAATTAGAAACCACAACAATAAGGACAGACGACCAAATTCTAGAGGATCTTAAGAGCAAGGATGAAGGAGACGAGGATAACCATAAATTCAAACCCAGAAAAACCCACGACGTGCCACGTTTTAGAGAAAAAAGTAAAGAACATGCACATGCGAGATAATGTACGAAAGCATGAGAAATTGAGAAAAGAGAGCAACTTAACCTAATATTCAACAGAAGGTGCGTAGAAAACTGAGGAAAGTGGAGCAAGCCCTTAAAACTCTACTGGAAACCGCCTCGTCGGAGAAATTCCACTAGAAACCACCAACAGCCGATTGCCAAAGACGTTGAAGATTCAGAAAGTGTTTAGGTCTGGGATCCGTTCCCTTTATATAAGAATGGAGGTGCGGATTCGTTGGCCATGATGACAATGATCTAACGGATGAGATCAAGAGAGGGAATTCCAAGTTTTGAATTTCAAAATTGCCATCATTACGGCACAAGAAACGAGATTACCGCTGTCTAGACATGGTATTTTAAATGTCATAGCCAATGGGAGAACAAATCAGGTCGTATTAGCTGTCATATCATTTAAGGACATCGCGACGAATCCACAAGAGACGGTTGAATCAACAAATTCGTTCTGGTCCACATGTCTGTGGAACCGCACAACATAGCTAGGTCGACCTCATGACTCGAAAGACCTCAAAATCGGCTAGGGACCAAAGATCCTGAAATGCCAAATCATATGAAGTTAAAGCTATCCGCCCAAATATAATTTCAAATCAACCAGAGGCTAATAGCCCAAATAAGCCAAATCATATGAATTTAAGGCTATCCGCCCAATTATAACTTCAGATTGGCTAGGGACCAAAGATCCTGAAACGCCAATCATATGAAGTTAAGGCTATCCACCCAATTATAACTTCAAATCGGCTAAGGGCCAAAGATCCTGAAACGCCAAATCATATGAAGTTAAGGCTATCCGCCCAATTATAACTTCAAATCGGCTAGGGACCAAAGATCCTGAAACGCCAAATCACACGAAGTTAAGGCTATCCTCCCAAATATAACTTCAATTCGGCTAGGGACCAAAGATCCTGAAACGCCGAATCACACAAAGTTAAGGCTATCCGCCCAAATATAACTTCAATTGGCTAAGGCAATCAAACCATTAAAGCCAACCCACGAAGTCGATGCGCTCCGCCCAAACATATGACTCAAAAAGGCCAATCATCAAATATGATTAATGACGAACCTAGAGTACACCGTGCGGAGAAGGCTTACTCCTTACCTGACACCTTAAGATGTCATGGGTACGGAGTAGGGGGCATTGATAGGCCGGCTCCACCATCCGGTCTGAGACCCCGTATACGAACCTGGAAAGATTCTCGAGGCGAGCTTGGACGGGGCCGGAAAGCCCACGAGCGGTGAAGCCCACCCGCAGGGCGCATTCCAATTCCCATGATGGACCTCAAAAGCGTGCCCACGGAGAAAACATGACAAGAGGATGTCCAACCTGACCAAAGACAAGGGTAATGGATCCGCTAGAGATCCATCCCTCCCCAACACGTGGAGATAGAGACCGACGATACAACTAGCCGATTGAGGATATATGACAAAGACCCCTAGGTCCTCGCCGCCATCACTCCATTGTGGTCCGAATACTCGCCGCAGATCTAGTTGTTCTATGTCCTTCTTTGTATAAATTATAAGGCAAGCTAATAATATTGAAAACAAGGCAATACTCTGCCCAATTTACTACTCTCTCTACTTGACTTGCACCACCACTTTCACCATCACATATCCTACAGCTCCATTGGAGCCACCACCACCATACTATTCACACGGATATATATCCACCACAAATCCACCGCTGAACACCCTAGATAATTTCGAAATTATCAGCAATGAATCGGTGCAAAGAGAACTCTCTATTTATAATGTAGACACAAGGTCAATTCCTAGTATGAACATGATATAGATATGTCCTAATATCAATCTATTTATCGTAAAAGATAAAGAACCAATTCCCAATAAGAAAACATATTTATTATTTATCCAATTATTTAACAAATAAACAATTATGTACAATTGTGACAAAATTAAGAGAAAAATATATTTTCCCAAAATTACACGGTGCCACTAATTTGCCGTCTAGGATATTGGAAAATATCTTTTCCATTTTACATATTATATAACGAATAAATAATATATTCACATATCCATTAAATATACCAACAATTTAATATTGATTGAAGTTCTAAAATACGAGAATTCACTCATTTGTTAGCATCCAACACGAAGACCATGAACCTATAACCAACAGCTCCAATAAATTGAATAAAATATTTATCGAACAAAAAAATTTAAACTCAACGCATTAATTTCAGAGTTACGACACCATAAATCCGAAATCGAACACAAGTTTTTTTTTGAAAAGAACTCTCTATCGATTATAGATATTGCTTGTTCTCAATATTGTCGAGTTATTGAGCGTTCATTGATATACATTTTGTATAGATGAACCATGCATAGACAATCCGATAATGGGGTTGGAAATTATCCGTAAATAGTTTTCAATACATCTTATTCGTATTTTCCATTAACCTCCTAGTGATCAATTAGTTTATAACCAATAGAAACTCGGTCGACCGATCAGTTTCTTAGATTATCAAATAAGGAGACCGTTTTTCTATATCCTGCTGGAAGGAAAGCATATCACATCTTTGACATATTCCCGAATAGTGCCAAGTGCCAACATGAAAGTGGTTATGTCCGTGCCACTTAAAAATCCTTAACAACCACATCAAACCCTATCCTGAAATAAGTAGGAGTCTGTAATCACACCAGGATTAAGATTAATCCGTATATGATCATCTTGTGATTGAATAATATTTATCAATAATGAAATTATATGAGAAATGCAGATTAAATCGGTCCTAGTCCTATACGACTCAGTCATATATAAATGCTCTACTTAGATAACCAATATCGATGGTTCGGATAAGACAGTCACACCCTAAAGTGTTTTCGGCACATTAATAGTGGTTTAATCAATATACCTCATACTTTTATTAAGTTCACCGAAAGCTAAACAATGTTTAAATGTATCACAATAAACTTAATACTCACATGTGATAAACACTAACTATTATGGTAAAATATGATACAACTTAGGGTTTTCAATATTATATTACTTATAAACACGAAGCAAGTAATAATATGATACACAAATCTGTCATTTATTACTAAAAATAACAATTCCCATTAATTATCTTTCAGGCAATACACCTAACATTATTCACATCCCCCAAATCTTGGGTGTAACATCCTCTCATGCTTAGAAGGATTTTCTCCTTGAAATATAACATACAAAAAGGTGGAAAGAATGACGAATGCTTGGTTGGATCCTTAGCCCATACTCCCGAGTAGCCCTTGTTCAGTGTGGTTGGACCACAAAATTTTGACTAAGGTCATTGTGAGATTGTCCAAAATATGAATCGGATGGTCAACATACCTGAGATTGTCCCGAAGCAAATCTGGCGCTAGAGAAACCGTCTGATGAGATTTCAAAAGACATTTCCTCGGAAGTGACATGTGGAAAACATTATGAGCTCTTGTCAAAGGTGTGGGTAGCTGCAAACGATACGCAAGCTCCTTAATCCTCTTGATAATCTCAAAAGGTTCCACATACATTGGACTATACTTTAATTTCCTTTTTGGCCAAAACGTTTAACTTCTATTATTGGAGAAAATTTTATATAAACCTTATACCAAATTCAAAGGATAACGGATGCCTTTTGTTATCTGTCCAACTTTTCTAAAGATTTTGAGCGGCCTTAAGCCTCTCCCATTAGGATTTGTATGACTCTCACAACCACGTTCATATCTAAATAAATAAAAACCACGACTTTAAATAATTTGATAAACAAAACAGCTAAACTATGGTCTAGAACACTACTCTTAACACCTTTAATGAATCACTTGGGACGATCTTAAACCGACCAACCAAGCAATTGTTACTAATGAATGTGTTTGTGGGTGCAATATCCTAAACTTGTCTTTAGGCGCTGATACCACAACCTAGTTACCCTATACTCGGAAACAATCTTCTAATTGGAATTTAATTGACCTAATATGATTAAGAACTATGAGACACTCTGTATCCAATGAGTTCAGGAGGAACATGCTGCGAACAACTCGACTAGTTCGTGCATGGAAATTTTAAACCCTATCGCACACTCCCTCACAAACGTCATGTATAAAGTTCGTGTGTGTGATCAATTAATGGTTAGCTACTACACTGAAGGCACTAGGTTCAAGTTTTAGAACTCAAACATTCATAAGATTCAACTTTTAAGCACTACTCATCCCTAAGTCATCATTCAGGTATTAATTTCGCATTTCCTTCGCATAATTTAGCTATTATGAATTTAGCTATATATAATTAAAGGAAGAAAACAATAATTAATGGAAGAATAAGAAAAAAACATGATAAAAAATGAATAAAAATTACCAATAAAAGTTGTAGCAATACACCACTTGGTTCGTCAATCCGTCGTGAAGAAATCGCGAAATAAAAGGAGTAAAAACCTAATGTCCTTGAAGAATTTGTGGAAAGAAAATAATTTAGATCTATTCTTATAAGAATAAAAATATGCTAAAGGCTGAAAATAAAATAATGAGTCTGTGGGTGAAATTTTGACCTAATTGCTTTTATAGAGCCAAAACCTGACTTTGAAAAGGTAAAATTCCGGAAAAAAAAGTGCGTCCCTATCGTCGGCTGACGCCAGCCGGGCCCTACTTGGCGCCCTCCATCTACTATCGTCATCATTCTGGTTCCCCCCGGTTCTATCCTGGTGCCTTCCAGCTTGATCAGTTCGATGCTCGCTCCTCTAGTCGTCCGCCCGGGTCTCTACCCGGTAGGCGCCGGGTAGTCTGCTGGCCGCTCTTCATCGATGCTCCATGCCGGGTGTGCGCCCGGCCCTGTAGCCGGTGTGCGCCCGATGATTCTGCCAGCCTGCCATTTTCCAATCGTCCCGCCCAACGTGCGCCCGGGCCTTCTGTCCCGTTGGCCACTTTCACCCCAAACTTAATTCTTGCACCATTTTCGCATCCGAACTCTGTTTTGACCGATTTTCGTTGCATGGAGATCCTTGTCACCCCCTATATCACGCCGTACCCATAAAAAACAACAAACCCAAGTGTGACACATTCCAATAAAACCCACACAATTCATCCAAAAATAAGGAGATTTTCGGACGTAAACGTCTTTCATCTCGTGATTCAACCCGTGGTGAAATGTGCCTATAAAAACCAATAAAATACACCAAATAAAACTACATCAAATAAGTCAAAATAAGGGTTAAATTATGCATAAATGATTGCAAAGTTGACTATCATCAACTATGGAGACTTTATCGATCGTATCTTGCACAAAATAGGGTCTTAGAAAACCAATAGATGTTGGTCCGATCTACTGTCTTTACCTTTACCTTTACGGATCATGAACAAACTATACATTTTCCTACCAAGTGAATGTACTGGTCTATAAACCAACAAAAGCATTGGAGTTGCACCTTGGCCAGCAAGAGCAGGAACATTTACTGGAAGACAGACTACAACTTCTACAGACCGGTATTTAGACTGATGGTCAACAACCTTTCTATATAACTTGCTTTTTGAGCACTTCTCACTATTCGTTATAAACTACAAAGGACAAACTTACCATTACTGTTTGTTCCTGTTTCCTACTCGAGCTTCATAACCTTATAAGAATGCCTTGTTAATTCATTTTTGGTAGTGAGTATGATGACTATCTGCTTCTCTACAACTTCATCCTAATTCCACGAAGGTACCTTCTAGGGATTAAGAAACATGACTGGTCTCTAATGTTCTGCTTTCACTTGCAAGAAAACTGCACACTCGAAAATGAACTTTGCAACACCAATCTTCATCCCACACCATCAAAAGTGGCCTTCAAGGTCATGATACACTTAGTGTTGCCCGGACAAACTGTGAACCCTGATTGATGAGCCTCTGACAAGATTCCAGAAGTAAACCTGCAACTCTAGACACACACAAACGATCTTGAAATAAAAAAGAACCATTTTCACGTAGCTTAAAGTTCTTAGTAGACCCTTCGGTAACCATATTCTTCCGATTCAGCAATCAAGGCAGAAACCACTAAGCTAGATTTCGAATTTATCATACCCAAACAAATGTGGTCAAACTCTTTGATCAACTAATGAACCACGGTCAATGTTGAAATTGTCCGTAAAGATGACTTTTACTCAAAGAATCAACCATAATATTAGCCTTCATATGATGATAGTTTATGGAAAGGTCATAACATTTGATATCATTAAGCCTTGTTATTTGCGTTATATTTAGCTCATTCTTGGTGAATAAGTACTTCAAACACTGATGATCTTTGAAGATCTTGAAAATAACACCATAAAGATAGTGCCGCTAAAACTTCAAAGCATAGGCAACTACAACCAATTCATGATCATACATGGGATGGTTCTTCTCATGAGTCCTTAACTGGTGTGAGGCATAGGCGATAACCTTACATTATTTCATTCGAACACAACCCAAACACATCTTATAAAACATCATTATAGGTCTCATACTCCTTATGTAGAGATGGTATAGTCAAGATATGTATTGTCACCAACTTCTATTTCAACTGCTGGAAGGCGTCTTCACATTCTACTGTCCTCTCAAACTTGGCATTCTTTTGATTAAGTCGTGTAAGAGGGATACTTATAGAAAAAAAAACCATTTACAATCTTCTTGTAGTATCCAGCTAAACCTAAAATACTTCACACTTCTGTCACCAAGGTAAGGCGTGGCCACTCAACTACAACTTATAACTTTGCTAGATCTACCATAGCAACATTTTTAGAAACAACATGCCTTAAAAAGGCAATTGTGTCTGACCAAACTCACATTTACTAAATGTTTCATATATCTCTTCATCTGGAGACGTTACACAACCAATCTAAAATGTTTGACATGCGCTTTTTCCTCTATTGAATAGACACGATTGTCTTCAATGAAGACTACAACAAACTTAATCACTGAACACGTTATTCATGAGTGCCATAAAGGTTTCAAGTGCATAAGTCAAACCAACGGCGATGACTAAGAACTCCTAATGACCATACCTTGTTTTGAAGGCCCTCATTGAGACATTCTCTTTCTTGATTTTCAATGGATGGTACCCTGATCTCCGATATATCTTCGTAATTGGTCCCTTGGAAAGGCTAACACAAGTTTAGAGGGGGGGGGGGGGGGGTGAATAAACTTGTCACCAAAAACTGAGTTTAAAACAAATTATGGTTCAGATAAAACTTGTGTGGAGTTGAGCTGACTAAGCTGAGATTAAGTCAAATGACTTAAGTTTGGCCCGAGTCAACCGGCAAATGGATATGATTTTAGCCTTTATAATGATCTTGTTGTTCATTATGAAAATCGAGTGTTGTGAATCGACTTACGTGAATGTCGATTGTATTGTGAGATGTGTAACAATCAAGTATCACAATGCTGTAAATAAATACTAAATAAGTAAGTAAATGCGTAAAGTAAATAAGGCGGATGTTATAGAGGTTCCGATGGTGTAATCCTCAGACGTCCTCTCTTCCCTGTGTGTGTGCGGAGGAAAATTCCACTAGAACTTCTTGAGGTGAATCACACAAAAAGTCCTAAACAATAGTCATTGGCTAATCCCAGCTTCAATATCTAAACAATTGTAGAAACAGATAAATTGCTTGCTCTCCAAATGCTTGAACCACTTGGTCCTTAGAGGTAGGATTTCCTCTTCACTACTACCACCACAAACACAGTCTACCCGATTGCTTGTCACAACTGCCCTTGACAAAACCTTCCCGGTTTGCTTCACAGTCTAAACCTTTGAAATAGAATCAAAGTTGGTGAGAATCAATAAATTGATTCTTGTTTGTGGTTCTTCGAGTGTTGAATTCTTGATAAATTCTTTGTAGCTTTGAACACTTGAAGAAATACTAGATATGATCTTGTTGTAGTTCGATGATGATAACAATTCAAATAGAGTGCACAAATTGCTTGTTAATTCTTGTATATGCTCTGTTCTATATATGTTGTTGTTGGTGCAAGGTCTTCTATTTATAGTGTGAAGTCCAACGTTCATCTGGCTTTGATTTGAATTGTATATCTCACAACGGTTATATTTTCTGACCGTTCCTGCTGTGTCAGTGACTCATCCAATGAAATTTCTTTCTTTACAACGTTCAACTGTACTTTCAGCCTATTGGATGATTGACTTGTAAAACTGAGTTTCCTTATCAGTTTATCACTGAGTTTATTAGTTGTCAGTTTCCTTACTGACTTGGAGCATTAACTGAGATTTTATTCTTCTTCAAATATCAGTACTCTAGTTTTTATCTGATTACAATTGACTTAATCAGAGTACACCATGATACATTTATCATCTAAGAATTCATTGTCCTTATGATTCTTAGGTCTTCATACAAGATCTATAAAGTCGATTCGAGTCACCACAATCTTGCCTCGAATTCCAACTTTTACTGATCTCGACTTTTAATCTTCATAACCGAGTTTGAACCTCGCCTTCATTCTTCAATAAGCGAGTCTGTGTCCTCGGTTCTTCCATCTTCTAGATAAGCCAACCGAGTCTCAGAAACTCTCAAATGAACTTACCTTCTTCAAGAGGGTGTATTCGAATTAGTTTGTTTGTCTTGATGATTTCTAGTTTTCTAATTGATTCCCCGCTTTTGATTTCACGACACACTATTAATTACATTAGCTTGTCCGATGTAACCTATACAAAAATCGACTCTAATAAAACTTATACATTCGATTCTAGACATCTTTTAGCTTTCCACTATAACAAATTGGCTTGACACTTCATCAAATGGGGTTAAGATAACATTATAATAAATAAGATGAATTATCATCAAAACATAAATTTTATTTCCAACAATTTCCCCCTTTTTGATGATGCCAAAACTCTCCCTAAAAGAAAAGCTTAAAGATCAATACAATAAGAAACACTGTAAAACTGGAAACTGGTTTTCAATAGAATGAGCAAAAACTGGATACAAGCATTCTGTTCAAATATCTATGATTAAAGACTGAGCTTCTTCTTAGCTTTTTGCATAACTAAATCATATCTTTTTGTTTTGTCATAGAGACGAAAATCTTCTTCAAGTTTGGAGTCTTCCTTTGAAAAGGTCTTGTTATAGTCAACCTGACTACTTTCTTTCCATCTTCTCCATTGAATTAGCTTGGGTAAGCTTAAGTCTTCCAGATAGTAATTTTCAAATTCTGTTATATCGGCTTTCATTTGTTCAACCTTATCTTTGATCTTCAGTTTATCTTCAATCCTTCGATTCTTCTTATGTTGTGCAATTTTTTGCTTTGAGTAAATATCAGACAGAAAGTACTTCAAGGATTCTTCAAATGTTCTATCCTTGTACTTGGCTTTGATAGGATTGTAGTCTTTGATAAACTGCGTCCACAGATCCTTTGTAAGAGTAACTCTTCTATCTCCAGGTTGATTGTATTTTGTAATAAGTTGATCATCAGTTAACTCTTTCTTCAAAAATTTAGGATTGGATCTGTATCTTTGTAGTTCTTCTTCAAGTCTCTTCATTTCTCTGAGTAATTTCAGCTTTTCTTCTTCAGCTTCCCCCTTTTTGGCATCATATAGCTGATCTACCAGGGCATGGGTTGCTTTTGAAATTTGTCGTTGAGACTCAAGTACTTCCTTAAGTTGAGCTTCTAACCCGTAGATATGCTGATTAATATGCCAATGAGCTTGAGCATGAGTTTCTCTATCTACTGCGGTTGAATCTTCAAGTTGTTGTTTGAGTAAGACAATCTCTGAAGCAGAACTTGAACTTGATTTGTAAATCATCTCTAGTCTTGCATGAACTGAAACATTAGTTCTAGTTCTATAATCAAGATATCCAGAGATGTTTGATAAAAGACCATTCTGTGTATCTCTTAGACTGAGTACTATTTTCAAGTTTTCATGAACTTTGGCCAATTCTTCCTTAGATAGAAAATCAGAGGGATCATATGTAGTTTCCACTTGATCTTTGTCCTGAGTATTAATGACCATTAGTTGTCTGATTTCATCACTTGCTTGCTGATTGATAGTTGTCTGGTTTTCAACTGACAATGCTTCTTGCTGTGGTACAATTTGTGTCACTGGTTGTTGCGGTTGAATGATTGTTTGCAAAACTGTAGTATCATCAGGTTCTTTTCTTGGCCTATCATGATCATCATCATCCTTTTTTTGGGAACTGTCTTTAGATGATGTGCCTGATTCTCTTCTTTTTGCTAATTCAGTAAATCTTTTGAAACAGTTGTCAAGAAATTCCTTAATAGGAAACAGAGAGTAAAGATCTCTTACTTCCAATTTCTCCAAGAGTGATTTTTCTTCAGTTTGTAAACTGGCATCACGAAAATCTTCTGGTTGAAGTTTCATTTTCATCAGCCTTATGACTTTGTCAGCTTCAAAGACTGGTGCCGTTTGTTGAACTGACTGCTGTTGTGTTTGAGAAGTAGGAATAGCAGTGGCATTCTCTTGAGTATCTTTAGTTGTCAAATGTTGTTCCCCCTCAGTAGGTGCTATCTCACTTGAGATTTCAGGATACAAGCATCTTACAACTGATCTTTCTTCTGTGGATACTGATTTTCGCTTGGTCCTCTCGTGTTCGGTTTCTTTCTTTGAGACACAATTGACCGTTTTCCTTCATCTTGGAAAGTTGTTTCGTGATTTCCTTTGATGTCACAGCTTTCCCTTTTTCCTTTCCTTCCTTAATTCTTTCCAAATAAAACTGAATGATTCCACTAAGAGTCTTCTTTAGTCGGAATCTGCCATCAGTTACTTGTCCTTCAGCTTGACCTTTTGGCCATACTTTCTAATTCAGCTAAATATTGCTTCTTGAATTGATTGACAATATAACCTGCCCAATTAAATTCTATGTTGTCCCAGATTATATTCATCAGCAAAATATTTTCTTCTGAAAGTATATTGATCCCTTTAAATTTTCCAATGACGTGTTTGCTGAGCCATCTGCTGAGATGTCCAAATTCTGGCTTGATTTTGTCGACATAAACTCCAGGTACGATTGGTTCTGTAGACGAAGTAATCATTGCGAGAAAAGCTTCCTTCTCCAATGGTAGGGTTGCTAACTCTATTGAAGTTGTTGTTGTATTTGCGAACCCAAAGAGTGATCTCATAACTCTTTCATTGAACACAATGTGATCTCCTCGAACAGTTGTAATCAAGGAGTCCCTGATTAATCGCATATTTTGCCAAAACTGCAAAATGCCTTCCACATCTCGTTTTTCTTTGAAGCGAACTTCTAGGATGTTGTTCAATCCTGGTTGCTTTTCGATTTTGTCTCGTATACAGCTGGCTAAAAGAGTGTTTTGACACATAGCTTCATACATTTCGAGTGTCAGTTCATCCAGCTCTGTGATTAATCGTCTATCTTTCGAATCAATTGCAGTGGCCATTGTTTGAGTGTGAACACAAAGAAATTTGATTTGAGGGGTAGGTTTGAAAAGAGTCTGTTTTTCTTAAAAGAAAATGTTAGTGTGAACAGAGATTGAATAAATAGGTGGGATATCCTGGCGGTTGAATGGTACAACTTTTCAAATTCCATGATGGTTTTGATAACCGATACATGTACTGCTTTCTGACAATCGTGGGGTGTACACACGAAGTCCTGACAAAAAGAACTGTGGCAATTTAATGCGCTATAATCGCTGTTGATTTTATCTTATCAACCTTTGACCAAATTGAATAAACTGATGCTGAGGTCAGTTTTAGGAATAATTCAGTTCCTATCAAATTGTTCAGTTCTGTCAAATTTTTCAATTTGTCAGTTTGATATTGTTGATGTCAATGACTGATCTGTTAAGTGAGCGCACCCAACATAACAAAGATTAATCCCCTTGACGAATCTCTGGCTTATCTGACTTTAATAATACCCAACTCAGTTCTTAATTTTGCAAATCTCTCTTTGTCCAGTGGCTTAGTAAAGATGTCTGCCAACTGATCTTCTGTAGGTACATAAAGAACTGTTATATCCTTTTTCTCTGCATGATCTCTTATAAAGTGGTGACGAACATCAATGTGCTTTGTTCTTGAGTGTAAAACTGGATTATCAGTAATTGCAATTGCACTTGTGTTATCACACATTATAGGAATTGTTCCTTCTTCTATCCCATAGTCTCTTAATTGTTTTCTGATCCATAAAACTTGAGCACAACAACTTCCAGCTGCTATATATTCAGCTTCTGCTGTTGAAGTTGAGATTGAGTTTTGCTTCTTGCTAAACCATGACACAAGTCTATTTCCTAATAACTGACATGTGCCTGATGTGCTTTTCCTGTCCACTTTGCATCCAGCATAATGTGAATCTGAGTAAGAGATTAGCTTGAATTCTCCTTCTTTTGAATACCAAATACCAACTCCATCTGTGTCTTTTAGATATTTTAAGGTTCTCTTCACAACTGTGAGATGGCTTTCCTTGGGTCTTGATCAAAATCTTGCACAAACACCGACAAGAAAAAGATATGTCTGGCCTACTTGCTGTAAGATAGAGTAAACTTCCAATCATCCTTCTGTAGAGTGTTTGATCAACATCTTTACCTTCTTTATCTTCATCTAGTCTGATGTTGGTTCCCATTGGTGTAGAAATTCCAGTAGATTTCTCCATATCAAACTTTTTGATGAGTTCTCTTGTATATTTGGTTTGATGAATGAAGATTCCATCAACCAATTGTTTAACTTGCAATCCTAGGAAATAATTTAATTCTCCCATCATACTCATTTGAAATTTGCTTTTCATTAAACTTGCAAATTTTTCACATAGCTGTTCATTTTCTGATCCAAAGATGATATCGTCAACATAAATTTGAACAAGTAGAGTATCTTCTCCATTCTTCATCCTGAATAATGTTTTGTCGATTGTTCCTTTGATAAATCCGTTATCTACCAAAAATTGAGACAGAGTTTCGTACCAAGCTCTTGGTGCTTGTTTAAGTCCATAAAGAGCTTTCCTTAGTCTGAAAACTTTATCAGTTTGATCCTTGATTTCAAATCCAGGTGGTTGTTGAACATACACTTCTTCTTCAAGAATTCCATTCAAAAACGCACTTTTAACATCCATCTGGTAGACTTTGAATTTCTTGTGAGCTGCATAAGCAAGAAAAAGTCTGATTGCTTCTAATCTTGCGACTGGTGCGTAAGTTTCATCAAAATCTATGCCTTCTGCTTGAGAATATCCTTTGGCTACAAGTCTGGCTTTGTTTCTAATGACATTTCCATCTTCATCAAGTTTATTTCTGAAAACCCATTTGGTTCCAATGATATTGACATGAACTGGTTTATCTACCAGTTCCCATACTTGATTTCTCTCAAATTCATTTAGTTCTTCTTGCATAGCTAATATCCAATCTGGATCTTTCAAGGCTTCTTCAAGTTCTTTAGGTTCTGATTGGGATAGAAAGCATGCTATCATTGCATCTAGTTGATGTCTTGTTCGAACTCCAGCTTGAGTATCACCAATAACTTGTTCTTCAGGATGATCTTTCATCCATTGATGTGTGTGAGTTTGTATTTGCTGATTTGTATTTTGTTCAACTGATTCTTCAAAAACTGGTTCTTGAATTTGTTCAACTGAATCTGATTGAGGTTGTTCAAATTGTTGAGTAGTTGGAAACTGAGGTTGATCTTGATCTGAACATTCTGAAATTTGTAGTCTTCCAACATCAATTAAAACAGGCTCTGGTGTGATTGGTAACTAAGACTGAGGAACTGGTTCTGGTCGGTCTTCAGTTGTTTCACCAGGAAAATTTGGTTCATCAAATACCACATGTATTGATTCTTCATGCTTGAGTGTCCTTTTATTCAATACTCTGAATGCTTTGTTGACACTTGAATATCCTAGGAAAATTCCTTCATCAGCTTTGGGTTGAAAAACATGAAGTTGATCTTTTCCATTATTGTGTATGAAGCATTTGCTTCCAAATGCATGAAAGTATGAAACATTTGGTTTTCTTCCATTCCAAATTTCATAAGGAGTCTTTTTCGTGTCTCTTGTTCATGAGAGCTCTGCTTACGAGTATAGCAAGTTGTGTTTATCGCTTACGCCCAATATCTTTCAGTAGTTTAGCTTCACAAATCATAGTCCTTCCAGCTTCTTTGAGTGTTCTGTTTCTTCTTTCAGCTACACCATTTTGTTGAGGTGTTCCTTTGGCAACAAGTTGGTGTAAAACACCATTTTCTTCACAATATTCAATAATCACACTGTTGAGGAATTCAGTTCCTTTATCAGATCTTATCTTCACAACTGAAACTCCTTTCTGATTCTGAAGTCTCTTAAGAAGTTCTGTGAGTTTTTGCTTGGTTTCACTTTTCTTGGTTAAAAGATGACCTGGTATATCTTGAAAAATCATCTACTACCACCAATGTATACTTCTTTCCACTCGATCATTGATTGGTGTAATAGGTCCAAATAAGTCCATATGTAGCAATTCTAGGTGTCCAGTTTGTTGAATCTTTGAGACTTAGTTTTGAAACTTGCCTTTGTTTGTTTTCCTGTGACACGCATCACATAAGTCGTCCCTTCTTATATGATATCTCTGGTAGTCCAATAACTAGCTCTTCTTAACAAGTGTATTGATGTCATCAAAGTTGAGATGACTCGCTTTCTTGTGCCATAGCCACCGATTTACGATTTGGTGTGCACAAGCAAACAAGTTTCAATGACGGTCGTTGTCCATCTACCACATACATGTTTTCCTTCCTTCTTCCGGCTAGGACAACTTGATAAGGTGATTCACCGATGACAACGCAGAATTCTTTATCAAAAGTAACTTTGTATCCCATATCACAAAATTGACTTGTCTTTGAGTAGATTGTAGTGTAGTCCTTCTACATAGGATACATTCTTGATTGTAAGTCCATTTCGATTAAGGTGCCAAAACCTCTGTGTAACTCTGGTTTATCTTTACTTCCAAAATTAACTTTTGGTCCATTCTTTTCAACGAAATTATCGAGACAGTTCTTTGCTCTTTGTCATGTGTCTAGAGCAACCACTCACAAAGTACCATATATCTGCAATGAAAATTAAAATTTTTAGGTACCCAACTCAGTTTGGGTCCATGAGGTCGATTGTCGCGACAACTCGGGAATATATCCTTTTGGAATTCTTCGGATATTGTTGCACTTGTTTTCATATATGTAAGCCACACTCCCATAGTATCTATGTTTGGATTGTGTCTTATTTATATGATTTCTCAGATCTTCTAACTGTAATTTATTTCCATGTTGATTTTTGTTATTAAACCTGGAGTGGTAACCATCATTCCTTCTGTACAGAGGTCAATACTGACCTTTGTACTGTGACTTATGCTGAGAACGGAGATTAGTCCTCTGCTGAGTTTTGGACTGAAACTTGTGATAAGTTTTCGGTCTGGAATGATTGTCATTATTAGTTTTAATAACAAATTCAGTAAAATTCCAATCATCATCAGAGGGATACAACCTTCCTTTCCCCCTGAATGTGTGAATCTTTGAATGATTGACATTCTTGGATTTGTTTTGATTGTAATTTTTCTAGTTCCTGACTTCATTGGTTTTTGTGGATCTGGCAGTTGATTTGCCGTGTCGGTTTCTATTGAATACAGCTGGTCTACCATTTGATTTAGTTTTGTAGGTAGATACGATTGTCTTCTTAGAAACCGATTTATCTGTGTGATAATCGCTTTCTTGGTTCAACAATTTTCTCGCCAGTGGAGCTTGCTCAACCACAAACTTAATACCAGTTTTGGTACTCAGCCCAGTGGCTTTGCTAGTTCCATTCTTCGAAGATTGCCGTGTATCAAATCCTAACCCAGTTTTGTCTCCATATGGTTTTCCTGATTTGAATCCAATAATTGAACTTGATTGAGCAAACGATTCGATTGCGGCTAGCGATCTGATGATCGATCTTTGAATCTTTTGTTTATCAGTTTTTGTCAGTTTCAACATTTTTAGTTCAGACTTCAATCTTTCAACTTCAAGAATTAGAATTTCTTTCTCAGCTTTGATTGATTCATAACCAGCTTGTATGGTTACTAGTTGATCATCAATTCATCAAGAGTTTCTTCTAATTCTAGATTTTTTGGATTGGAGTCAGCAGTCGAAGAACATGCATTCATCATGGAAATCTGAGCTGAGGAATATTTAGAGTTTGAATCACATACCTCATTTGGATCTTCCATGTGTGCCATTAAAGTTGTATCATCTGATAATCTTTCAGTACCAGCTTCATAATCTGATTCATCTCCAGCAAGAAGTGCTCTTCTACCAACTCTCTTTGGTGGTGTCTTCTTGATCAGTTCTGGACATTCGGCTTTATAGTGTCCTGGTTTCTTGCAGTTGAAACAGAGGTATTCATCATCTTTTCTTTTCTCATGAGTCCTTTTGATGAACTTTTGAGTGACTGGATGTCCACTCTTCATTCTTCGAATCTGCTTCATCATTAGAGCCATTTGTTCTTCCATTTCATCCAATTCATGAATATTGTTAGATGAGTTTTCTTGAATCTCATTTGATCTTTCTTTGCAAGTCTTTGTGGTCTTTGGTTCTTCCAGAGCTTTGATTATTGCGGTTTGTGGTTGTGAAATCTTCACTTGAATTCATAAGATTTCGAGATCTCGAAAGATCTTGAATGAATCTTCACATCAAGTCTCCTAGATTCTTCCATGGCGGTGACCTTCATTTTCCAAAGACATTGGAAATGCCTTCAATATTCGGTGTTGATGACTTTCTTTGAGTATTCAATCTTGAGCAGATCTAGTTCATCCATAATAGCACTGAATCTTGTCTCCATTTGATCAATGGTTTCTCCAGATTTCATCTTGAAATTCTCAAACTTTTGCTTTGCAAATGAAATTTTATTCTCCTTGATTGAATCTGCCCTTCAAAAACTAATTGAAGTTTGTCCCACATTTCTTTGGCGCTTGTGCATTCTTTCACTTTTAAGTACATGTTGTTTGTCAAGGGTTACGAGGATAAACTCCATGGCAACATTGTTGAGATGTTTCGCTTGCGATCATCACTGGTCCATTCAGATTTGGGTTTTGGAACTCGAACTTGTCTGTCACCTTCAGTTTGCATGTAGGTGATCTGGATTGGTCCATCAGTGAGTACATCCATCATTTCATCATGAGTAGTTTGCTAGGAATGCCTGCATACGACGTTTATATTCATCAAATCATCCATGTTGCACATAAGCATTTGTCTTGCATACTTGATTGTTATCCATTGTGAGTGAGTGAAGACTGACTGTAGATTAATTTAATTTAAAAAAAACCTTTCAAATAAGAACAACTAGAGGATAACGAGCAAATGATATATGGTTAAAGAAACACTGCTCCGATACCAATTGTTGGTCCCTTGGAAAGGCTAACACAAGTTTAGAGGGGGGGTGGGGTGGGGGGGTTGAATAAACTTGTCACCAAAAACTGAGTTTAAAACAAATTATGGTTCAGATAAAACTTGTGTGGAGTTGAGCTGACTAAGCTGAGATTAAGTCAAACTGACTTAAGCTGAAACTGAGTCAACCGGCAGCGGATATGATTTTAGCCTTTATAATGATCTTGTTGTTCTGTTATGAAAACTGAGTGTTGTGAACTGAATTCTGGTGAATGTCAGTTGTGACTGTGAGATGTGTAACAATCAAGTATCACAATCTCAGAATAAATACTAAATAAGTAAGTAAATGCGTAAAGTAAATAAGGCGGATGTTATAGAGGTTCCGGTGGTGTAATCCTCATGACGTCCTCTCTTCCCCATGGTGCGGAGGAAAATTCCACTAGAACTTCTTGAGGTGAATCAGTAACAAAAAGTCCTAAACAATAGTCCTTGGCTAATTCCTACCTTCACTATCTAAACAATTGTAGAAGCAGGTAGAATTGCTTTGCTCTCCAAATGCTTGAACCACTTTGGTCCTTAGAGGGTAGGATTGCCTCTTCACCACTACTACCACAAACACAGTCTACCCGATTGCTTGTCACAATCTGTCCTTGACAAAACCTTCCCGGTTTGCTTCACAGTCTAAACCTTTGAAATAGAATCAAAGTTGGGCTGAGAATCAATAAATTGATTCTTGTTTGTGGTTCTTCAGAGTGTTGAATTCTTGATAAATTCTTTGTAGCTTTGAACACTTGAAGAAATACTAGATATGATCTTGTTGTAGTTCAGTGATGATAACAATTCAAATAGAGTGCACAAATTGCTTGTTAATTCTTGTATATGCTCTGTTCTATATATGTTGTTGTTGGTGCAAGGTCTTCTATTTATAGTGTGAAGTCCAACGTTCATCTGGCTTTGATTTGAATTGTATATATCACAACGGTTATATTTTCTGACCGTTCCTGCTGTGTCAGTGACTCATCCAATGAAATTTCTTTCTTTACAACGTTCAACTGTACTTTCAGTCTGTTGGATGATTGACTTGTAAAACTGAGTTTCCTTATCAGTTTATCACTGAGTTTATTAGTTGTCAGTTTCCTTACTGACTTGGAGTATTAACTGAGATTTTATTCTTCTTCAAATATCAGTACTCCAGTTTTTATCTGATTACAATTGACTTAATCAGAGTACACCATGATACATTTATCATCTAAGAATTCATTGTCCTTATGATTCTTAGGTCTTCATACAAGATCTATAAAGTCAGTTCAGGTCACCACAATCTTGCCTGAATTCCAACTTTACAGTCTCGACTTTTAATCTTCATAACTGAGTTTGAACCTCGGTTCTTCATTCTTCAATAATCGAGTCATGTGTCCTCGGTTCTTCCATCTTCTAGATAAGCCAACCGAGTCTCAGTAACTCTCAATGAACTTACCTTCTTCAATGAGGTGTATTCCGAGTCGGTTTGTTTGTCTTGATGATTTCGATTTTCTAATTGATTCTCGCCGCTTTGATTTCACACACACTATTAATTACGATTGCTTGTCCGATGTAACCTATACAAAAATCGGACTTCAATAAAACTTATACATTCGATTCTAGACATCTTTTAGCTTTCCACTATAACAAATTGGCTTGACACTTCATCAAATGGGGTTAAGATAACATTATAATAAATAAGATGAATTATCATCAAAACATAAATTTTATTTCCAACAGTAAACACTCAGGATCCTTTTAAATGATCAAACAAGTCATTAATGCGAGGCAAAATATACTTGTTCTTTACTCTCAACCCGTTTGACTAGTCCTGCATAATCTCAGCTTCCATCTTTCTTCCTTTACAAAGAGAACATGCGTTCCCCAAGGTGAAACCCCGGACTGAGTCATCTTCATATCCAATATTTATTGCATCTACTCTCTGAGTTCTTTAAGCTTATCTGGGGTCATTTTATATGGCCGTTTCAAATTTGGCTGAGCCTCTGGAACCAATTTGATTTCTAACTCAACTTTTCAAACTGGAGGAAAGCCAGTAACTTCTTGGAAAAACTTTCGGAAACTCACAAACTATTGGGGAATTTTCCAACTGAGGCCGAAGCTTCTGAAGATCCATAGTATACGGTGCATAACTGTAGTTGACTCTGGTATCACATCACCTGTAAGCTCCAAAACTTGGGCCTCAGTATAATGAATCTATTAACTACTTTGGCCCATTGTCATCGTTTAACCTGAAACTTTTAATTCATTTTATCAAGTCCATTGTGTTTTAGAATTCTATTAATAACATTTCTTAAACTCTTCTACCATGAAATAGTAGAAAAATGGAGTGCTTTACAACATTTGTAAAGCACGTATTATTCAAATAAGCAATGCTAGTTACACAACCACAACGTCATAACGAGTGATTCATCCAGATTTTAAACTATTGATCATCATATATGTTACATTGATCATGATGTAAGTCCCCGATGATCAATAAAGCAAAATAATGTTGTGTCATTCATTGTGATTACATGGTTGTGTCACTAACGTTAATCTATTCGACGATGATAGCATGAAACTATTAAAGATACTGTTACTGCATGGAGTAATAAGGATGACACTTTGGAGAAATAAGGATGACGTTCTTGGAGTAATAAGGTGTTTAATTAATTAAATGCGTAACAAAGCACCAACAATTTGGAAATGTTTGTTTTTGAGTTGAGTCTTGAATTATCGATCTTGAGGATAAGGCGGTTAAGTTGTTAGTTTAAATGTAGCATTATCTCCTGTTTTATTGGAATTAATAGCTGTATTATAGGAGTTAAAATCGAGTTAGGACTCCTACAACTAGTTGTATTTTTCTACGCTATTTAAACCACTAATGTCATCCATTGTAAGTATCATCTTTTTTCTGAATTAATAAAAGAATTCGAGTTCTACACTAGTTGGTCCCTTGAAACGGCTTTGGTTAAGTTTAAAGGGGGGGGGTGAATAAACTTAACACTTAAAACTTTTTGGAGTTAACAAACTCTCGGCAACTTCAAGAACTTCTTTGATACTTGATAGTCTGTGACACTCGATAGTCTGGCATTTGTTGAGTTTCTTGAATTTGTGCAAATGAAATATATCAAAAATTAAGCCTTATTATTTGTTGTTAAATATGATACCAAGTATTAGATACTCATTGAGTGTATACGTGTGATTCGATTGCTAGATTCAGTGAATTGATGTGTTAGATAAACTAAGTGCTAATATAAATGCGAGAAAGTAAGTAGGCGAGATTTTATAGTGGTTTACGGTGGTGTAATCTCGTCAAGACACTCTTCTCTGTGATGTTGGAGGTAATTCACTAGAGATTCTTTAGGTAGCTGTTACAAAAATCCCTAAGTTGCTTGTTCTTCACCAATAACTATGGCTTCACAAACTGAACACTTGGAACAGGTAGGATTGCTGCACCAAAGTCTTCCACTGGTCCTTGAAGGGTAGGATTGCCTCTTCACCAGCTCCACCACAAACAACAGTCTTTCACACCCAAAGATGCTTCACTTTCTTCAGTAGATTTCTTGTAAAAGAAAGATTGAATCAAGTAAGCGATTCAGCTTTCAGCAGCTTGATCAGGATGATATGATCAGCACCTTGATGTCTTCAAGTGTGTAAACTTGATGCATCTTGAATGCAGATTACACTTGAAGAAGTTTTCTGGATCAGTAGCTTTATGCTCAGCAGGGTCAGCAGGGTGTTTTTCTGATTTAATTTTGATTGCTCGAGATGGATCCTTATTTTTCTTCAAAAATCATCACTTGTATCTGAGTTAGGAGTCATCTATTTATATGTAGACATCCTTGTGACTTATGTTTGAAATTCAAACATAGCCGTTTTGGATTTGTCTCCATCTTGACTTGCTTTTTCCTTTGTTCCTAGGGTGACACTTTGGACTCCTTTTGACGAGTTCTGATCTGTCCACCCTTTGACTTGTATCCATTGGATAAAGGTCTGAATCTTTCCAACATCCCTTTAATCTTAACCATTGATTTGTTTGATAAATCAGAGGTTGTTAGCTATCCCTTTCTTTGTAATCTTCCAATGCAGCCTTTGATTAGATCGAAATATGTGTCCAGCAGGTTCCTGAGAACATAAGTCTGCTGATATACACATCAGCAAGCTGATCCAAATGTTGTTGTGTTTAAAAACACTTCAGCTAACTGTATTTTATCTAACTTTAATTTATGAAGTTAGATTACACCCTTTTGCATATAACTAAGTTCTAATCACCACTTAACTTGTGGAACTTAGACCTTGTACACAAGGTATATGTAATCAGTTTAGGTCATCACAGACTTCCCTAAATTCTGATTCCATATCCTTGACTTTAATTACTAAGTTTGATCCCTTAGCCTTCACTAACTGAGTTTGAGCCCTCAGCCTTCAGTCTTCAGTCTTCAGCAGGTTCCTGATTAGTCTAATGACTCAGCTACCCTACTGATCTAGACTAGTCTGCTGATGTAAGTCAGCTGACCTTTTACAGTGCTTGTTTGATCAAACCTATACAAGATCAAACTCTAATAAACTTATACATTTGATCTAGACATCTTTTTGCCTTTACTCTATAACAGCTAGTCTGGCACTCATCACTAAAACTTAAAAATAAGTCCAACAATTTCCCCCTTTTTGGTGATGATGCCAATACCCTCCTTACAGCAAAGCAAAAAGATTAAAAACAAATACAAAACAAGTATAGTCATATCTCATTATAATCCGTTGTTCAAAAGTATTACAGTCTAGATACAACAAATGATAAAACAGATAATGTATGCTGATCTACTCTCTTCTTTCTCTTTCTTCCCTTGCCTTTTCTGCTTGCTCTTGATAGGCTCTTATCTCTCTGATCATTTCTCTCATCTATTCATTTTCAGTCAGAGAGAAATCAATCTGATGATTCACTTGTTTCCACCATTGCCATGCTTCAGGTAGAGTAAGGTTGATTTGATGTACTCTAAAGCCTAAACGCATGTATACTTCCTTGAATTCATTAAGTGACTCCTTTGCATTGGTAGTAGGTAAACTCCTTCCACCTCTACCACCTCTTCCACCTCTACCACCTCTGTGTGCAGCCCTCATGGATTTAACCATTGCTTCCCAAAACTTGAGTCCAAGAAAGGAATTGAGTCCCTCATGGAAACCTTTATCATGAAAAGGTCTTCTTTTGCTGTTGTAGACCTTCTTGTACTCTCTGAGAAGATCATCAGTAAGTGGAAGTCTACCAGGTGCAGGCTCCCTAAAAGCATTAGTGTCATCTTCCCATCTTTTCTTAGCAAAGATTCAGCGACCTCTTTTGCTCTCTCTTTGTTTGGCTCTCTTCCCCTTATTGACATCATCAACAAAGCGGGACAAAGAAAGGCCATGTACACTCTCATGTGTGAGCACTAGGTTGTTCAGTTGACCCTCCATAATTTCAGTCCTAGTGTCAACAGCTGCGATCCTTCCTTGCAATGTTTGCTCCAGTAGAGTTATTCTCAGTGATTTTAGGATCTAGCAGCAGGTTGCAGTGTTCCAGCAGATTCAGCCACAGCAGGCTTAGGTGTCTCAGCAAGCTTATCAAGCTTCTGGTGAATGGATGTAAGTTGTTCTTTCAGAAACTTGTCTTTCAGTGTATTTCATTGCTTGATCCCCTTAACATCTTGAGCAAGGTCATCAAGAGCATATGGGGTGGAGGTAATATTGTAAGCAACAGTTTCAGTAGTTCTTCCTCTATTCTCCACTAAATTCATTAAGTTTTCAAATCTCTGCTCTTGCCTGTCAAGTTGAGTTCTTAACCTTGTAATGTCATTTCTGACAGTCCTCAACTCATCCAAAACCTCTGCTGGTACTCCACCAGCCATTCCTCCAGCCATGTGTCCAGCAGCTTCATCAGCAGTCTCTTCAACAGTGTATTGTGCCCTCTGTCTGCTGACAACCATGGCAAAGCTCATATCCCTTCCAGCAGGGTTAGGTCCTTGGAATTCCTCCAGAATAGGATCAATAGCAGGCTCTTCAAAAACTGGTACAAATGCCTATTGAGGTTCATCATTAATAGGTTCTTCCTCAGGCAATTGAAACTTCTCATCACTGTAGTCATAGTCTAGGAGCTGCTCATCCTCATCAATAACAGCAGTCTGCTAACCATCTTTCCTTTCAGTGACTTTTCCTCCAGCAGGCTCCACTACAGCAGCCCGTTCTTCAACAATAGCAGGGGTTTCCTTCAAACCCATAGATAGTTCCAACCTATGTCCAGGTGTTCTTTGTACCTCAGCAACCTATACCTCATGTTCCAACCTTTTTCTAGGTCTTTGTTTGTACCTCTCGACAACTGTACCACCATTTCTTTCACCTTTGTTCAGTCTTTGTTTGTGTGCCACAAAGAACTGTCTGAGGAATACATACATATTCTCCTTTTGAAATTCCCTAATATCAGAAATCCTTCTTAGAAAATTTGCAGCCTTGGTTAGAGTGTCCTCAGTGTCAATCCAGTCTTGATATTGAATTGAATCCTCAGAACTGACATCAGGCTCACTAAGATCAGTAACCCTTTATTCATCTGAATCCACAGTCTGCTGATCATTAGTATGTTCAGCAGGTTCTTCAACAAATAGAGTGTCTATCTCACCAACCATCCTATTTGCACCAATAGATATTCCCTCATTGATTTGTGTTCGGTAAGTTTTAAATTTATAGTTTTACCGGAACACCCTAAGTGCAAGGCACGTTGTAGTGGGTATTACCGGGTCGTCCAAGGAACCGAATGATGTCGGAAACAAAAATACAGTTAACGTACCGGTGAATTGTCACGATAAATCTAATTAAAATAATAAAGTTCCTACAAATTCTATGGTCCTAAATAATTTCTATTGAACTAATAAACCAAAAGAGATCAAATTAACACTAAAGGAAATAAAAATTGAAAAACAACAAATTAAACCTAAATAAGCTATTGAATCTAAAATCCAAATTGCTATGAAAAATTACTGACTTTCTTCTTAATGTAACGAGACAGTAGGGCAACAAGGATTCTACCAAACAACCACCACCCAACCAGTTTGTGAGATGAATCAAATTTCTTGGTGTGATCTAACTTAAATCCAATCAAATTTCTTTAATCAAATTTATTTGGTTTCTGTTCCCTTTCTCAAGTGAAACAAAATTAACAATAAAAGAACATGATCATGAGTTCGTTTCCGAATCTCCTACCCAATTAACAATAAACTAATCTCTCGGAATATCATTAACTGTATCGAATGAAGGGTTCTATGTAAATTTAATTCTCATCAAATTCAAAACAACAATTGTTTCATCGATTTTTCAATCTAACAAAACATACATTCAAACAATTCAAAACATTCGATAAAGAAAAATAAATTCAAACTCACTAATAATGTTTACTGAAAATATCCTGGTTATGGTGATGTTGTAATGGCTTCATCCCGTTGTCCTCATCGCGAATTGCTTAGCCTTCAATCATCTTCGATCTCCAAAAGAAAATTGAAAGAATGAAACTCATGTTTTTGTGTGATGCAGCGGTCATTTGCTAGGGTATCACGCGGCCTTTGTGTAATGATGTGTTGTAATTAGGGTTGAGAATACGCTGCTATATATAGGGAAATAAATCGGCTATGCTTATGTCGGCCTCCGGACGCACGTTCAAACGGCTGGATTCCCGTCCAGGGTACGTAAATTGTTTGAGTCAGGCCGAGTCTTGAGTGGATGCACGTCCAATGCAAAATTGGACGCCAGTTCAGCAAAAAACTTCCACATCCTGATCTGATTTCCGCCAGTGGACGCTAGTCCAGTATTCCAGACGTTCGTCCAGGTAAAAACGTAACTTCCTGAATCGAGATCTTCTCTTGGACGCTCGTCCAGTACTCCATATCTTCAGTCCAAGTTGACTTGCATCCTTCTTTTTCCACTTAATCTCCCAAGTGAACATCTTTTTAGCTCATATAATGCCATGCAAATGTACCTACAACATGATAGAAACATGCAAACTGTAGAAACATATATATAGATGGAAAATCATCGATAAAAACACGTATAAGCTCGAGTTTGCTAGTAAATTGTTTCCATACCCATTCTTTCAATATTTCACTTAAACTCATACTTTTCTATAAAAAGTAATAAAATACGAAGAATATTGTTACGGGATAAAGCGATAAAAAACAATAAAAATCACCGTTAACAATTTGTGCCTCTAGATCATCCATGGTGAGATCCTCCAGATCCTCATTCATTTGTTCAGTTTGTTGCCTTTCAGTGGATTTTCCAACACCAGTAGACTGCTCTACTCTTGGTTCAATAATCATAGTAGTTCCACTGACTCCTCCTGGACCAGAGGGGTGATCATCACCAGAATCAGATGATGATGAGTCATCACTATCTGATTCATCTCTAGGATCTCTGAATTTGATACCCTTTTCCTTCTTTTGTTGATAAAAAAGATCCATCAATATTGATTCCAACAGAGAGGTATCAATTAAATCCAACAAATTTTCCACTCTCAACTTCTTAAAAGCCCATTCTTCAAAATCTGTCATTGGTTCTGCAGCTGGCTTTTGTCTCTTGTAGAATCCAAACTTCCATTGGAAATAATCAGCCACCAACTGGAGTTTAGGATCAACAAACTTCTCTTTCTTCTTCTTCTCATGTCTCTCAAATGGCATGGTTGGTTTTCTGGGAGCTGTTCCAGTACCTTGCTGACCTCCAAAGGTCTAAACAAGTAAATTCAGAGTTTCTTCCACAGATGCTTCTAGGTCAGTAGGTTGCTCAGGTTGTATGTTAGTCCCTACTACCTCCATCTATACTACACTAGGTTCCCCCTGACTTATATGCTCATCAGCAGGGTTAGCAACAGATTGCTCTTCCCCCTGAACTATTGCAGAACTTGCAGGGTCTTGTACCAACTTTTCCACTTCCACAGCAGGTGTAGACTCAGTAGTTTGCAATGGTTCTTCTACAAGTTGCTCAAAACAACTTGCGCAGCTTCAAGAGGCTCAAGACCTTTGCGGAGAGGATTCAGTAGCTTCTACAACAGGCTCAGGGTTAGTAGTCTGCTATGATTCTCCAGCAGGTTGCTCAATAACAACCTCTACATCCTCAGTAGGCTTGATAATTGTTAAGGGCTCAGCCTCAATAGCCTCTCCTACTTCTTCTTCTTCTTCTTGTTGTTGCCTTTGAGCCTCCAAAGTTTTCAATTGCTTCCCTTTGCCATGTTTCCTTTTCTTGGCAATCTCTTTCATTCTTTTGGATAGTTGTTCAGCTTCAATCTCAGTAGACTCCCTCTTTCTACTGGCTTCCTTTTGTTGCTCCTTCAAGATTTCAGCAACAGTCTTCTTCTTTGCAACTACAGCAGGGTCAGTAACCTCAATTTCAGCTGGACCCTCAGCAGACTCAGCAGTCTCTGATGTTTGCTTTCTTGTCTTTCTAGGCTTTAGCAATTCTGTAATTTTTCTTGTGTCAGCAGCCTTCCTCTTTTCAGTAACCTTCTTTGGTGTAGCAGGCTTAACAACTTTCTTGACCTGCTCACCACCAGCATCATCATCTCCACCATCATTATCACTTTGTGTGGCCTCATCATCCATATCTTCATCATCATCCAAACCAGGGATAGGATAGTCAATCTCTTTCTTGTATCTGGATTTATTTAACTTTTCAGGTGCAATATCAGCAATTCCCAAATGATTCAGCAGGGCCTGAACCATCAATCCCAAAGGTAAAGCCTTGGATTTCCTTGTCCCTTCTTTTTCTTCTTTTGCTACCTTCTTCATGTAGTGGACAAAGAATCTAGCCCAATCAAACTTCATGCTTCTGCAAATGATCATCAGCAGTTCTATTTTGGGTCCTGATAAAGTATCCAATCTTCAAATGCCTAAGATATTCTTTGCAATAATCTTGCTCAGCAGGTTGTATTCATAACCAATATGCTTCACATTAATGCCTGGAATTGATTTGATGGCATTATTGGTCTTGATTCTATCAACAAAATCCATTTTTGACAGTCCCATTTCCTCAGATTTGTTGGAGCATCGACATCGGTGCAAAACCAAAAACTTCCTCAAAGAGTTTGAGGAAACTTCAATCTCCTGGGCATTTACTGTTGTGGTGAATGCCTCTCTACCTTCTCTTATTACAATATTTCTCCAGAAGTTAACAACATTTGTATATGATATTGTTTCCAATCTTATATTGAGCACATTTTCCAAACCTTCATATCTTATTATTCTTCGTCCAATATTGATAGCTAATTCTGTTTGGTTAGCATCCACAACAAAGCCTCTCTCACTTTGACTTGTTCCGATTTGAACATCATCCTTTTCTGCCATTGTTTTAAGAAAAAGATGAAGAAGATAGCTCTCAAATCTGTGTTCACACAGTGTATACGCAGAGAAAATCAATCAATATTGAAAGTTACTTACGTATATAGAGTATATATAATGAGAGAGTAGTGGTTAGAAACTGCCGGACCACGTCATCGTAGCATTAACCACGATTAAAGTTGGAATAAATGGGATCTTGACACGTGGCCCATTACTTATCCATAAATGTTTGTAACCGTTCGATTATGTAACCATGAGCTTATAAAGATAAGATGAATATCCCGCCATTTGCTTTTGAATTTTGTAAGTTTGGTGTGTAACGCTTCCTTCATGATTTGGCTCGGCAACCTGCCGACAAAAAGTCTTAGCGACTTCTTGTGAGTTACTCTGCTGATGTTTAATTCCTTTTGTTTTGTCCAACTGATAATACAAGATGAAGTTTAATACCAATGACTGATCTGTCAAGTGAGCTCACCCAACATGACAAAGACCAATCCCCTTGGCAACTTCATTTGCTCAATTGTCCAAACATAAGTACATGGAATTGTTGATACCAATGACTAATCTGCTAAGTGAGCTCACCCAACATAGTAAAGACTAATCCCTTGGTGAATTCGAAAGATGCTCACCGATTAAGTTTATATCAGTCAACTTTTATAATTCCAAGTTCAGTCCTTAGTTTAGCAAATCTTTCATTGTCTAGTGGTTGAGTGAAAATATCAGCAAGTTGATCTTCAGTAGGGATATATAGAACCACCACATCTTTCTTTTCAACATGATCTCTTATGAAGTGATGTCTCACATCAATATGCTTGGTTCTTAAGTGCTAAACAAGATTTTCTGTGATTGAAATTGCACTTGTGTTGTCACACATTATAGGAATTTCTCTTTCTTCAATTCCATAATCCCTTAACTGTTGTCTTAACCAAAGTATTTGTGCACAAAGAACTTCCAAAGAAGAATGTACTCGGCTTTTCAAGTGAAAGTTGATATAGAATTATGTTTCTTGCTAAACCAGGAAACCAGTCTATTTCCCATTAACTGACAGGTTCCTATGGTGCTTTTTCTATCAATCTTGCATCCAAAGATAATCAATCGAGTAGGATATAACCTTGAAACTTCCATCTTTTGAATACCATATCCCTACTCCCAAAGTCTCTTTTAGATACTTGAGAACTCTTTTAACTGCAGCCAAGTGACTTTCCTTAGGTTTTGATTGAAATCTTGCACAAACACCTACAGCAAATGATATATCAGTCTGGCAGCGATGAAGGTACAAAGAGATCGCCTATCGCCTTCACAGATAAAGTCCAATCAACATCTTTGCCATCTTTATCTTCATCCAATCTAATGTTTGTGCTCATAGGAGTTGATACCTTGGTGCTGTTTTCCATACCAAATTTCTTCAGTAACTCCTTGGTATACTTGGTTTGATGAATGAAGATTCCATCTTTCATTTGTTTGACTTGCAATCCCAAAAAGTAGTTCATTTCTCCCATCATACTCATTTGGAATTTACTTTTCATCAGATTTGCAAACTTCTCACATAGCAATTCATTTTCAGAACCAAAAATTATGTCATCCACATAAATTTGTACCAAAGCAGGTCTTTGTTCCTTCATTGATTCTGAAAAGAGTCTTATCAATGGTGCCTTTTGTAAAACCATTGTCCACAAGAATTGAGATAGAGTCTCATACCATGCTCTTGGTGTTTGTTTTAAACCATAAAGTGCTTTGTTGAGCCTATACACTTTATCTTCTTGATCTTTAACTTCAAATCCAGGAGGTTGCTGAACATAGACCTCCTCCTCCAGAATGCCATTCAAAAATGCACTCTTGACATCCATCTGATAAACTTTGAAGTTTTTATATGCAGCATATGCCAAGAATAATCTTATAGCTTCCAATCTTGCAACAGGGGCATATGTCTCATCAAAATCTATTCCTTCTGCTTGAGAATAGCCTTTTGCCACTAGTCTGGCCTTATTCCTCACAATGGTACCAGATTCATCAAGTTTGTTTCTGTATACCCATTTAGTACCAATTATATTTGCATGATTTGGCCTTTCCACTAGTGTCCAAACTTGATTTCTTTCAAATTCATTCAACTCTTCTTGCATAGCAATTATCCAATCTGGATCTGATATTGCTTCTTCAACAAATTTAGGTTCCATTTGAGATAGAAAACATGTAAACATTACTTCTAACTATCTTCTAGTCCTCACACCTTGCTGTATGTTGCCAATAACTTGTTCAGCAGGGTGATCCCTTAGCCACTGTGGATTCTGGTTAGATTGATTCTCTGGAACATCATCTTTAGTAGGGTCTGCTGTTTCTTCAACAGGGGGTTCAGCAGATCCTTGAATTGCCTCAGTTGTTGCATCAGTAGTGTTATCAGTAGGGTGTTCAGCAGGGGCAGAATCAGAAACCTTTAAGTCATTGAATCTTTCCAAAACTTCAACACATTCTGGATCAGTGACTTGTTGATTCTCAGCAGGTTCTGAAGCTTCATCTTCCATACCAGTGAACTTAGGTTCATCAAATACAACATGTATTGTTTCTTTATGCTTCAGTGTCCATTTGTTCAGTACCCTGAATGCCTTGCTAACTGAAGAATATCCCAAGAAAATTCCTTCATCTGATTTTGGTTGGAATGTCTTCAATTGTTCCTTATGATTCAAGATAAAACACTTGCAACCAAATGGATGGAAATAGGATATATTAGGTTTTCTTCCATTCCAAATCTCATAAGGTGTCTTCAACAGCTTCTTGTTCACTGATGTTCTGTTTTGTGTATAGCATATTGTATTAACTGCTTCAGCACAATATCTTTCCGGTAGCAATGCTTCACAAATCATAGTTCTTCCTGCTTCTTTTAGAGTTCTATTTCTTCTTTCAGCAACCCCATTTTGCTGAGGTGTACCAGCAGCAGCCAGTTGATGTAGTACACCATTCTATTCACAGTATTCTCTTATTACTTTATTGAGAAATTCAGTACCCTTGTCTGATCTGATTTTCACTACTGTCAAACTTTTCTCATTCTATAATCTCTTCAAAAGTTCAGGCATCTTTTGAAGTGTTTCACTTTTCTTGTTCATGAATATCACCCAAGTGTATCTTGAATAATCATCCACAACCACTAAGGTGTACTTCTTTCCTGTTACACTTGTTGGTGTTACTGGTCCAAAAAGATCTATGTGCATCAGCTCCAAAACTCTTTTTGTTGATTGCATAGACTTTGACTTGAAGCTAGACTTTGTCTGTTTACCTTGCTGACATGCATCACATATAGAATCCTTCTTGAATGTGATCTCAGGTAAACCAATCACCAGTTTCTTCGTCACCAACTGATTGATATCATCAAAATTTATCGGATTCAACTTCTTATGCCATAACCAATTAAGTTCTGACTTGGTATGCACAACTAGGCATGTTTCTGGAACAACAGTAGACCAATCCACAACATACATGTTTTGTTGTCTTCTTCCAGCCAATACAACTTGATCACCTCTTTCAATAATGACAATACATGTGTTTTTGTCAAAAGTGACCTTGTATCTCATGTCATAAAATTGTCCAGTGCTCAGTAGGTTGTAGTCCAGTCCTTCCACATATGCCACATTCCTGATTGTTAATCCATTTCTCACAAGTGTGCCATATCCTCTTGTGTATCCTGGTGTGTTATTGTTGCCAAAATTCACTCTTGGTCCATCCTTTGCCACAAAGCTTGACAAACAGTGCTTATTCTTTGTCATATGTCTGGAACATCCACTGTCAAAATACCAGACACCCTACAAAACAAAGTTAATGCATTTTAGGTACCCAAACCTGTTTGGGTCCATAATGGTCAGTGGTAAGCATGACCCTTGGCAAGTTTCCATAAGGTCTTCTTTGAAAGGTATCATACTTTGGTTCATACATGTACTCTACACATCCATAAGGTCTAATAATTGGTTGTGTAGGATTCACAAATGCTTTCTGGCCTTTTGGAATATAATGCTGTTTAAAGTGATTTCTTTTGTTAGAAGCATTAGGATGACCATAGGTTTGCTGTCTGTTAGGAACAACTCTATAATATGGAGTCTGCTGAGGTCCCTGTTGAGGTCTTGTATAAGTCCTTTGCTGAGCCCTCTGCTGATTCCATTGCTTAGGTTTTACCTCAAAGATGGTTATATCTCATGTTTCTAGCAGAGGTGCGTGAATATTCCAATCATCATCGAGTGGGAACAATCTACCTTTCCCCTCGAGATAAATATCCTTGAATGATTCACATTTTTGGATTTAGGATTCTTATTCTTGGAATATTTCTGGTTTTCCTTTTTTATGGTCCAAAGAGACTTGGTAGTAGGTCTCTATCAGCAGTCTAGGAGGCACATCAGTCCTATTTTTAGATTTATTCTTTTTATTAGAGTCGTTGACTTCTTGACTTCCGATTTTGCTTCCTGAAGCTTTCTCGATGAACTTTAATGCCTCAAAGAACCCTTTTTGGGAGTTGGATCTTGTGCATGCACAAACTTAGGACCACCTCAGTACTAGGTTCGATGACCTTCTTTGGATCCACTCTTATTGGATTGTTGAGTTCCAAATCCAAACCCCTGTTCTATCACCATAAGGCTTTACGGATTTGAATGCGGTGGAGGAACAAGATGGTTCAAAGAGACTCGGCCAATTCTTGAATGTTCAAGCAGCTTATCTTGATTCTCGTCGACTTCTTTTCCTTTCCTTTGAGAATTCTTAACACAAAGATTTAATATTTCAACTTCCGATTGAAGAGCTTCTTTTCATCCTTCACAATCTCATAACCGCATCAGTATTATCCTCGGTTGATTAATGATGGCATCCAAAGTTTCTTCATTGTCGAAATTTTTGGATTTGAACCACAAGTTGATTCACAATCACTTCCAAATAGAGTGTTTATTGATACGTAATCGTATACCTCCTCTGTTTCATCCATATTAGCCATTAAAGCATAATCTTCCATCTCAAAGAACAAGTGCGGTATCATCGATTCATTTCCTTTCGATTCTACTTCATATCCTCGATTCATCTTCAAAGAACCATAGCTTTCGTGCCATGTCTTCTTTGTTGACTTTTGGTCTTCAGTAGGTCTGGACAATCAGGTCTGAAATGTCCAGGCTTCTTGCAATTAAAGCAAAGATAATCGGTTTCTTTCTTCTGTTTTAGTTCAGACGATCGAGTTTGAAGTGTCCTGGTTTCTTGCAATGATCGCACAAGTAATCATTATCTTTCTTTGATTCATCCTTTTTCTTTTCACTGAATTTCTTTGTGAAATTCCTTGGAGAATCCTTTCTAGTTTTCATCATTCTGATTTTCTTGCTTAGTAGGGCAATATGCTCTTGCATCTCATCCATTAGATCATCTTGAGCTCTGATGTTTCTTCTTGATGTGAAGCGACCAATGCAAAGGGTCTTTGGCTCTTCTTTTTCGATTTAGGCACAAGCTTTTGCTAAATTCATAGGCCTTAAGATCTCAAAACAGCTTTGAAGGTGTCTTCTTCATGCAAACTCCTCATTTCTTCTATGGCGATCACCCTTCATCTCCTAAACTTCTTTTGCAGGTAATGCTTCCAAGATTTTTGAGTTGATTTCTTCTTGTGAGTACTTCACACTCAGTAGGGTGAGTTCTGTTCTAGGTGAAATTTATGGTTTTTATCGCATTATTAGAGAACAATATCTTTCGTATTTTAGTAATTTTTAGAGAAAATTATGTGTTTAAGGCTTGAATTTGAATAATGGGTTTAAAAGTATTAAAAGTGTAATTTGGGCGATTTTATGTTTTTAATTGACGGAATTATTATTATTTGAAGATTACTACATTTTGCAATGTTCATTTATCTTATAGGAGCTTAATTTCGAGTGCATAAAGAGGATTAATGAGGCTCAAGTTCGAATTACAAGAGATAGAGATGGATTTGGCTTGAAGAAATTGGATAAAGTTAGAGAAATCCGATCCTCGGCATTGCAAGCGAAGCGTCATCCCGTCCATTTCGAGACGGGCGTCCATCGATCTTGGGAAAGGCCCAGAGTGAATCAAGCGCCCATGCAAATAGTCCATAATCGTATTTTACGTTCGAGAGAGTTCGAGACGCAGGCCAAACGCACGCTCGTGTTCCGTCCCAAGTTTACGAACGAGCGTCCGGATATTCGGACGGGCGTCCAAAGGCCGTTTTGACCTAGCCACCTCGAAATTCTATAAATAGGCGTGTTATTTCAACCCTAATGATATACAACATACAGCCGCATATTCCACCCTTCGAGGAGCCGCACCAAATCCTAAAAATTATGAGTATCTTCCTTCAATCATGTCTTGATCATCACAAGGATGGAAGGCTAAGCACATCACGGTAGAATAAGCGGGAGGATACCACATCAACATCACCACAACCACGGATTGTTAGGTTATCTTTGTTTATGAATTCGAATATTGAATTTTATTTATCAATTGTTATTTGATTTGATTGTTAAGTGTTTTGTTAGATAGGAATATCAATAAAGCCATATGTTGAGTTGAATTTGTATGGAAATATAATTCATCAATAGAACTTTTCAATCGATACAATTAACAATATTTTGAGGAATCATGTGTTGTTAATTGGGCTAAGTAATTTGGGAACAAATTTATGATCATGTGATGTATGTCTAATTGTTTTACTTGGAAAAGGAAACGAAACCCTAGGAATTGAGTTAAAGGAATTTAATCGGTTTGAGATTGATCAAACCAATAAAATCATATTCGGATCATAAAGTGGTTGTGTGATTGTTGTGTGGTTGATCCTAGTTATTCTCTTCGTTCTTTTAATTATCTCGATAAACAAATTCGCTTCAGTATTGATTGTTATTGCTACGTTTAGTTATTTCCGAAATTTTAGTGTGTTTTCTGCATATATTTTCTGTTTCAAAGACGTGCTCGGGCGCTCGTCCACCTTTAGCGGACGCCTTCGTCCGATTCTAAGTTTTCTGCTTTTACGTGATTTTACCTAATGTTCTTCGTTTTTATATTATAGATAGTATAAACCCTAGTTTGAGATAATAATTCGTGACATAGTAAATATAATAATCGCACTCTTAATCCGATTAACATTCGACTCCTTAGGGCGACCGGTAACACCACCTTTTACTACTGAACCTTATACTTGGGGTGTTCCGGTAATTATAAATTTAAACACGTTTTTACCGAACAAGTTTTTGGCGCCGTTGCGGGAGTCGGTAACGGTTGTCGGATTCTTCATAGGATGATTTTACGTGTCAAAGGGATCGCTTTTAGCACGCAGTAGTATTTTGCCGTAACTTTCGGCTCGAGTGTCCGCTTGGAACGCAGGACCCCAATTCGAAAGCTCGTTCCGACGCCGACGACGTGGTGAACCGCCGTGAGGCCGTTCAGTCGCGTTTTCGAGGTCAAAATCCACTGTTTTCCCCTCCATTTTGGCCCTAGAAGATTTCAACACGCTTTTTTACCGTCCTAGTGCCTTTTTCTGCTTTAAATTTTTAGTAGGTAGGTTTCTTTTCTTGTTTCTCGCTTTCTAGATCTTTTTCTAAATTCGAAAATAAGAAAATAATAAATAAATAAATAAATAAATAAATAAAAAAAAAAAAAAAACCTTCTGAACGAGCGTTCACCCATACTGAACGCCCGTCTGCCTCCATCTTTCTTCTCGAACACCGATTCGATTACTCAACGAGCAGCGTTCACTCCCTGAATCCTCTCTGAACTAGCGTCCACTTACACTCAACGCCGCCTCGATCCCTAAAATTCCACTTTTCTCTTCTCTTCTCTTCTATCTTTCTAAACTTCTAAATCCTCCAATCTTCTCTAAACTCGTTCTCATCAACCCTACGGTTGATTTCTTCCTGTTCTACTTCTCTGGTTTATGCAAACCAGGAGTAAGAAGGGAAATCTTATCTTTAACCCCGAACCTGAGCGAGACATTGTCAAAAGAAGATTATTTCAAGGTTCTGACAAGATGAGCGAACACGGTTCTAGCGATGACGAACCGGAGAACCAAGGGAATAATAACCAAGATCCCGCTCAATTAAACCAAATTCTGATGCAAATATTGCAGAACCAACAACAGCAGCAAGCCTGGATAAACCAGCAGATGCAACAACAACCTCAGAATGTTCAACAAAGCAACCAAGAATAAATTTCAGCGGCCGCAAATTTGTGTCGCAAGAAGACCCTTATGCGCCATATCTTGATCAAGACTTCTTGGAAGGGCATAGACCAATCCGGCCTCCGGAGATGGGAGGAATGCATTTTGATCTTAAGAATGGAGTTGTGGGGATGGTCCAAAATAGTTCATTCCATGGCACTGCTGCAGAAGACCCACATGAATTCTTGTCGACTTTTGTGCAAATATGTGAAGCAGGTCACTACCATGGCGTTCCTTCAGAAGTTGTTAAATTGAAACTTTTCCCGTTTGCTTTGAAGGGTGAAGCAAATCGTTGGTTTAAGTCCTTACCCCATCACTCTCTTCATAATCAAGGTGATGTTAAAATAGCCTTTGCTCAAATTCGTTTCACCTGGAACGATAATGGAACGAAAAAGAGATATAGCCACTTTCGAGCAACTAGAAGGGGAGAGTGTGGGAAAGGCTTGGGAGAGGTTGAATCTGTTAATGAGAAAATGCCCTAACCATGGATATACTCGACATGAGCTTCTAGAATTATTCTATCAGGGTGTTACGCAACCCAATAGAGATTACTTGGATTCCACAGCTCATGGGTCGTTTTTAGGAGGAGGAGATGATGCCGCCTATAGGGTAGCAGAAACGATAGCTAAGAATAACATGTGGGCAACTCAAAAGATGACCCGTGTTAGCGGAAGCAAAAAGGAGGCTGCTTCAAGTGACTCAGAGACAAAACTGCTTGTTGCTCAAATGGAAATGATGAACAAGCAACTCGCCAACATGCAAATGAAGCGACAAGAAGGGCCGGAGATGTGAATCACTCGGGCATACAGCCCGGGAATACGATGAATGAGGAAGTTCAAGCCATGGAGAACCAGAATCAACCCTTCAGAGGTTTCAGTCAAAATTCTGGTCAATCGAGTCAAACTCAAAACCGCAACTTTTGGGAAATCCGCGGAATAGTTATTATACACCGCTGGTGCATCCAATAACCCAAGACCCCAAGGTAATCGGGCCCAAACGCCAAAATCAACAGCCCACCTACGTCTCTCGGAAGAAATTCGATGAGCTAGTTGACATGGTGAAAACACTAGCCACCGGTCAAAAGACGATGGAGAGACAGATTGGTCGATGGGCGATCAACAAGCAAGCCAACCTCAAGGAAGACTGCCGAGTTATACAGATAAAAACCCCTAAGGCAGATATCAATGCTTGCACTGCCATCACACCTCAATGGGAGTATGGAGATGAGGAGTTAAATGCGCACCCTCAGAAGCGGTAAGACGACTGGACCCGAAAAGATGTCGGGAAACGAGTAGCCCCTCCTGACGCCATAAGTTCAGGAGGGGGCAATCAGAAGTTAAATGCCAAAGAAGGCAACAGTGAGGAAGAGCTGAGTGGTGATGATTCTTCGGGGGATAGTGATGAGGATGTTGAGAAGAGAAGTCAGATATCTGAACCCCTGACTAAAAAGAAAACTGAGAAGTTCGTCAGATGGAAGGATAAGGAGGATGAAGCCATTAAAAGTCAACCTATGATTAATCATTCAAAACCCTTCCTATCTGGCAAGAAAAGAGAGAATATCCTAAACTCGACAAACAAAGATGACGGAGTGAGGAAGATGCTTAGAGATACTATGGTGACTATGCCACTTGGCCGAGGTATTAACGGAGATGCCTAAGTGCTTTAAGTATCTTAAGGATGCTGTGGAAGTAAAAAGAAGCTCAAGGAAATGGCGGAGGAAGTGCTAAGAGAAGAGTGTTCAACGGTTTCACAGAGCGTTGCAATCAAGCGAGTGACCCCGGGACGACCTTCAATCTCCTCGACGATTGAAGGCCACACGCTCCACAATGTCTTATGCGATTCGAGGGCCTCTGTTAATGTAATGCCATTGAACGTCTGCAAAGTCTCGGGCTGGACAAAAGGCTAAAGGCGCGCCCCGTCTCTCTTCGATTAGTGGACCGAACTAGCCGCTTAGCAGCCGTGGTTGTGTTAATAATGTCCTTATTCACGTTAAACATCTAGTCTTTCCAATCGATCGGGTCATACCGGATTACCGATCGACAAGGAGAGATGCCCCCGATTCTGGGCGGCCTTTCTTAACACTTACGCCTCCACCATTGACTTCCAAATCGCCAAATCACTCAAAGTAGGGACACTTCCATTACCCTCGAGCAAGGAAAAAGTTCTGCGGAAGCTTCGAGCCAGGAGATCTCATTCATTGAAGCAATCTATGGGGATGAATTCGACCCTGATGAAGAGCTCACGGAGATAGGAGCCCTGGATGTTATAATTCACGAACAGGCAAGAATCATCATAGAGTTGTCTCAACAACTTGCATGCATCACGAGCCTATGAGTGAACGGAATATCCGGGATATTCCAGGATGAGCAACAATGATTTGAAGGAGCTCAACCAGGCAGACTTTAACCTCGCGAGAGGAGGAAGTTTTAATGGGTAGTTGGGGCGAAATAGAATTGCGAAAGAAACTACTCATTGGGAGTTGGATGATTGGGAGCACTTGCGTAAGAGCTTGAAGAAGAAGAACTTAAGAAGATGGTTAAGCATAAGAAAGAACAAACGGAAGTCGACGGGAGGATTCCTCTAGATGATGTCATTCAATACCTTTCAGGGTTACACCTCGTGAAGATGAGGTATTTTTCATCAACCGGTCCAAGCTCACAAGGAGAAAGGTGGTCCCTTAAAATCTAGTATCGAGTAACCACCGTGACTTAGAGTTGAAACCACTTCAAACACCTAAAATACATCTTCCTTAAAGATGGTGATAAGTTGCCCTTGATCATCTCATCTAAACTCGAGCCGGAGCAAAGCGACTTAATCAAAGTGCTTGAGAAACATATCCTCGCGTTCGGATGGCGGTGGGCGATATCGGAGGAATCGGCCAGGCGTGTGCATGCATAAGATCCGAACGGAGGAAGGAGCGCGAAAAGGTCGAGACAACCTCAAAGGAGGCTGAATCCGCATATGCGAGGAGGTTGTCAAAAGGAGATCATAAAATGGCTCGATATGGGTATTATCTACGCCATCGCCGATAGTGAGTGGGTCAGCCCTACTCAAGTTGTGCCAAAGAAGGGAGGCATTACCGTGGAAAAGAACGAAAAAGGGGAAGAAGTTGCCTTACGCCTTGTGACTGGCTATAGAGTTTGCATTGATTATCGCAGATTAAATGAAGTCACCGCTAAGGATCATTTCCCCCTGCCCTTCATTGACCAACTTCTAGAAAGACTGAGTGGTCATAAGTATTATTGTTTTCTCGATGGATATTCTGGTTATTTCCAGATAGCCATCGACCCTAATGACCAAGAGAAGACAACTTTTACCTGTCCATCGGGCACTTTTGCGTTCCGCAGAATGCCTTTCGGTTTATGTAATGCACCGGCTACGTTTCAACGATGCATGTTGGCCATTTTTGATGGACTTGTGGAGCAGTGCATGGAGGTCTTCATGGATGACTTTTCGATCTATGGCGGCGACTTTGATGAAATCCTAAAGAATCTAGATATGGTACTCCAACGCGTTGTGTTGAGAAAAATCGGTGCTTAATCGGGAAAATTGCCATTTTCTAGTCGAAGAAGGGATTTTTGGGACACAAGGTGTCCAATGATGGTATTCGGTGGATAAAGCTAAAGTAGAAGCCATTGAGAGAATGTCGTGCACTCAAGACAAAGGAAGGAGGTACGAGGATTTCTAGGACATGTGGGCTTCTATCGGCGTTTCATTAAAGATTTTTCGACGATAGCAAAGCCGTTATCCAACTTTCTTTGAAAGAGGAAGTGGAGTTCTTGTTTGATGACGGGTGTAAGAAAGCTTTTAATAGCTTAAAGGATAAGCTAACCAAAGCCCCCATTTTAATCGCGCCCATGGACTAAACCTTTTGAACTAATGTGCGATGCCTCTAACTACGCATGGCGCGCAGCTTCTAGGCGAAGAATTGATAAAAAGTTCAGGCCGATTTACTATGCGAACCAAACTTTGAACCCAGCTCAATGCAATTACGCCACTACCGAGAAAGAATTCTTGGCAGTCGTTTTTGCTATTGACAAATTCGAGTTATCTTTTAGGGTCCAAAGTGATGGTATGGACAGATCACGCAGCACTACGCTACCTTATGGGCAAAGCAAACGCTAAACCAAGGTTACTCAGATGGATTCTGATACTACAGAATTTGACCTTGAAATTAAGGACAATAAAGGTAGTGATAATGTTGTGGTGACCACTTATCTCGCCTAGTGAGCGAGGGTGACGAAAATCCTAAGGAAATAGGCATTGACTTTCCGACCGAGCAATTAATGAGACTAGAGAATGTGAGGCCGTGGTATCTTGATTACGTCAATTACTTAGCGATCGGGCATTTAGAAGAGATGACGTGTCGTGAAAGAAGAAGTTTTTAGTGACTTGAAGTATCTCGTATGGGAGGATCCACATTTGTTTAAAGTCCGCAAAGGCGGGTTGCTCGAGAAGGTGTGTTCGGAACATGAACAATTGGATATCTTAGAGCAATGTCATAGTGGTCCCGCTGGTGGACACTACGGAGCACCAAAGATCTGCTACAAAAATCCTTCAAGCTGGATTTCTACCGCCTACTCTGTTCAAAGACAGCTGAAGCCTTTTGCAAAGGCCGTGATAGATGTCAAAGAGTAGGAGGCTCGATAATAGGATGGAGATGCCTTTGAGGCCTATCTTGGAATGTGAAGTCTTCGATGTGTGGGGCATCGATTTCATGGGACCTTTCCCATCATCGTGCGGTAATAAATATATCATAGTCTGCGTTGACTATGTTTCCAAGTGGGTAGAGGCTATAGCCACCCAAACCAATGAACACAAAGTTGTAAAGAAATTCTTGCAAAAGAATATCTTTACTAGATTTAAGCGTCCTGAGCCCTTATCGGCGATGAAGGTTCGCATTTACATAACGCACCAATGGATAAAATTCTTGAGAAATATGGTGTCAAGCATAGAATTGGTACACCATACCACCCCAAACCAAAGGCAAGTCGAGGTAAGCAACGTAAGTCTAAAGCGGATTTTGGAGAAAACGGTGAATTCTAATAGATCCAACTGAGTGCGAAGTTGGACGACGACTCTGGGCTTATCGCGCTGCGTTCAAGACCCCTATGGGTACGTCGCCTTTCAAATGGTTTACGGCAAGGCATGCCATCTACCAAGTCCGAGTGAGCACGAGCTTATTGGGCTATTAAATACTTGAACTTCGATAGCCAGCTCTGCGGGGAGAAAAGATTACTGCAACTACATGAGCTCGACGAATTCAGACTCAGGGCCTACGAGAATGCCAAGCTGAGCAAGGAGAGAACAAAGGCGCTCCACGATGCCAAGATAAAAGATAGAGATTTCAAGGTAGGAGAGATGGCTTTGCTTTACAACACCAGATTACATCTGTTTGCTGGCAAGCTTAAGTCCAGATGGTCCGGACCCTTTGAAATTGTCGAAGTTCATCCGGGTGGAGCGATCTCCTTAAAAGGGTACAGCGGTCAACCTTTTAAAGTAAATGGTCATAGATTGAAAAAGTATTTCGGACAGCCTTATGAAGCACCTGAAGTCCTATACTTTCAGAAGGTGGTTGACATGACTGATGTGCTGATTTGTGATGAGATCCCATCCGACTTCTTTAATTCGGATGATGACATTATTGCCCTACATCTTAAAGATGCTTCTACCACGACTCCTGCACCCATTAGTATGCCGGTGCCAAAATTAAGCAACAACATAAAGAAGAGAATCAGTGCTGTCTGGATGGCTAAAGTACAAGACTTAGTCGCGCACTTGACTTGTTGTTGCTGTGACCACACCGATGCTCTCCACTCTGACTCTGATAAAGAAGTAGCCCTGATCAAACCAAAGTGGCCCGATCCGGGTTGATTTTGAGATCTTTGTCAAGCTAATGACAATAAAGAAGCGCTCCTAGGAGGCAGCCTAGTCTTTTAAGTTCATTTTTAGTTAAGTTTTTAGGGCATTAGGAATAAAACCTTGGTGATTTGTGTGTTGGGTATCCCTGTCCTATTTGTGAATGCTTTATTTGCCCATTTCCGTGTGTATACATGTTTACTCATATGCCCCTTGTACCCCGAGATTATATGCTATGTCGAGTGTTGCAGATACTGTTGAGCGGTTTTTGCCAGTTATCACTTTTAGTGTTGTCTGCTTGCGTGATCTGAGCTCTGGCCGGTACATTCATGTTATGGCTCGACCACTTTGTCAACCTCTGACCCGACAACCACTATGTTGAAACCAAATAAGTATTCTTTTCTTTTATTTGCACATTCGAGAGGACATAATGTGATTTAAGTGTGGGGGGTAAATTGGGTATGTTTTCATGCTATATCCTTTGAGATATGAGTGAATGTTGAATTTCGAGCAAATTTAAAATTTTTGTGAATCTCGAGCATGTGATTGAAACTAAATGCTTGCTAGTTGTAGTTTTCTAACGATGATAGTATGTGACTTAGTGAGATAATTATAGCATGTCTTTACTTTCATGGAGCTAGTATTCATTTTTCACTCACGAAAGCCTTTGAGATTGAAGCAAGATTTTTGAACTATATCCTTTCATTGTTTTAGTGATTTATCTTAGTAAGATCAGTATAGTAACACCTTAGTTAGACCGTGTGCTGTGAATATCATAAAGTTTGAATGTGATAAGTGAGATGTAACTTATGTCTTAAAAAAAAGAATGAATAAGCAATCATAATAAATACGTTTGTCGGAAGCTGGTCGATGATTTGAGTGAGGTAGGGCATTATCTCGAAATGTCCTATACCACTATGTTGACCAATAGCTCACGACAGTCAGGAAAAGCTACCTTATGATTTGAGTAGGTAGGGGATTATCACGAAATGTCCTACTCTACTATGACGGGTAAGAGCTCATTCTGATATGCGTCGAATTTGAAAATTTTGGAATTGATGAGTAAAAATAAAGTGAAGTCTTTGTTATCATGGATCTTATACCAGTAGAGAACCGCATGATATCTCGTGTAGGGATTATCCTACTGAGTGCGTGGGAAGGCTTTGAGTGGAGCTATTCTTCGCTTTTATATCTAGGATAGTCATTGGATTTTTGAGAGGATATTTCTTTGAAAGGCTTGTTAAATTTGAAAAGGGCTTGTCACACATACACCGAATCTATCTCTATGATGGTATTACTTGCTATAGTTGTTGTATCTTCTGTTACGTGTGTTAGAGATCTATGTGGATTGCATGAAAGTTGAGCTATAGTTATGATTGTTTTGTCCGGGACGAACAAAAGTTTAAGTGTGGGGGAGTTGTTCTCGGTGAAATTTATGGTTTTTATCGCATTATTAGAGAACAATATCTTTCGTATTTTAGTAATTTTTAGAGAAAATTATGTGTTTAAGGCTTGAATTTGAATAATGGGTTTAAAAGTATTAAAAGTGTAATTTGGGCGATTTTATGTGTTTAATTGACGGAATTATTATTATTTGAAGATTACTACATTTTGCAATGTTCATTTATCTTATAGGAGCTTAATTTCGAGTGCATAAAGAGGATTAATGAGGCTCAAGTTCGAATTACAAGAGATAGAGATGGATTTGGCTTGAAGAAATTGGATAAAGTTAGAGAAATCCGATCCTCAGCATTGCAAACGAGCGTCTGCATCGATCCATTTTTTCGAGACGGCGTCGCGATCTTGGAGCGGCGTCCCAGAGAGAATCAAGGCGTCCATGCGGCATCGTAATCGTATTTTACGTTCAGAGAGTTCAGACGCAGGCCAAACGCACGTTCGTGTTCCGTCCCAAGTTTCTGAACGAGCGTCCGGATATTCGGACGGGCGTCCAGTGCCGTTTTTGACCTAGCCGCCTCAGAATTCTATAAATAGGCGTGTTATTTCAACCCTAATGATATACAACATACAGCCGCATATTCCACCCTTGGAGGAGCCGCACCAAATCCTAAAAAATTATGAGTATCTTCCCTTCAATCATGTCTTGGATCATCACAAGGATGGAAGGCTAAGCACATCACGGTAGAATAGCGGGAGGATACCACATCAACATCACCACAACCACGGATTGTTAGGTTATCTTTGTTTATGAATTCGAATATTGAATTTTATTTATCAATTGTTATTTGATTTGATTGTTAAGTTTTTTGTTAGATAGGAATATCAATAAATCCATATGTTGAGTTGAATTTGTATGGAAATATAATTCATCAATAGAACTTTTTCAATCGATACAATTAACAATATTTTGAGGAATCATGTGTTGTTAATTGGGTTAAGTAATTTGGGAACAAATTTATGATCATGTGATGTATGTCTAATTGTTTTACTTGGAAAAGGAAACGAAACCCTAGGAATTGAGTTAAAGGAATTTAATCGGTTTCGAGATTGATCAAACCAATAAAATCATATTCGGATCATAAAGTGGTTGTGTGATTGTTGTGTGGTTGATCCTAGTTATTCTCTTTGTTCTTTTAATTATCGATAAACAAATTCGTTCGTATTGATTGTTATTGCTACGTTTAGTTATTTCCAATTTTAGTGTGTTTTACGCATATTTTCTGTTTCCGGCCGACGTACTCGGACGCTTTCGTCCACCTCTTTAGCGGACGCCGTCCGATTCTAAGTTTTTCATTTTACGTGATTTTACCCATTTGTTCTTCGTTTTTATATTATAGATAGTATAAACCCTAGTTTGAGATAATAATTCGTGACATAGTAAATATAATAACTGCACCTTAATCCGATTAACATTCGACTCCCTTAGGACGACCCGGTAACACCCTTTTACTACGAACCTTATACTTGGGGTGTTCCGGTAATTATAAATTTAAAACACGTTTTTACCGAACAAGTTCATCCATGATTGCATTGAATCTTGATTCCATTTGTTCAATGGTTTCATTTGGTTTCATCTTGAACTCCTGGAACTTCTTCTTTGCCACACTGATCTTGTTCTTTTTGATTGCATCAGTGCCTTCACAGATTAATTGTAACTTGTCCCATAGTTCCTTTGCAGTCTTGCAATCCTTCACCTTCATATACATATTGCTATCCAAAGTTCTGTATATAATATCAATAGCAATATTGTTGAGATTTTCTTTTTTTCTATCGTCAACAGTCCATTCCCTTTTTGGTTTTGGAATGTACTGTGTCTCATCTCCCACTGTTACTGACTTGGTAATCTCCAGGGGTCCATCTGTCAGCACATCCATCATTTCATCATGTGTTGCAGCTAGATAAGCCTGCATACGACGTTTATACTCATCAAAACGATCTAAAGAACACATCAACATTGTTCTAGCATACTGATTGTTATCCATAATGCAAAGCTTTGAAAATTAGACTTGAAAAAATTTTCAAAGTATTTTCACAAGCACAACAAGCAGGATTACTTCAGAACAGAAGCACTGCTCCGATACCAATTGTTGGTCCCATGAAAAGGCTTTTGTTAAGTTTAGAGGAGGGGTGAATAAACTTAACACTTAAAACTGTTTGGAGTTAACAAACTCAAAGAAACCAGAAACTGATGATACTTGATGCTTTCTTTGATACTTCACGACTTCTTGACACTCGATAGTCTCACGATTGTTGAGTTTCATCGAATTTGTGCAAATGAAATATATAAAAATTAAGCATTATTATTTGTTGTTAAATATGATACCAAGTATTAGATACTCATTAGTGTATGTGTGTGATTCGATTGCTAGATTCGATAGATTGATGTGTTAGATAAACTAAGTGCGAAATATAAATGCAGAAAGTAAGTAGGCGATTTTCACGGGGTTCCGGTGGTGTAATCCTGTCACCCCACTCTTCTCCTGTGATGTTGGAGGTAATTCACTAGAGATTCTTGAGGTAGTTATTACAAAATCTCTAAGTTGCTTGTCCTTCACCAATAACTATGGCTTCTGGCAAACTCGAACACTTGGAATGGTAGGATTGTTTGCTCTAAAGTCTTCCACTTGGTCCTTGAAGGGTAGGATTGCCTCTTCACCAGCTCCACCACAAACAACAGTCTTTCACACCCAAAGATGCTTCATTGTCTTCAGTAGATTTCTTGTAAAAGAAAGATTGAATCAAGTAAGTGATTCAGCTTTCAGCAGCTTCATCAGGATGATATGATCAGCAGCTTGATGTCTTCATGTGTGTAAACTTGATGCAGCTTGAATTCAGATTACACTTGAAGAAGTTTTCTGGATCAGTAGCTTTATGCTCAGCAGGGTCAGCAGGGTGTTTTTCTGAATTAATTCTGATTGCTCAAGATGGATGCTTATTTTTCTTCAAAAATCATCACTTGTATCTGAGTTTGGAGTCCTCTATTTATAGGTAGACATCCTTGTGACTTATGTGTGAAATTCAAACATAGCCGTTTTGGATATGTCTCCATCTTGACTTCCTTTTTCTGACTGTTCCTAGGACTGACACTGTCAGACTCCTTTTTGACAAAGTTACGATCATGTCACCTTTGACTTGTATCCACTGGATAAAGGTCTGAATCTTTCCAACGTCCTTTTAATCTTAACCATTGATTTGTTTGATAAATCAGAGGTTGTTAGATGTCCATTTCTTTGTAATCTTCTAATGCATCCTTTGATTAGATCGAAATATGTGTCCAGCAGGTTCTTGAGAACATAAGTCTGCTGATATACACATCAGCAAGCTGATCCAAATGTTGTTGTGTTTAAAAACACTTCAGCTAACTGTCTTTTATCTAACTTTAATTTATGAAGTTAGATTACACCTTTTTGCATATAACTAAGTTCCAATCACCACTTAACTTGTGGAACTTAGACCTTGTACACAAGGTATATGTAATCAGTTTAGGTCATCACAGACTTCCCTAAATTCTGATTCCATATCCTTGACTTTAATTACTAAGTTTGATCCCTTAGCCTTCAATAATCGAGTTTGTGCCTCAACCTTCGGTCTTGGCGAGTTCTGATTAGTCTAATGACTCACCTACCTCATCGATCTAGGCTAGTCTCTTTGATGTAAGTCACCGACCTTTTACTGATGGCTTGTTTGATCAAACCTATACAAGATCAAACTCTAATAAACTTATACATTTGATCTAGACATCTTTTTGCCTTTTCTCTATAACAGCTAGTCTGGCACTCATCACTAAAACTTAAAAATAAGTCCAACAACACTCTTCATTGAGTTTCTTCAATTGTCTTTATGGTAGAAGAGCCTTCTGTGAGCTCAATCATGTCTACACTATCACTCAATGTAGCCAGTTTCATCACTCTACGATTAAATTCCAAAAATTACCCTCTATGGAGAGAACAAGCCCTCTCCCTTGCTGAAAGTCAAGATTTGGCGGATCATCTCACCAATCCTCAGTCCGCACCACCCAAACCTGCTCAATCATCAATTACAGGTACAGAAACAAACACAGATGCTTCTAATGCACAAGCTGCAGCAGCTGTGGCTCAACAAAAGGAATATACTGCCTAGAAGAAGTCTAATAGGCTTCTCAGAGTTGGATCATTGGCTCTCTCTCAGAGGAATCTTTAGGCTTAGTCATAGGATTGGACTCTGCCTACTCTGTGTGGGAAGCATTAAAAGATGCATATGCCCAGGACTCTCAAGAAAGAGAGTTTAATTTGAAACAACAGCTCACTTATTTCCGAAAGGATGATGGGGTGAGCATCACTGATCATATTAGAAAATTCAAGGAAATATGTGACAGTCTGGCTGCTATAGGAAAACCAATTCCAGACACTGAGAAGGTCTATTTGCTTCTAACTAGTCTTGGACCACAGTATGAAACCTTCACAACAAAAATGCTGAAGCCTCCTCGTCCCACTTATTCGGAATTGGTGTCTCAGTTGCAAAGCTTGGATCAAAGGAGGAATTGGTTCTCCAAACAGATCAGCAACTCAGATGTAATCCTAGGCTCTCATGTGGCCTTTTATGGCAACCAACAGGCTAGAAATAGGGATGATCAGAACAGGTCCAACACCAGGTTTCAATCTTTAGGTACGGGCTTTCAAGCACAACAAATGAAAGGGTCTTCAGCAAATGGAAGGCCACAAATCAAGTTCCAATGAATGACCCCTGCTGAAAGGGATTTGTACAAGAATGAGGTCTGTCAATACTGTGGTGTCACTGGACATGCTGCTAAGATTTGCTGGTGGTTGCTCAAAAAGAATGCAGAGGACATTAATCCTAAAGCTCTTGCAGCCCTTACCTTGGACAATTCTTTGGTTGAAACTGAGTTGACCATGGATACTGGTGCTTCCAACCACATGACCAGTGAATCAGGTATTCTTTCAAATCTCAGACATTACAAAGGATCTGACTCTGTCCTGATAGGTGATGGAACAGCATTACCTATCACAGGCATATGAGATCTCACACAAACACATCACACTGGTGGATTAACCATGAACAACATTCTGTTAGTTCCTAATTTGAAAGAAAATCTGGTTACTGTAAGCCAACTCACTAAACAACATCCTGTATCTTGTGATTTCTCTAATGATGGTTTTTGCATTAAGGAAAAGGACACTGGACAGGTGCTAAAGATAGGGACACTCAAGGGTGATCTCTACATACTTCCCAAGTCTTTTGTTTCTCTTACTGCCACAAGATCTTTAGCTACCATTGCAGAAACATGGCATCAGAGACTTGGACATTCTCAGCTAGGAGCTGTCCAAATTTTGAAGAATAAAGGAGCCATAGATGTCTTGGGAAAGATTAAACTTGAGCATGTTTGTGAAAGTTTCCAGTTAGGCAAAATGAGTCGTTTACCTTTTAATTTGTCTGAACATGTCAGTAAAGAACCATTTGATCTTGTGCATTGTGACCTTTGGGACCAGTCACTTCTTTGAATAAATTTAGGTTTTATGCTAGTTTTGTGGATGATTTTTCCAAATATACTTGGTTATATCCTTTAAAAAATAAATTTGATTTCTTTGTTGTGTATGTTGCCTTTAAAACCTTTATTAAAACTCAGTTCAATAAGTGCATCAAAGTTTTTCACTCTGATGGAGGTGGTGAATTTGTAAATAATCCCCTTGAGTCTCATTTTCTTAAAACAGTGGTTCTACATCAAATATCATGCCCCCACACCCCTGAACAAACAGGTACTGTTGAGAGAAGACACAGGGTTATTAGGGAGTTAGGTCTAACTATGATGTTTCACAGTAAAACTCATTTGTTTCTCTAGTTTGAAGCTTTTGCCACTGCTGTCTACTTAATCAACAGACTCCCATCTGCAGCTTTAAAGTCAAACTCCCCATATTTCCTTTTGCACAAGTCTAAACCAACCTATAATAACCTTAGAATCTTTGGTTCAAGGTGTTATCCATATACTTGGGACAGAAAAAGACATAAGTTTGATCCCAAATCCACTCCCTGTGTCTTTGTAGGGTATAGCCCCCAATATAAAGGGTATAAATGCTTTCACCCTCCCACTAACAAGTTCTTTATGTCCAGACATGTTATTTTTTATGAAACCCTTTTACCCTATCAACAAGCCATTCCAGCACACAAAACTCATGCCCATTCTTATGACATGTCTATCATAGACTCATGGCTTTCTTCCATACCTTCCATACCACAAACTGAACCTACTGATGCTGCATCTATTGACATTCCCCTTCCTAATCATCAAACTGCTCCTTCCATTCCTCCTAGCCAACCCTTTGTTACTACACCTGCACCTAATTCACAACACAGCAATCCTGAACACCTGCCACCATCTCCACCACCATCTCCACCACAACACAGTCCAGCAACCATGTCATCCTCTGCATCTATCTGTTCCACACCTTCTGTCACTTCAGACACAACACCAACAGCTGGAAACATGAATCCTGAACTCACTTATGAGCAGTTACATTCCTCCACTGATACTGTTTCCACCCATTCCTCACCCCTCTCCCCCTCACCTAGTGTTTTTGCCTCACCTAGTCCATCACCAACCCCCCCACTCCACCTCCTCCTCCACAACACTATATGCAAACCAGGTCCCAAAGAGGCATAGTTAAACCCAATCCTAAATATGCCCTAACTATGCAAACTTATCCTGACATTCCTCGAGAACCAAAGACTATGAAAACTGCTCTCAAACATCCAGGTTGGACCACTGCTATGGAAGAAGAACTCCAAGCTCTTAAACAGAATCACACTTGGATCTCAGTTCCCAGAACTGCAACATGAATGTTATAGGATCTAAGTGGGTTTTTAAGGCTAAATTAAAACCCAATGGGACTCTAGACAGACTTAAGGCTAGGTTGGTGGCCAAAGGTTTCCATCAAATAGATGGAGTAGATTACATAGAAACCTATTCACCAGTTGTAAGACCTAGTACCATAAGAATGATCCTCACCTTGTCCCTATTCCATAAATGGCCTGTCAAGCAACTTGATGTAAAAAATGCCTTTTTACATGGTGACCTCACTAAAATCATCTACATGGAGCAGCCCCCTGGCTTCCTGGATCAACAACACCCTAATCATGTTTGTAAGCTGTAAAAGGCCTTATATGGTTTGAAACAGGCCCCTAGGGCCTGGTTTGATCGTTTTAGCAGTTATTTGATATATTATGGCTTTAAATGCAGTCTTTCAGATCCTTCTTTGTTTGTTTATCACCATAACAATGTCACCATGCTTTTGTTATTGTATGTAGATGATATGTTGTTGACAGGTTCCTACACACATCAAGTTGACAGCTTTGTCACAGGATTAAGCCAAGAGTTTGCTATGAAGGACTTAGGACCTATTCATCATTTTTTAGGGGTGGAGATCCACCATCAAGGTCACCAGCTCCTGCTGTCACAAAGCCATTATGCTCAAACCATTCTGGAGAGAGCATACATGGTTGAATGCAAGCCAATCACCACACCACTGGAAGCTAAATACAAGCCCATTGCAAACTCTCCACCTCTACAAGATCCTACATACTACAGAAGTCTTGTTGGAGCTCTCCAATATCTGACATTTACAAGACCGGATCTCTCATATCCAGTCCAGTTTGTCTCACAGTTCCTGCAATCTCCCACAATGAATCATCTCAAGTTTGTCAAAAGGCTTCTAAGATATGTTAAAGCCACCCTCACCTATTGTCAAGTTCTTAAAACACCAACGACACTATCTTTACCAGCCTACTCCGATGCAGATTGGGCAGGCTGTCCACTTACCAGAAGATCCACCACTGGCTACTGCACCTTTTTTGGCCCTAACCTAGTCTCATGGTGTGCCAAAAAGCAACACTCAGTTTCAAGATCAAGTTCAGAGGCAGAATACAGGGCATTGGCACACACATCAACTGAGCTCACTTGGTTATCATACATTTTAGAAGAATTGGATGTACATCTTCAAACCCCTCCAACTGTATACTGTGATAATATGAATGCACTTCACATGACAATAAATCCTGTATTCCACTCCAGAAGTAAACACATACAACTTGACTATCATTATGTTCGAGAGAAGGTAGCTCAGGGCTCACTTATCACCAAACATATTCCAGCTTCACAGCAAGTTGCAGACATATTCACCAAACCATCGACAAAAGCTGCTCTTCAAATGTTTCTACCAGAACTTTGCCTTCAACCTAGGCTAAGTTTGAGGGAGGCTATTAAAGATACTGTTACTGCATGGAGTAATAAGGATGACACTTTGGAGAAATAAGGATGACGTTCTTGGAGTAATAAGGTGTTTAATTAATTAAATGCGGTAACAGCACCAACAGCTGGAAATGTTTGTTTTTGAGTTGAGTCTTGAATTATCTGATCTTGAGGATAAGGCAGTTAAGTTGTTAGCTTAAATGTAGCATTATCTCCTGTTTTATTGGAATTAATAGCTGTATTATAGGAGTTAAAACTGAGTTAGGACTCCTACAGCTAGCTGTATTTTTCTGCTATTTAAACCACAAATGTCATCCATTGTAAGTATCATCTTTTTTCTGAATTAATAAAAGAATTCGAGTTCTACACTCTTCATTGAGTTTCTTCAATTGTCTTTAGAAACATCCAAACGTATTATTTGACTTGTTTAGGACATATTATTCTACAATTAATCGTGCCTGGTTCTGATGCGTCAAACAAACGGAAAAATCAGTATTAAAAATGGAGAGTGATAGAGTTACTCTCTCAAATTTATACAATTTTTACACCATCGTCATCTCATCACATGTTTTTCACTTATAAAAAAGATTAAAAAAATATGAAAAAATCACAATCACAAGATTATGTTGGGTGTAGTGGTGTATACTTCAGGATGTAACTCTACCATTACCTTAAAATTTTAAAAAATATGGAACATTTGATCATTTGGTGGACGCCACATGTTATCGCCACATGTCATCCGGAGTCAGTGCCTTGTTCATTTTGGAATTGACGACTTTCCTAGTTTGATAATGAATTCAATTATATAAGTAATGGTAAAAACAATTCAAGAATAGCCAAACGCGGTCTTGCAAGTGCTAGCTACATGTGGATCCGCTCTTGTCTACGACAGTGTCAATCTTTCCAAATGGCAATTAATATAATATTATATTAGGTAGAAAATTGTTTAGAAAATTGTTTGCTAATGGTAGTGATGGAGTGGTCATCGGATAATTTACTAGAAGATTGACATGTGTGCTTATCCTTATGAGCTCCCTTTTCGTTCTTATCATTTACAGCGTTTATCGCTATCACAGATATGCGGGTGACTGCATATACATATATATACAAAACATAAATGGACCTACAAATGGCAGCGTTTTATGTTTGCAACCATTGAATAGATACATATAAAAGATTCTCTTGTAAAAACATTCAAGCCCTCTCTTTCTTTTCTCTCTCTCTCTCTTTTTTTTTATTTAAACATATTAATAACATAGGCAACGAACGTGGCATCCAAAAAATGAACGGTACAGTGTTAAGCAAGGTAATTGAAACAACTATTTAATCTAGCCAACATACAGCAAACGGAGAAACAAAAGAAGAAAATAAAATCTACTGGTCTATGTCCCATGCAAGCCTGAGGTTGCTGGCTCTTTCGATCGCATTGTTCACTAACACGAAAGTCGGAGGCTGCTCCTCATCATTGTTATGAATCACCTTGTTTCGCCTGTTCCAGAACATTCACACCGTCTTTAATCATATTTAAAAGCAATGAAATGTTTGCTATTAGGTTATTGAATAAAAAACACTAAAAAAATCATTCTTTACCGTCACGCGTATTAATGAATTTAATTTCTGATTTTACTTTGAAAATGAAAATGACTAAAAAATCTTTTGTACAATTAATTCATTATAATTCTTAAACCCTTGAATAATACTGCCTCCGTCCCCCCCAAAATTTGTTTAGACTTTTTGAATTTATCTCATAATATAAATCCATTTAAAATATATATGGAGCATTTATTAGATTCTTTTTCCTTTTACCCATAATTTATTATACATTCGATTCTTCACAACTATTATATTAATGAGAGTCAAAATATATTCTAAACTTTTACCATTATATTATTGTGATTAACTAGTTTATTAATCTGTGTAAAAATATCTACACGAATATATATTTTGGGATGGAGGTACAAATAAATAAGGGTAGAAAGGGAAAAATGGCATTTCATTCAGCTTTATGTTTCAATTAATCATGGACCCTCTCAAAATAAAAGTGATATGTCAAAATCGGCAAAGCCCGCCAAGTCCGTAGAGGGGGCCCTTGGATCCGAACCTGCCCGTGCATGTTCCTCCGATGTGGATAGGGTCCTCCGGCCCGGCCAAAATTTCCTCACACCGTCACGATTCTCATCATTAGCCAAGGCAACGAGAATGAACCTGGCCCATGCATAAGCCCAGTAACGGATAGGGTCCTCGGCCCAGCCAGCCCGCCTCACACCGTCACGATTCTCATCATTAGCCAAGGCAACGAGAATGAATCATTGAACATCCAGTTCGATACGAAATACTGGGGGACGATCTGCTCGCCCCCAAGCTCGGACAAAGCCCGCTCAGCTAGGCAACAGAGTTCATAAATGACGCTACAATGAAAAGCACAGAGCGAGCTTGCCACTCATCGACGACTGGTGACGACCAACTCATGGCCCCTATAAATAGTAGCATCACACCCTTGACAATAGAAGGATCTCTCATTTTCTTAAGAACTACGTAACTTCCCTTACAAAATAAGGGCACGTAGGCAGCCTTTTTGGGCCTAGCTCATAATCATAAACACACAACATTTCCTTCATCTTGCTCTTAAAGATCTTCATCTTTTTTCTTGAGCACCGCCGCGCAACCACTGAAAACATCACTCACTCTAGCCAGATATCCATCGTTAAATGCTCCTCAAACTTGCTGGTGATATTTTTGACATCATCAGTTGGCTCTATTACCAGAAAATTGACATTTTCAATATTTTTTCCGGTCAGATCTGAGATTTACAGCGGCGGTTTACCAGCTCCGGCGGCCTAAAACCGCCCATTTTTTGTTTTCCGGATGAACCTTCAACGAATCTTCAACCAGTTCATCTGGATTTCTAGGCCTTTAACAAGATCTTCATCCAGATCTTCATCTTGATATCCAAGTCTTCATCAGGATCTTCATCTAGTTCATCCGGATTCCCAGATCTCCATCAGAATCTTCATCCAGTTCATCCAGGTCTCCAGATCTTTGTCAGGACCTTCATCATGTTCATCACAGATTCACCATGTACGAGCTCACCCATATCGAGCTCGGTCAGATCTAAGATTTACAGCGGCGGTTTTCCAGCTCCGGTTGAACCTTCAATAGAATCTTCATCCAGTTCATTCTGATTTCCAGACCTTCAACAAGGTCTTCATCCAGATCTTCAAGCCTTCATCATGATCTTCATCTAGATCTCCAAGTCTTCATCTAGTTCATCCGGATTCCCAGATCTTCATCAGTATCTTCATCCAGGTCTCCAGATCTTCATCAGAACCTTCATCATGTTCATCACAAATTCACCAGGTACGAGCTCGCCCAACATGAGCTTGCCCCGTACGACCTCGCCCAGAATGAGCTCGCCCAGCATGAGCTCGCCTAGTACAATCTCGTCCAGTATGAGCTCTTTAGATTCGATATCTCTTGATACGATCTCTCTAGTTACGAGCTCTTCAACTCGAGCTCTCTAGGTACAAGCTCTCATTGGCGTTTATTCTCATTTATACAACTTCAATGATTACGCCTCATCATTTTTGGAACTCTCCTTATCAAAAGTGGTGGGACGAGCCTTCTTATTTTTGAGCTCTCTCTAACAAAAGTGGCGGGACAAGCCTTCTCATTTTGGGAACTCTCTCAACCGTTACAATCACCAGAGATTAGCTCGCCATCAACATGAGATTTCTCACCAACAATAAGCCCGTCCCTTCATAGCGCGGCACCTAAGCCCGTCCTCTTCATAGTACGGAACCTATGCACGCCGGCTTCATAGCACGGCACGGCATCATAAGCTCGTCCATTTCATAGCGCGGCACCTAAGCCCATACACTTCATAGTGCGGCATCATAAGCCCGTATGCTTCAAAGCGCGGCACTATAAGCCCATTCGCTCTAGTACACATCATATTTAGAACTCGCCCTAGAGCGAATCTTCTGTAAGCCCGTTCGCTCCCTAGCTCGGCACTGTAATCCCGTTCGCTTTTGCGCGGCATCATATTCGGAACTCGTCCTCAAGGGAATCTTTTGTAAGCCCATTCGCTTCGGCACGACATCTTATTTAGAACTCACCCTCGAGCGAATATTCTGTAAGCCCGATCGCTCCTTAGATCGGCACTGTAACCCCGTTCGCTTCGGCATGACATCATATTTGGAACTCGCCCTCGAGCGAAGCTTATGTAAGTTCATTTTCTTCGGCACGACATCATATTTGGAACTCACCATCGAGCGAATCTTCTATAAGTCCATTCTCTTCATAGCGCGGCCTCTAAGCCCGGCCGTTTTACAACCCGGCATCTCTCAGCAATATGCTCACGTGCCTTACGTTAATCTGGAAGGCTATTCTATAGCACTCATCTCGGCATAAGGTACGTTATGTCTTTAGTAACTTTACTCCCTTACTTTTACTTGTACAGTGAAGAGCTCAACTAGTAGGGGGTCATTGATATATCAAAATCGGCAAAGTCTTGCCAAGTCCAGAAAGAGCCATTGGATCTGAACCTGACCCATGTATAAGCCCAGTAACGGATAGGGTCCTCGGCCCGGCCAGCCCGCCTCACACCGTCACGATTCTCATCATTGGCCAAGACAACAAGAATGATTTAGCGAACATCTAGCTCAATATGAAACACTGAGGGTCGACCTGCTCGCCCCTAGCCCGCCATTCATCAGCTCGGACAAAGCCCGCTTAGCAACATAGTTCATAAATGATGCTTACAGGTGAAAAGCCCGTAGCGAGCTCACGAGCTCATCATAAAGCCTAGTGACAGCCAATTTATGATCCCTATAAATAGCAGCATCACATCCTCGACAATAGAAGGATCTCTCATTTTCATAAAAACTACGTAACTTGGGCTTGATCCCTTAAAGCTAATGGTATGTAGGCAGCATATTTTGGCCTAGCTCATAATGATGAACACACAACATTTCCTTCATCTTGCTCTTAAAGATCTTCATCTTTGTTTTTGAACGCCGCCACGCAACCACCAGAAAAATCTCTCACTCTAGCCAGATATCCACCATCAAATGCTCCCCAAACTTGTTGGTGATATTTTTGACATCATAAAAAAGCGGACAAATACTCGTTTTGTCTCAAATTATATATCATTTTACATTTAAAATAAGGAATGTCATAATGTTTAAATAGAAAAACTAAATTGTCTTTTGACATTAATTAATGCAATAATTGTACGTTAAATAAAGTAATATATATTAGAGATAAGAAGAAGTAATTTTTTTGGTGGGGGGGGGGAGATAAGAAGAAGTAAAATGTAATAATGTACGATTGATATTTCCAAAAAATCTTATATTATGAGACAAAATAAAATAAAATAAAATAAAACAACTCATATTTTGGAAAGAATTGGGTATTTAATTGCCATAAATATCCGGATTCAGTACCATCCGGGAACGGGGCGTTACAACAATAATCTTGTGATTTCATTGAGTCAAGTGATTACAAGAATGTTACATATATAGTACTGTTGTAAATGTAAACAGAATTAATGTCATTGATTACAGGTGATTACAAAATATTTTTTGTATCTTCTAGAAGAGTTTCAACACGCCCCCGCAATCCCATGAAAATGGAATGGACATAGAGATTGTCCTTCAGTGTGGAGAAGTGCAGATTCCCAAGTGGTTTGGTAAGAAGGTCCGCCAGTTGATCTTTGGAAGAGATGAAGGCAATGATGAGGCGTTTTGAAGCCAAAATCTCACGAATGTGGTGAAAATCTATCTTAATATGCTTGGTGCGGGCATGAAAGACTGGATTAGCTGCAAGGTATGTAGCGCCAATGTTGTCACACCATACCAAGGGTGGAGAGGACAACGGAATGGACATTTCTCGAAGAAGACTACAGATCCATTGCATTTCCACGGCCGTATTAGAGAGGGCCTTATATTCAACCTCAGTGCTGCTTTTGGAAACAATTAAGTGTTGTTTTGAACATCAGCTAATGAGATTGGAGCCAAACATAATGCAGTAAGCACCAATAGAACATCGGGCCAGGCTCAGCATCCCAGTCAGTGTCAGTGTAGGCCTGAAGTGATATGGCCGAGGAGGCGGAGAAGAATAGTCCCTCAGAGATAGTATGCTTGAGGTACCATAAAATCCTTTTAACCGCAGCCTAATGATCGTCAGTAGGCGAGTGCATAAATTTGCTGACCGAGTGGACTACAAATGCAATGTCTAGGTGAGTGAACTGCAAATAATGAAGGCCGCCAACGATAGTGCGGTAGAGTGTTGGGTTGGAAAATGTGGGTTGCCTTCACGTTGTAACCGAGTCTTAGAGGCCATATGAGTGTGACATGGTTTTGATTTGTCCATACCAGCCTTCTGAAGAAGTTGGAGAATATATTTACGCTGAGTAAGAAATAAGCCATCGAAAGTGGGTAAATCTTCGACACCAAGGAAGTAAGAGAGAGATCCCAGGTCTTTGACCGAAACATGCTGGGCGAGGAAGTCAATAACCTGCAAAATAAGAGAGGGAGAACTACAAGTAATAATAGCATCATCAACATATATTAAGAGATAGATATGATTAGAACCACGTGAGTAAATATACAAGGATGAATCTGCTTTAGAGGCATGAAACCCAAATTGCATAAGGATATTTGTGAATCTAGAAAACCAGGCATGAGGTGTTTGACGTAACCTATAGAGGCTAGCTTGCAAACATGGTATGGATAATCTAGGTGAAGAAAACCAGTTGGCTGCTGCATAACCAGCAAGAAGGCATTTTTCACATATACCTGTCGAATAGACTAATTATGAGAACCAGCAAGAGATAATAATCAGCATATCGTGATAGGCTTGACAACAGGACGGAAGGTGTCATGAAAATCAACGCCTTCAGCCTGATGATAGCTATTGGCAACCAACCGAGCTTTATAACGTTCAACCTGTCTATCTGCATGACGTTTAATTCGAAAAACCTGTTTATTACCAATTATGTTCATATGAGGATTATCCGGAACGATATCCCAGGTACCATTTTGAATGAGCGTACTGAGCTCATCCCTCATCGCATCATGCCAGAATTGATTGAGGCTTCGGTGTGGGACGGTGGCTCTGTAGGTTGAGCATAAGCAATGAGTGATTTGGGTAAGGGATAGAGAATAAAATCAGGGAGATTAATGGGTTTGACCGAGTTGTTTTGGACCTGGTGACCATTCGATGTGGAGGGGGCGGAGATGCATCAGTGGAGGAAGGAGTGGAGTCTGGAGATTGGGTAGGTGCAAGAGATGTTGTAGGGGAAGGGGAAGCCAGGGTTGTAGATGACGTCTCGATTGGTGGTGGAGACGGGGGTAAGACGGATTGGTCCAATGGGGTGGGATTAATAGAAGTTGGTAGTGGAACAATGATGTTGGATAGAGTGAGAGGGACGTTGGGAGATTGATAGGGAAAGACTGACTCGTCAAAGACAACATGTCGGGAAATGTATATGCGACTAGAGGCGAGATCAAGGCATTTGTAACTGTGATGAGAGGTGTTGTAGCCTAGGAAGATACATGTTTGGGACCGAAAGTCTGTTTTGTGATTATTGTAGGGACAAAAATAGGACCAGCACGCACAGTCAAACACACAGTCTGTTTATGAACCATTTTGTATAGGGATTCGAAGTTTATTCACACGAGTGGGTAGGCGTTAATGAGATAGACGGCTGCAAGAAAGGCATCTTCTCAGTAAGGGAGTGGAAGATTGGATTGATCTAGGAGGGTAAGGCCAACCTCAACAATTTGACGATGAAGACATTTGATGGCACCAACTTGTTCATGTGTGTAAGGGCAGGAACGTCGGTGATGAATACCAATGGTGGAGAAAAATTGGGAAAGACGATGATATTCTCCCCTCGGTTTGTTTGAACAGATTTTATTTTAGTGTTAAATTGTCGTTCAACGAGTGACTGGAATGTAGTAAATACGTGTTCAACAACAGATTGTTAGATATTTAGTGTGATCATCTAGGAAACTAACATAGTAATGATAGCCATGAATGGAAACGTCAGCACATGGACCCCGCACATCAGAAAATATTAAATTCAAAGGTCCTTTAGAAGTAAGCCCGAAGTCGTAGTGGGAGTGTCCACGCCAGAAAGTATGAGCATTCGGTACATGTATCTGTTGGAAGTAGAGCCCGAAAGACAATTCATGTAAATGTTTTTAGAATTAATAAATGACAGATTTATTCTCATCTTATTACTTGCTTCGTGCTTGTAAGTAATACACTACTGAAAACCCCAAGTAGTATCAAATGTAGCCATATAACTTAGTGTGTGTCACACACGATGATTAAGTTTATTGTGATACACTTGAACTATTAGTCCGTGGTAAACTTAATCAAAGTATGGGGTCTATTGATTAAACCACCATTAATGCGCCCAGAACACTTTATGGTGTGACCGTCCTATCCGGACCGTCGACATTGGTTGTCTAAGTGGGGCATTTATATATGATGAGAGTCATATAGGACTGGACCGATTTAATCTTTGTTTCTCATATAATTCCGTAATTGAGAAATCTTATTAAATCACAAAGATGATCATATATGGATTAACCTTAATCCTGAAGTGATTATAGACTCATACTTGTTCCAGGATAGGGTTTGATGTGTTCGTTAAGGATCGCTAAAAGGCGCGGTCCGAATCACTTTCACGTTGGCACTATTCTGGAATGAGTGAGAAGTGTGTGTTTCACAGATATGGAATCCATTCCTTCCTGCGGGAAGTAGAAAGACAATCCCATTATTTGTTAATCCTAGAAACTGATCGATCCATGGAGTTCGTATTGGTTATGAACTAATTGATCACTAGTGGGTTAATGATAAATAAGGACAAGTCGTATTGAAGAAGGTTTACGGAAATAATCCTACTTCAGTACGGATAGTCTATGGAGAGTTAGTTTATATGAAATGATTATATCAATGGACACTTATCGACTCGACTCGACGTTTTGAGAATAAGTTATATCTATAATCGATAGAGTTCAGTTTCGGATTTATGGTGGCGTAATTCCGGAATTAATTAATTAAGTAGAAATATTTTGTTCGATGAATATTTTATTTAATTTATTGTAGCTACTAGTTATAGGTCCATGGTCCCCGGGTTGGCTCCTAACACGCGAGTGTTTTCTCGTTTTATGGAACCTCGAGAATAAATTAAATAGTTGGTCTATTTAATGAATATGCAATATTATTTATTTGGTAAATAATATGTAAAATAGAAAAGATATTTTCTATTAAATAATGGCTTAAAAGTGGCGCCCATTTATGGATAAATTAGGAGAAGAAATTTTCCTAGATTATCTTATATGTGTAATTAATTAATTATCTATTTGTTGGATAACCAATGGAAAAATAAGAGATTGATTTTTTTGAGAATTATCTCTTATCTTTTGGCAAATATCTTTTCCTTATGGGAATATGTAATTGTGGTGTGAAAATGATAACTCTCTTGACTAGTTATTTTCCTATATAAAGAGAGTTATTCCTAACACAATGACACTACAATTGGCGCCACAAATACATAAAAAGGAAGAAAAATTAGTTTCTTGCCTTAGTCATTTAGAGGAGGTTCTACGGCGAGGTTCGACGTCCACCATTCGTCGTTAGGAGATACAATACGGAAGATTGTGGCTTCTCCCTTTGTTGAATTTCTCATCTCTTTCCGTTGAGGTAAATCTACTAACCTTCTTGTAGATTGTTAATTAATTATGTGAATTAGAATCGTGGTAAAATCGCATGCGAATTTAATTCGTAGCTTCCGCTGTGCATGATCGAGTGTCTCGGTCGGTGCTGTGAATCAGATCTGACGATCCAATTATGGATCGGATCCGGATTCGGGTTTCTCGTATATCCAGCGATGTCGATCCGTGCTCAAGAAGAGCGAGTGGGAAGCAGCTACCTATCGCTCATTCCCCCATATGCCATATGCGGGGTGGGAGTTGAAAACAGAAGATACCATCCATAAAGAGGCATCCGACGATCGGGGACCATCCCACCAGATGTTGGGATAGTGTATCGTGTGTGGAGTGATTTACGGAACAAATCCGTAATTTACAGATTAAATTACGGTATATTAATCTAGAAAATAAATCATGTGAATAGTACAATTCATATTATTTTGTAGATCTAACAAAATAAATATCATCATGCATATCTGATTCAAACAATAGACAATAAAGGTAGTATGCACAAAATAAAGGACTAAGACAAACCGAGGTGAGTAGTTACTCTTTCCTTAAGACAAATTGCTCCGGTATGATGCCCACGGTAGTAGCAAATGTCTCCCAAGATACAACGGCTTTACGTCTCGAATTTAGAGGCACTTCAAAAATCCGAGCTCCGGCGAACTTACAGAGTGCTCCGAACTTCTCATCGACTCAATATCTAGATCTACATGCTAGACGTTTAGTGGTGGAAAAGACTAGAGAAAATTTGATGATTAAACTTTCATCCATGGGGATCTTTATATAGTGGAGATGAGGAGCCAATGCTTGAATCTGATTGGCCGAAACACATCATCAAACTTTTCCCCTTGGAAAAGTAATGGCCGACTTCTCCCTCGAGGAAAGAAGCTAGGCGAAATTAATAATGCTAATTTCGAAATAATCCAATCCTCTGATTGGTCGGATGATGTGTCGTCTGAATTTTGATTGGTCCAATGACTCAATGAATTCTGATTGGTCGAATGACACAATTACATTCCAAAATTAATTTTATGGTTAATTTCATAAAGAAATTTTGTCCAAAAAATTAATAGTAACACCCGAACCGAACCGAACCGAGCTCGAGCATGAGTCGAGCCGGACGGACAGCAGCGGCGGCGCGTGCGCGCGTGTGGAATTATCTAAGTCCTCCCTCCTGCACAAAAGTGTCTTGCCCCTTGGGGCACATCTATAAGAGCACACACTAGCTCTTATTACTTGAGCTCCCAACACTCAAGTTTTCAATGTGGGAGAATGGGGTGAGGTCCTCCCTTCAACTCCCATCTCCTACATATTTTCTACCAACTTTAGCCATTAATTTCTCATTCACCCGACATCCGAATCGAGTGATTCAAAAGCCTATCATCAACTACTCCGTATGAAGTATTTAATGATATCATTAACTCTCGATGACATACATCGGAGCCTATCCGTAATTAGCGCTAAAGTTGACCGTTCAACCCATTTAACGAGCTTTTCCTCCAAAAATCCCCCACATGAATGAAAATTAATGCAAGTGCAAATGCAGACTCTGAAGAGAAGTCAGACGGAAAAATATTTCATCAGGAGAGGTGGCTTCTGGCCTTGAACCTGCCTTAGTGAAGTATTATCGGATTTACTCGTCTAATCAGTGAACTAGGTCTTGAACTGTTCAGCCTTTAGTGTAAACCAAGACATTAGCACTCACACAATATTTCCCCTAGCACCTTTCGGTTCTCATGGTTGTGTCCATCTCAGCCCTAGACAACACTTGGTTTCAGAAAGTGCTTTAGAGAATTCGGGCCTCAAAATCCTCACAGAAGCGGCCCCACTTTGGACTTACATACGTGACCTCCTATCAAGGGTATTCTTCCCTACCCCACTTGAATATCAAGATATAGGAATCATTAAAATCTTTGCTTAACCTCACACTCTCTGCAGACAGCACTTTTATTCTCTCAGAATGGGTAAGTGCTAGACTGTTCCTTCTAACTTAGTTGTCCCTTTTGAACCATGATCTTGGGATCTCCAGTCAGCATGGTTGGGTTGCCACTACAAGGAAACATGCGTAATAGGCTTCAGTCCCATTCCAGTTGTCAAGATTGACATATGATCTCTAGTTAAATCTTTTGTAAGCGGATCTGCAAGATTCTCATTCGATCTTATATGATCGATGGAAATCACACCATTAGAGATCAACTGTTTAATGGTATTGTGTCTACGGCGTACATGTCGAGACTTACCATTACACACACTCCTCTGTGCCCTTCCTTTAGCCAACTGACTATCGTAGTGTATGCTGATAGCAGCCACAGTCTTAGGCCAACACGGAATATCCTCGAGGAAATTCCTAAGCCATTCAACTTCTTTTCCAGCCTTATCCAGTGCCATGAACTCAGCTTCCATTGAGGAGTGAGCTATGCACGTTTGTCTCATAGACTTCCAGGACACCACAACACCACCAATCGTGAATAATTATCCACTGGACTTCGAATCTTTCGTATCTGATATCCAGTTGGCATCACGGTATCCTTATAATACTGCTGGATATCTTGTATACCGTAATCCCAGACTCATGGTGTACTTCATGTACCTCAACAACCTATTCAAGGTTTTCCAATGATTATGATCTGGATTACTCGTGAACCTACCTAGTTTATTCACTGCACATGCTAAGTCGGTCGCATACAAGTGGTTATGTACATCAGACTTCCGATCACTTGAGAATATCTCAATTGATCCATAGGTTCACCTCTATTCTTGACTAAGTGCACACTTAGGTCAAGTGGAGTGCTCACTGGACTTTTCTCAAAGACATTAAATCTTTCCAAAACAGACTTAATATAATGAGTTTGTCACCAAAAGTCCATCAAAAGTCTAGAGATCTTACTCCCTAGTATCAAATATGCAACTCCCAGGTCCTTCACATCGAAGTTCCTTGCCAGCATCTTTATCGTATTCATGATACTCTCATGAGTACTTCCCATTATCAGCATGTCACAGACATACTATTACAAAATGTGTGTTCTTTATGTAGACATATATGTGTCCTATCCACTTAACAACCTAACAATGTCAAACTCGATATGCCATTTCTCTGGCTATTATTCGAGCCCACAGAGAGACTTAACAATTCTACACACCTTACTCTCTTGTCCTAGAACTATGAACCCCTCGGGTTGTTCCAAGTACATCTCTTTTTAACTCACCATAACCATCCATTTGATGGATTTCCAAGTTATAGACTCCAGCTATATCGATGAGAACCCTTATATAAGTAATTCTCCTAATTGGTGAGAAAGAAGTCAAGGCATTCTTTCTGTCGATACCCTCGGGCTACCAACAACACCTTACAATAAACCCATCAACCTATAACTTCTTCTTGAAGATCCAATTGGACCCGAGTGGTTTTCAACCAAATTCCAAGTAGGGTTTTGCATGATGGATTTTATTTCACTATTTATAGCCTATTTCTAGAAATGGGCTTCTAGAGTAGACATTGCCTTAGCATATGTCCTGGGTTCGTTTTTTACCATATAGGTCAGAAAATCCGGACCAAAGGACTCGGAAGTCCTAGCCCTCATACTACAACGAGGTTTCTCAAGTTCTTGAGTGTCACTCTCTTCTTGAGACTCATTTGTTTGCTTACTCATGCTTGCTCTATCCGTTTCCTTATATGGAAAGAGATCTTCACAGAACACAACATTCATAGAATCAATGATGACACCATCATGTACATCATAGATGTCGGTTTTACGCACCAGAACTGATAGGCAATATACTATTAGGTCCTACCTCCACTTGCTTTGGTTTAGGTACTTCTACCTTAGCCAAACACCCCCACATTTCCAAGAATTTGTAGCTAGACCTCAGTCTTTCCACAACTCCTACGGGGTGTCATCCTTCTTCTTTGAAGGGTTCTTGTTTAGAATGAATTTTGCTGAGAGGATAGTTCCCCCTACAAGTTCTGAGGTAAACCCGAACTTATCAACATAGCATTCATCAACTCTTTAAGAGTTTGGTTCTTGCATTTAGCAGTACCACTTGACATGGGTGTGTATGGTGTAGTTGTTTGATGAATGATGTCGGGCCCTTAGCAAGACTCATGAAACAATACATCATATCCACCATCACTATCCCTACGGATACATCTCATCCGTTTGCTATGTTTATTTTCATTCTGATAACCTCAAGGCATCACGAGCCTCATAATCGCTTTTCAGCATTAAAACATCACAGTATTTGGTGCTATACTCAAAATAAAAGTAACAAACTACTTTTATCACCTATAGTTTACACGAATCTAGAGGTTATGTGTTCCTTTCTACCGTTCAAACGGTGAGTTAGCCAATACGGCTTCAACACACACTGGACACTTGTGATTAGGATCAAACTTCAAATTTGGTAACAACACCATGTCCATCAATGGACGAACAAATTTAAAATTTACAAGTCCTAGTCATAGTGTCACAAGCACGATTACTCAAGCATGTAAGCAGATCTTAAAGCCAATCTCACTGGCTCTTTACAGAGCATCACTTTTGTGCTCAATAGACAGTTTCACTGTCATCATAATGATCAATCCAGTTTGATCATTCAAAGCGTCGGTCGTTGCACCACCGAACTTCACCATCCAAAGGAATGAGATCGATCGGTCACTTGTGCTACGTCTAGTGCTATAATAGGCACGTACACTTGTGTCACAAAGACACAGTCAAAGTTGGATTCACCTCGGTGTATCCTTTCATTTATGTCTAATAACAGACGATCGACAACGTTGCAAAATAGATTCGTTCGCAACTGTAACAAAAGCTACCAGTACAATCAATTCAACAAGATTCACATAATTTACAGTATTCGGCTTGTTCTCAAACAAACAAGGAAAATTGACGCAATTACAATTTTATAAGAATTTTTACAAATTCACGTCATTACATACTCACAGTAGCAAGATACCACCTTTGTTATAGAAAGGGCCAACAAATGATCAACACAACCGACTAATTAGACAATTATGCGTCGGAAAACCATATCTTAATCAACACAAGAGTATATGATTAACAACCTAGCGTCAAGCCAATTCGACTAATGGACTACCAAACAATGAATTTGTTCACAGCAGATCAGGGCTAACCCATTTAGCATTCCAGAACACATATTGAGAAAACAAAATCAATTTTATGCCATAAACGACATAAGGAAAAGTCCCGTTCTTAAGTAAATATTGATGAACATTATCAGACCATATTTAACCGAGCTCTCGAGCGATTACGTCACCATTTAATTTTGTTTAAGCTCCCACAGTTCTGCCCGTTGTGAATTGATACGACATTGTATGAACAAGTAGTACAACAAGTACAGAAACAAACCAAACAATCAAACTCCTAGTCTCTTTCCTTAACCTCTTTTAAATTCCCAGACGGTAACCAATTGGGAAGAAGAAAATTAACCAAACATTTTTGTATGGAAATTCAACACACTTTATTCAACAGCTGTGACTGAGTAATACTTGTGTGTGGGGCAAGAAAGCAGGTCATACAAATCTGTGCCAACAGAATATCGACATGCAATTATACAAATGTTTAGTACGCATCGCAAAATATAAACGCTGGACTCGTGGATTATAGTGATAATCACATACATTAGCCGGCAAAACAAAATTCCAACATATGACCCAAGATTTACACAATAGTCCACATGTAGTTGGCTAATTTACATACCTTTCATCCTCCTCAAATACCACGACGAGAAACTAAGGTGACCTGGAGCAAAACATATGAACTAACCCTCCAGCGCACAAATCACGTCAGTTGATTATCTCAACCAAGTAGAAACTAAATTGTGCAAAAGGAATTTGTTTCCAAACAAGTTTGTATAAAGAGATGAAGAACCAACAGACCCGTACTAACACCAATCACCGATTCGTAAATTCCAATTCGACAAATAGACGATTAGTAAAAAAAAAAAAAACAACCTTAACCGACCAAAACAAGACAGATCAGTTTTAATAGATCTCGAACATACGATACTATAAAGCAACTTCAATTTGTCTTAAGCTTGTTGGGATAGTGTATCGTGTGTGGAGTGATTTATAAAACAGATCCGTAATTTACGGATTAAATTACGGAATATTAATCTAGAAAATAAATCATGTGAATAGTACAATTCATATTATTTAGTAGATCTAACAAAAGAAATATCATCAAGCATATCTGATTCAAACAATAGAGAATAAAGGTAGCATGCACAAAATAAAGGACTAAGACAAACCGAGGTGAGTAGTTATTCTTTCCTTAAGACAAATTGCTCCGGTATGGTGCCCACGGTAGTAGCAAATGTCTCCCAAGATACAACGGCTTTACGTCTCGGATTTAGAGGCACTTCAAAAATCCGAGCTCCGGCGAACTTGCAGAGTGATCCGAACTTCTCTTCGACTCAATATCTAGATCTATATGCTAGACGTTTTGTGGTGGAAAATACTAGAGAAAATTCGATGATTAAACTTTCATCCATGGGGTTCTTTATATAGTGGAGATGATGAGCCAATGCTTGAATCTGATTGGCCGAAACACATCATCAAACTTTTCCCCTTGGAAAAGTAATGGCTGACTTCTCCCTCAAGGAAAGAAGTTAGGCGAAATTATTAATGCTAATTTCGAATTAATCCAATCCTCTGATTGGTCGGATGATGTGTCGTTTGAATTCTGATTAGTCCAATGACTCAATGAATTCAGATTGGTTGAATGACACAATCACATTCCAAAATTAATTTTATGGTTAATTTCATAAAGAAATTTTGTCCAAAATATTAATAGTAACACCCGAACCGAGCTCGAGCACGAGCCGAGCCGGACGGCAGCGGCAGCGCGTGCGCGTGTGGAATTATCTAAGTCCTCCCTCCTGCACAAAAGTGTCTTGCCCCTTAGGGCACATCTATAAGAGCACACACTAGCTCTTATTACTTGAGCTACCAACACTCAAGTTTCCAATGTGGGAGAATGGGGTGAGGTCCTCCCTTCAACTCCCATCTCCTACATATTTTCTACCAACTTTAACCATTAATTTCTCATTCACCCGACATCCGAATCGAGTGATTCAAAAGCCCATCATCAACTACTCCGTATGGAGTATTTAATGATATCATTAACTCTCGATGACATACATAGGAGCCTATCCGTAATTAGCGCTAAAGTTGACCGTTCAACCCATTTAACGGGCTTTTCCTCCAACACCAGCCAGGAACCGTAGACAGTCAAGTGAAAGCAAATCCAAGAAAGAATTTGATTTTCGGATGGTAAATCATTCGCAGAACATGGAATGTGAATCAAACCCATGTTTGTATAGAAATTGAGATACTGATGCAAGTTCGATGGCAGACTCCGTGGCCGGTATTCAGAAACTGGTAAAGTTTGGAGATTGTTTTTAACCATTTGACAAGCAACACAGACAGGAGTATTATTAGAAATAGAAATAGATAAATGCTTAAGGGCATGATGCAGGACCACATGGGAGCATTGACCTAAATGTTGTATGCCTCCGCCTCGGTTCCTCCCCCTGAAATGACCAGGACGGAAATCCTTGGGGAAGCTACGGAGAGGGGGTTGGTCCCCAGAAAACCAACTCGCCCAAGGCCGACCTCTCATGAGAGTCGAGCTTCAAAGAAGAGCAGGCCGAAGGCCTTTGAAGAAGGTCAGGAGGAGGGGTCCTTCGAGCAGGAGCGGGTTGCCAGCATGTCCGACGAGGAGCCGCAATCCTTGGTAGAAAAAACAGATGAGAGCGGTAGCGTAGTCTTTATTTCTTTCACTTTTGGCGCTTTGATTACCGATTGTCCTAATTTTCTATGTTTGTTCAGGGTGGCACGATTGGCGGGAAGTTTTTAGGAGGTTGGGTAAGGCATCAGCGGACTTGGCTGCCCAATCGGGCAAGACCGCCAGTCAAGGAAGGCCAGGGGAAGAACTTAAGGCGGTTGTTCACCTTAAAGAAGCGAAATGAAAACCACGCAAGCCCAACTCCAGGCTCGGGAGAAAGAGTTGAAGGCGGTGGGAGTGAGTTGGCGAGAGAGAAGAAGGCAAGGGATCAGGAGGTTGGGGACCTCAAGGCGAGAGTGGCTGATATGGAGGCCACTACTACGGCTAGATACACCGAGGCCATTCGGGAATACAAGGCTTCGGATGACTTTGCCGAGGCCCTTAAGGTGCTGCTGATCCCCATTCTCAATCATGGGTATACCCTGGGGGTGGATGAGGCGAGGACTCAGTTTCCCGCACTTGTTTTCGATGATCTCCCAAAGAAGGCTTACTATAAGCCGGGGATGGATGCGGCTTACACTGAAAGCATCCAAGATTTCCAAGCGGGGGTAGACATAGTAGGTAAGTATGTTACCCAACCGGCTGCTGCATCTGGGTCGGCTCCTCCATCTGAGCCTCAAAAGAGTCCTACTCCTGACTCTTAAAGTTTATTTATTTTTGTTTTTAGGAAGGCAGTTTTTGTATTATGATTCTATTCGTAATTAATGAAGAATTTATGCTGGTTTTATTCTTGTGAGTTTTGAATTTTATGTGTATGTGTAAGTTGTTGTTTTGTTAAATTGTTGTTGGGTAATGTTCCCCCCAATATGTCATTCATTAGTTTTACTTTTGAATGGCATACTTGTTTTGATTCTGCGTTACCGGGCCTGTGGCCTGCGTTCGGCCCACTCATGCCTAAGTTATTTATGCAATTTTAGGATTTTGCATTTACTTATGTATGTAGGACCGAATTTTATTAGTGTATTCGGTCTTTTGCCAGATTAGTTTCGTTCTAATGGCGTGCGGGATCGGATCGGAGCCCACGGTGATCGCCATTTATACAAACTAAGTGAAAGATGGACGAGAATATTCAGGACTCGGACTGCAGAGATAGATCTGATTGCCTTGATTAGGAGAAATTACAAGGGCGAGAAGATCTAGAGCTCGGAGAGCGGAATTAGATCCGATCGCCTTAACTAAGAACGTAAAATTATAAGGGCGAGACGATCTAGAGCTCGGAGAACGGAGCTAGATCCGATCGCCTTAACTAAGTGAAATTATAAGGGCGAGACGATCTAGAGCTCGGAAATCGGAGCTAGATCCGATCGCCTTAACTAAGTGAAATTATAAGGGCGAGACGATCTAGAGCTCAGAAATCGGAGCTAGATCCGATCGCCTTAACTAAGTGAAATTACAAGGGCGAGACGATTTAGAGCTCAAAAATTGGAGCTAGATCCGATCACCTTAACTAAGTGAAATTATAAGGGCGAGACGATCTAGAGCTCAGAAATCGGATCTAGATCCGATTGCCTTAATTAAGTGAAATTATAAGGGCGAGACGATCTAGAGCTCGGAAATCGGAGCTAGATCCGATCGCCTTAACTAAGTGTAAAATTATAAGGGCGAGACGATCTAGAGCTCGGAAAGAGGAGCTAGGTCCGATCGCCTTAACTAAGTGTAAAATTAATCCCGAAGCATGGGCTTGGACGACCACAGAATAGGTACTAAACTTGGATGATCTAAGGTAAAATTACCCTCAATCAACTTAAAGTAATCCGGACCGAGTTAAATTGGCCTTAGGGCTAGCTGAGCAAGTTTTAGGCGACTTAAAAACTGACCTTATGAACTAACTGTTTATATGAAGTTTTAAGGACGAGAGGGGCCAGGCTAGTGCTGACTTCTCATTTAAAAGTGTGGCGAGCTGGGTCAGGTTAGACTGACTTTTCACGTATATTTTTTTTACGGACGAGCGGGGCCAGGCTAGTGCTGACTTCTCGTTTAAAGGAACGGCGAGCTGGGCCAGGTCGGATTGACTTCTCGCGTGAGGCTTTACTGTGCAGTATAAGTGTTTGAATGACTCTTATGGACTTTATAAAGCAAGATTTAAAAGGTAGTGATATTGGCACTAGGCAAAGATGTAATTAATCGAGAAATAAATATCTGATATTAAGAGGGGTGTAATTGAAGCGCAAAAATAAACAAAGGAGATCCAAGCAAATAGTAAGAAAATGCGAACAAGAATTAAAGTGCAGAAATTAATGATAGTTTGAAAAAACGATAACCAATAAAGACTTGCCGAACTAGTCAGGTGAAAGTGGTTCCTTTGCCCTTGATGGTAGCTGCATAGCAACTTCGAGTGACCTCGAGATCTCCTTTGATTTCGACCGACCCTCTGGCGGTCGGGAACTTCAGACTGATGTGCGCTGGGGAGATTATGGCTCGGAGATCGGTCAGAGCAGGCCTTCCCAAAATAATATTGTATGCTGATGAAGATTTTACCACAATGTAATTGACCATGAGTGTCCTTCTTGATGAATCCTTCTCAAACATCACCGTGAGCCGAATCATGCCTAGGGGATGGACAGGAGGGCCGGCAAATCCAAACAAAGGTGCTGAGACCGGAATGAGTTCGGATTCTTTAAGACCCATTGCTTGAAAAGATGTAAAGTAAAGAATGTTAACCGCGCTGCCGGTGTCCATGCAAACTCTCTTGACCAGATTCTTGTTGACCACAACTTCAATGACCAAGCCTTCATTGTTTGGGACTAAAGGAAGTGGATCCTTTGGCCCATAGCCTACTGCCTGAAACGGAATTTGACTTCTCTTGTTCTTTTGCACGCCCTCCACCCGGGCGCTTAAGTTACCAACTTCAAAGGCACTTCCAGGGCCTCCCACAATGGTGTTGATGGTGTTGATCGGGCAGTTGTCTGTTGGTTGACCCTTGTCGGGAGACTGATCTCTTCTTCGCTGGGGCTTGCCTTGTCGGTTGCGGTCACGATTATAGTTTCTCTGCTGGTAATCCCACTGCCCTCGGCGTTCGCCATAGTGGGGTCGATCCACGACTTCGTCTAGCTTTCCTTCTGCAATCGCTGCTTCCACATCGCGTTGAAAGTCTCTACAGTTGTCCAATTCATGCCCGGTGTCTTGATGGTAGGTGCAGAACTTACTCTGGTCCCTTCTTTCCAAGGGGCTTCGTAGAGGTGTGGGAGTTTTCGCCAAACCTTTTCTTTCCATGATCGCTAATACTTGTTCTCGAGGCCTGTTTAACGCTGGGAAGTCTCACGGCTGCAAGACATTTCTTTTTTCAGGTCGGCCCGTGGCCGAGCCGCTCACACGATCTCCATACGACTTTCTCTTCTTGTCGGATGTGTCTTCCAGTTTGTCCTTCTTGGGTTCGGATTTCTCTACTTCTCGTTTCACGCGATTAGCTTCTTCTCATTGACAATGTTTGAATGCAACTTCCAAAGACTCTTTCATATACGTGGGGAGCCTGCAGCTCAATTTGGCATATAACCTGCCTTCACGTAGCCCTGCTACAAAGGATGCGATCCGAACTTGATTGTCGGCGTCCCGGACTTGTAGCGATTCTTCGCTGAACCGCTTAAGGTATTGCAACGCAGTTTCGTCTTTCTTCTGTTTGATGGCGAACAGGTGGGTAGCATGGAATGGCTTCTCCGTAATAAATGCGTTGAGGAACATATTTCCCAGAGTGTCGAAGCTGTAGATCGTCCTTGGCGGTATTTTCTTGAACCATTCCCGCGCCACCAGTGAGTAGCGCGGGGAACGCTTTGCACTTCATCTCTTCTGGGGCACAGTCAAGATTCATGTGCGTGAGATACTGGAACAGGTGATCCTGGGGGTCTTTAGTTCCGTCGTAGGGCTCCAGTTTGGGGATCTTGAATCTGGCTGGCCAGGGGCAGTTATCGATCTACTCAGAAAAATGAGATTCGAGCGCTAGGAGTGTTGACTTTCTTCCCGCTATGGCCTCGAGCACGACGCGAGCTGACTCCATGGCTTGAGGGACGACCAGCTGTCTCTATAGGTTTGAGGATGACGATTGGTTTTCTCTTCTATTGTTTTTATGATTTGGGGGAGGTGTTGGCTGCCACGATCCGTCGTTGGGATTGTCTTCTTCTTCTGGCTCCTGACTCTGGGAGTTTTCCCCAGACGAGCCTCCGCTCAGTTGATGCGAATCCTGTGAATTTTTGTTGAGGGGGCCTTCTTCTTCTAGACCTTCCCAATCCTCATCCTCCTCGTCCTCCTCTGCCAAGACAGCGTTGAGAACGGCTTCTTTTGTTGCGTCGTCCAGTGCTGTGAGCTGATCCACCAACTCATGGTGGGCCGTGCCAAGGGAAGTTGGCTCCTGCTGTGGGTTCTGATTGTTAGCATCTGACTCTGATGCGTTGTTAGCACCATTACCATTAGCAGCCTGTTGTCGTGTAGTCACCATGGTTATCTTGAAACTTTTCCTGAGATTATTAATCAAGAAAGGCCCTCTTTCTAGCGCCAATTGACGATCCAAAAATCGTCAGGGTAATCCTCTAGGCACGTTTCCTTGATTACAACCTAAGGATGCTTCAAGAGCACAGAAAAACGAAGATGGATGGGGTGATTTGATTTGTTTTAGACTACACTCGAGATGTCTCTTCTCAAGCTGCCTACGTATCCAATGGTTCAATTGGAATCAAGTCTTCGTAGTTCCTTAAGGATAGTCTATATAGAGGGGCTTACGCCCTAGGGTTTGCGTGTGGCGTGTCTAGGATAGACACTGATCAACGTGTTCCCTAAGGAAAAGATTATGTTTAGTAAATCTTCTTGATTTTAGGAGATAATTATGGTATTCAAATATTCGTATTAAGTGATAAGGATTGGAGCCTTTATGGCTCAAGATTCTCTTATAGTCATCTGATTATTACGCATGTGATGAATAAGATTAAGAGCAGGCTCTGGCCAACTTGAGGGAAACGTATTAGATTGGCGGAGCCGGCCCACAAAGGTCGGGGACGATGGCCGGGCTCTCACTGCCACAAAATCGTACAAGTCTAAGGACCTAGCCCGATCGATGTGATCGACACTGGCCGACCTGCCGGCTAGCGAAAGTTCGGTGTACGATCCCCCTCAGACTATTAGAGACCGAGAACACCCGATCCAGAGACGGTCAAACATATGAGGGTTGCTGGTGATGAAACGGGTAGACAGGCTCCCCTAGGCTCGTCATTAGGGAGTCAAGAGTGGTTTCTCTCTCTGAGTCAAGTGTTGAGCCACCAAAGAGGTGCCACGTGGGTAAGCCCACTTTCTGGCAGCATCAAACACATCATCACACAATTGAGTAATCCAATAACATTTTGCATACACATCTTGGTTACTTTCAACATTTTTAGCCGCACAAATATTTTCAAGCAAGATTTAAAGTGTGCACCACACATGGATTCCAATATATACTTGGATACTTACCTTCAATTATCTCTCCCGCCGCCGTCCAATTAACGGCATTGTATGTTATCATTTGAACGATCTTATGGTCACATACTTCATTAATTACTTCTTCTAATTTTTTTGCTATGAAATGTTTGTATTTAATAACACCAAAACAATCAACAGACTTGATGAACAATAGACCACTATCAGAGACAACCATGAAATATATTATAGGCCTTTGTTGGGGATCACTCCAACCATCTGAAAAAATAGTCACACCTTTCTCCCTCATGTGCTTTTTATAGGTTCTAGCAACCTCTCCATGTACGTCTTTTCTCGTTGTAAAAGTCCTAAGTTTATTGTTTTTGGAAGGAACATAATCACCTAAATTATGATTTTCCACAAATGTAAAAGCATTTATAAATGTTGATTCTAGACAATTGAAAGGCATGCCCGTTGTGTAGAACATCCTAGCAAATTCTTCTTCCAAATGAATTATATTTTGCATGTCCAAAGCTTGTTTAATAATAAGATCGCCCTTTATTTTTTTATTGCTCACTGGTCGAAACTTGTACGGATGGGATGGGGTACTAGGTAAAGTAAATGCAGAACTAGGTAGAGAGATTATGTTCTCTTCACCGTTTCTTCCTCTAATTTTTTCATCTCCATAACATTTTGTACGGTCACTTTTTTACACGTCTCAAGTTATGTTATGCTAGTATGTAACAAGTGTACTGTAACCTTAGTATAACTGTTATTGAAGATATTTCCACAATAATTACAATCCCAATTGTAACCACCCGGTCCTGGTAACTTTACAATGTGTTGGAAATAAAATTTATGTTTTGATGATAATTCATCATACTTATTCAAAGTATTATCTTAACCTCGTTGATGAAGTGCTGAAGCTAGTTGTTATAGTGAAAAGCTAAAAGATGTCTAGAACTGAATGTTTAGGTTTTACTAGAGTCTGATAATTGTATAGGTTGTATCAGACAAGCACTGTAATAGTTAGTGTGTCGCAAAACTGAAAACTGGAAGTCATTTAGAAAACTGGAAATCATCAAGATAAACAAACTGACTCAGAATACACCTACATGAAACTGAAGAAGATAAGTTCGCTGAGGGACACAGACTCAGTTGGCTTATCTAGAAGTATGAAGAACTGAGGGTCACAGACTCAGTTATTAAAGATTGAAGAACTGAGGGATCAAACTCAGTTATGAAGACTATGTCGAGATCAGAAAGTTAGACTTGAGCAAGATTGTGGTGACCTGAACTGACTTTATGGATCTTGTATGAAGACCTAAGAGTCATAAGGACAATGAACTCTTAGAAGACTATGAGTCATGGTGTACTCTGATTAAGTCAATTATAATCAGATGAAAAACTGGAGTACTGATACTTGAAGAAGAGTAAAATCTCAGTTAATACTCCAAGTCAGTCAAGAAACTAACAAGTGATAATCTCAGTATAAAACTGATAAGGAAACTCAGTTTTATATGTCATTCATCCAACAAGCTGATACTACAGTCGAACGTTATAAAGGAAGCAATTATATTGGATGAGTTATCGACGACACAAAGTGAAACGGTCGAAATTATATCCGTTACAAAATAGACGTTGATACAATTTGAATTCAAGCCAAATGAACGTTGGACCTCACACTATAAATAGAGGACTTTGCACCAAGGATAAAAAGAGATGAACACGAATTAAGAACAAGAACAATCAGAATTATCAAGTGCATTAGTCATTCGAATTGCTATCATCTGTGTGCTATAACAAGATCACATCAAGAATTTCTTCAAGTGTTCAAGCTACAAAGAATTTATCAAGAATCAGACACTTTGAAGAACCACAAACAAGAATCAATTCATTGATTCTCAACCCAACATTGATTCTATATCAAAGGTTTAGATCGTGAAGCAAACCGGAAGGTTTTGTCAAGGATGAGTTGTTACAAGCAGTCGGGCAGACTGTGTTTGTGGTGGTAGCTGGTGAAGAGGCAACTCAACCCTTCAAGGACCAGTGTTCAAGCATTTGAAGAGCAGCAATTCTACCTGTTCTACAACTGTTTAGATCGTGAAGCTAGGGATTAGCCAAGGACTATTGTTTAGGACTTTTTGTAACAGTTCACCTCAAGAAGTTATAGTGGAATTTTCCTCCGCACCACAGGGGAAGAGAGGACGTACATGATTACACCACCTGGAACCTCTATAATATTCGTCTTATTTACTTTACACATTTATTTATTTACTCAGCATTTACTTACAACATTTTGATATTTGATTGTTATACACTTCATAGTTCACAATCTGACATTCATCAGAATTCAGTTTACCACTCTCAGCTTTCATAAAAGAATAACAAGATCGGAAAAAGGCTAGAAATATATCCGCCCGGTTGACTCGATTTTGCTTAAATCGCTTGACTTAATCTCGCTCGATCGACTTTAACTCCACACAAGTTTTTAACTAACCCTTAATTTGTTTTAAATCCAGTTTAGGAAAGTTTTTGGTGACAAGTTTATTCACCCCCCCCCCCCCTCTAAACTTGTGTTAGCCTTTCCAAGGGACCAACAATTGGTATCGGAGCAGTGTTTCTTTGACAATATATCATTTGCTCTATATCTCCTCTAGTTGTTCTCATTTGAAAGCTCGATTCAGCTTAATTTACTATCGCTCTTCACTCACTCACAATGGATAACAATCAATATGCGAGATGATGCTTATGTGCAACATGGACAGATTTGATGAATATAAACGTCGTATGCAGGCTTTTCTAGCAGCTACTCATGATGAAATGATGGATGTACTCACTGATGGACCAATTCAGATCACTCACATGAAAACTGTTGGTGGAGAGCAAGTTTGAATTGCAAAGCCCAAATCCGAATGGACTAGTGATGATCGCAAGCGAAACAATCTCAACAATGTTGCTATGGATTTTATCCTCAGAACTCTTGACAGCAACATGTACTTAAAGGTGAAAGAATGCACAACTGCCAAGGAAATGTGGGACAAACTACAACTTGTTTGTGAAGGAACATATTCAATCAAGGAAAACAAAATTTCTGTTGCAAAACAAAAATTTGAGAATTTCAAGATGAAATCTGGAGAAACCATTGACCAAATGGAAACAAGATTCAGTGCTATCATGGATGAATTAGATCTACTCAAAATTGAGTACTCAAAGAAAGTTATCAGTACAAGAATCTTGAAGGCATTACCAATGTGCTGGAAAATGAAGGTCACTGCTGTGGAAGAATCTAGAAGACTTGACATAGAGGATTCATTCATAATCTTCTCAGATTTGAAAGCTTATGAATTCAATGAAGATTTTACAAGTACAGCCGCAATAATCAAAGCTCTGGAAGAACCAAAGACCACAAAGACTTGCAAGAAAGATCAAATGACAATCAAGAAAACTCACAAAGCAATCTTTATGAATTGGATGAGATGGAAGAACAGATGGCTCTAATGATGAACGAATTCAAGAATGAAGAGTGGACACTCTGTCACTCGAAAGTTCATCAAGAGGACTCTGAGAAAAGAAAAGATGATGAAAATCTCTGTTTCAACGCAAGAAACTCGGACATTATAAGTCGAGTGTCCAGGCCGACCAAGAAGACCCACCAAGAAGAATTGGTAGAAGAGCACTCCTTGCTTTGGAGATGAGTCGATTATGAAGTTTGGGTGCGAAAGACTATCAGATGACACAGCTTTAATGGCACACATGAAAGACCCAAATGAGGTATGTGAATCAAATTCTAAATACTCTTCAGCTCAAATTTCCATGCAAAATGCATGTTCTTCGACTGCTGACTCCAATCCAAAAAATCTTGAATTAGAAGAAACTCTTGACGAATTGATGAATCAGCTAGTGACTATTCAAGCTGGTTGTGAATCAATTAAAGCTGAAAAAGAGAATCTAATTCTTGAAGTTGACAAATTAAAGTCTGAACTAAAAATGTTGAAACTGACTAAAACTGATAAAGAAAAGATTCGATGACGACCTCATCAGCATCGTGGCGAAGAATCGAATCATTTGCTCAATCAAGTTCAGTTACTGGATTCAAATCAGGAAAACCGTATGGAGACAAGACGGGTTTAGGAATTGATACACATCAATCTTCCAAGAATAGAACCAGCAAAGCTGCTGAACCTACTACCAAAACTGGTATTAAGTTTGTAGCTGAGCAACTTCCACAAACTGAGAAAATTGATGAACCAGTAAAGCCAGTATCACATAGGATAAATCAGTTTTCCAAGTAAACAACTGGATCTACCAACAAGGGTAAACCAAATGGTAGATCAGATGTATTTCAAGAAAACCAAACTGGGAAATCAACTACCAGGTCCACAAAAACCAATCAAGTCAAGAACCAGAAAAGTTTCAATCAAAGTAAATCCAAGAATGTCAATCATTCAAAGACTCACACATTCAGGGAGGAAAGGAAGACTATACCCTACTGATGATGATTGGAATTTTATCAAGATCTACTAAGAAAATCGATAATAGCAATCATTCCGGATCGAAAACTTATCACAAGTTTCAGTCCAAAACTCAATGAGAGCTAATCTCGCCTCTCGGCCAAAAGCCCCAGCATGCCAAGGTCACCTGCACCTCGGTACAAAAGGAATGATGGTTATTATTCAAGTTTTAATAGAAAGCATGATGGAAATAAATTTCACTCAAAGATCTCGAGAGATCATATAAATAAGACACACCCAAACATAGACACTATGGGAGTGTGGCTTACATATATGAAAACAAGTGCAACAATATCCGAAGAATACCTAAAGGATATATCCCGCAGAGTTGTCTTGACAATCGACTCCCATGGACCCAAACTGAGTTGGGTACCTAAAATTATTTAATTTTTATTGCAGATATATATGTACTTTGACAAAGGGTTGCTCTAGGCACATGACAAAAAGAGTAAAGACTGCCTCGATAATTTTATTGTAAAAGATGGACCAAAGGTCAATTTTGGAAGTAAAGACAAACCTGGATACACCAAAGGTTATGGCACCTTGATCCGGAATGGACTTACAATCAAGAATGTATCTTATGTAGAAGGATTACACTACAATCTACTCAACACCAGTCAATTCTGTGATATGGGATACAAAGTTACTTTTGACAAAGAATTCTGCGTTGTCGTCAGCGAATCAGCTTTTCAAGTAGTTTTAGCCGGAAGAAGAAAAGAGAATATGTATGTACTAGACTGGACAACAGCCGTTGCTGAAACTTGTTTGCTTGTGCATACCAAATCAGAAATCAGTTGGCTATGGCACAAGAAACTGAGTCATCTTAATTTTGATGACATCAACACACTTGTTAAGAAACAGTTAGTCATTGGACTACCGGAAATCTCATATAAGAAGGACAGCTTATGTGATGCTTGTCAACAAGGAAAGCAAACAAAAGCAAGTTTCAAGACCAAGTCTCAGCATTCAACAACCAGACATCTGGAACTACTACATATGGATTTATTTGGACCTATAACACCAATTAATATCATTGGAAAGAAGTATACATTGGTGGTAGTAGATGATTTTTCAAGGTACACTTGGGTAATCTTCTTAACCAAGAAAAGTGAAACCAAGCAAAGACTTACAGAATTACTCAATAGACTTCAAAATCAGAAAGGAGTATCAGTTGCGAAGATAAGATCAGATAAGGGAACTGAATTCCTCAACAGTGTGATTATTGAATATTGTGAAGAAAATGGTGTTTTACACCAACTTGCTGCCACAGGAACACCTCAACAGAATGGTGTATCTGAAAGAAGAAACAGAACACTCAAAGAAGCAGGAAGGACTATGATATGTGAAGCAAAACTACCTGAAAGATATTGGGCAGAAGCAGTTAACACAGCCTGTTACACACAGAACAGAGCTCTCATGAACAAAAGAAATGAGAAGACTCCTTATGAAATTTGGAATGGAAGAAAACCAAATGTTTCATACTTTCATGCTTTTGGAAGCAAATGTTTCATACACAACAATGGGAAAAATCAACTTCATGTTTTTCATTTAAAGTCGATGAAGGAATTTTCTAGGATACTCGAGTGTCAAGAAAGCTTTTAGAGTACTAAATAAAAGGACACTCCAGCATGAAGAATCGATTCACGTGGTATTTGATGAACCAAACTTCCCTAGTGAAACAATCAAGACAGACTGAAAAACAGCTTTCTCGGTCCAGCTTACTGGCCTCGCTGAAACCGCTTTTGTCGACATTGGGAGACTACAAAATTCAGAATGTTCAGATCCAGATCAAGCTCAATTTCCAACTACTCAACAAACCACACATGAACTACATGTTTCTGATCCAACTGAAGAAATTCAAGAACCAGCTCCTAAAGAACCAGTCGAACAAGATATAGATTCTTTGATGCAAACACCCACGTATCAATGGATGAGAGATCACCCTGAAGAACAAGTTATTGGTGATACTCAAACTGGCGTTCGAACAAGACATCAACTAGATACAATGATTGCATGTTTTCTATCTCAATCTGAACCTAAGGAAATAGAAGAAGCTTTGAAAGATCCAGATTGGATATTAGCTATGCAAGAAGAACTGAATGAGTTGAAAGAAATCAAGTATGGGAATTGGTAGAAAGACCAATTCATGTGAATATTATTAGAACCAAATGGGTTTTCAGAAACAAACTTGATGAAGATGGGAATATCATCAGAAACAGAGCTAGACTTGTAGCTAAAGGACACTCTCAAGAAGAAGGCATAGACTTTGATGAAACCTACACACCAGTTGCAAGATTAGAAGCAATCAGACTATTTCTTGCCTTTGCAGCTCATAAGAAATTCAAAGTTTACCAGATGGATGTTAAAAGCGCATTCTTGAATGGAATTCTTGAAGAAGAAGTATATGTTCAACAACCACCTGGATTTGAAATCAAAGATCAAGCTGATAAAGTTTTCAGACTAAGGAAAGCTCTTTATGGACTAAAACAACCACCAAGATCTTGGTATGAAACTCTATCTCAGTTTCTAGTAGATAATGGATTCATCAAAGGGACTATAGACAAAACTTTGTTCAGAATGAAAAATGGTGAGAATACTTTACTTGTTCAAATTTATGTTGATGACATTATTTTTGGATTTGAACAATTATGTGAGAAATTTGCAAGTTTGATGAAAAGCAAATTCTAAATGAGTATGATGGGATAATTGAATTACTTTCTTGGATTACAAGTTAAACAATTAGATGATGGAATTTTCATTCACCAAACCAAGTATACAAGAGAACTTATCAAAAAGTTTGGTATGGAAAAATCAACTGGAATTTCTACACCAATGGGGACCAACATCGAGATAGATGAAGACAAAGAAGGCAAAGATGTTGATAAAACACTTTACTGAAGGATGATTGGAAGCTTACTCTATCTTACGACAAGTAGACCCGTATATATCATTTATCGTTGTTGTATGTGCAAGATTCCAGTCAAAACCAAAGGAAAGCCATCTCACGAAATGTGAAAAGAACATTAAAATATCCGAAAGATACAAATGGAGTTGGAATTTGGTATTCAAAAGAAGGATAATTCAAGCTAATATCTTATTCAGACTCAGACATCTTTGGATGCAAAGTGGACGTAAAAAGCACATCAGCACATGTCGGGCTCTAGAAATAGACTTGTGTTATGGTTTAGCAAAAAGCAAAACTCAATCTCAACTTCTACAGCTGAAGCTGAATACATAGCAGCTGGAAGTTGTTGTGCTCAAGTGTTATGGATTAGACAGCAATTAAGGGATTATGGGATAGAAGAAGGAATGATTCTCATAATGTGTGATAACACAAGTGCAATTGCAATCACTGATAATCCAGTTTTACACTCAAGGACAAAGCACATTGATGTGCGTCACCACTTCATAAGAGATCATGCAGAGAAAAAGGATATCACGCTTTTTATGTACCTCTTCAAGATCAGTTGGAAGATATCTTTACAAAGCCATTGGATAAAGACAGATTTGCCAAACTAAGAACCGAATTGGGGATAATAAAAGTCGCTTGAAATCGCTTAAGCCGAGAAAATTGCGTCAAGGGATTAATCTTTGTTATGTTTGGGTGCGCTCACTTAATAGATTAATCATTGACATCAACAATTTCAAACTGATCAACTAAAACTGTGAGACTTTACTGAAACTGACTAATTTGACTTCAGTCTCAGTTTCTATCTCACTCAACTTAAGTCAAAGGTTGACAAGATAAAAGCGACAATGTTATATCGCATTTAATTACTGCGAGCTTATTTTTGTCGAAATATTGCGTGTACACCCCACTTATTCGTCGAATAAAGCATACATCGGTTACCCAAACCATCATGGAATTTGAAAAGTTGTACTACTCAAACCGCCAAAGATATCCTACCTATTTATTCAACCTCGTTCACACTATTTTCAATCAAATTTCAAATTCTTCGTCTCTTTCCTAAAAACAGAATCAGACTCTTCAAATCCTTTCCTCTCAAAAATCAATTTTTGTGTTTACACACGCTTATGGCCACTTCGCACAAATCAAAGCAAGAAAGATTGAACACGAGTTAGATGAATTTTCACTGATATCTATGAAGCAATGTGCAACAATACTCATTAGTAAGTTGGATTTGTAATAAAATCCGAAAACAACCAGTCTAAAAATCTCCTAGACGTTAAATTCAACGAACCACGTGATGTGGAAGGAATTCTGCAATTTTGGGAGAATATGCGATTGGTACGAAACTCTCTAATCACTACAGTTCATGGAGATCGTATTGCTGTTAATGAAAGAGTTATGAGTCATTATTCGGTTTCACGGATTCATCTGTGACATCAATAGATTTGACTACTCTACCATTGCAAAAAGAAGCTTTTCTAAAGTAACTTACTTCCTCTAAGGAACCAGTACAAATTGATAGTCCTGTTGACAAACTCAAGCCAGAATTTGCGCACCTCAGCAGATGGCTCAGCAAACATGTCATTGGAAAATCCAAATGAGTCAGTACACTATCCGAAGAAAATATTTATCGATGAACATAATTTGGGATGAAATAGAATTCAATTGGGCAGCATGTAGTCAATCGATATAAGAAGCGACATTTATCCGAATTAGACAAAGTACAAAGAGCTCAAGTGAAGGTCGTGCAATCTGTTGGTAGATTTCGATCAAGAAAACACTCGGTGGAATCATTCAATTCTATCTGGAAAGACTCAAGGAAGGGGAAGCAAGCAAGACAAGATGCAGCCATACAAAGGAAATCACAAAGAAAAGCAGAACAACTTCCCAACTCGAAACCGGTCGAAAAACTGCGTGTCTCAAAGAGAAGCGGAACACGAGAGAATCAAGCGTAAAGCGGACTCAAGACAAGAAAGATCGGTTGTAAGATGTTTATACCCAAAGAACCTCAAGTAAGACAAAGACCAACCGAGGGGAACAACAACAACAACCGACAACCAAGTTACAAGGAAAAACACTCTTGCCGATAATACTTCTCAATTACAACATCAATCAGTTCAGCAATCAGCCTCAGTTTTTGAAGCTGATAAAATTGTCAGACTAATGAAGATGAAGCTTAAACCAGAGGATTCTCGTGATGTTAGTCTACAGACTGAAGAGAAGTTACTCTTGGAGAAATTGGAAATCGGAGATTTATATACTCTATTTCCTATATCAGGGTTTCTTGAAAACTGTTTCAAAAGATTTACTGAACTAGCTCAAAGGAGAGAATCAGCCACATCATCTATTCCCAAAGAAAGTTCAAGGATGATGATGAAGATGATCATACAAGGAAAGAATCTGATGTGACTACAGTTTTGCATTCAGACATTCAACCTCAATCTCTAGATATACAAACTTCAAGTCAGCAAGAAGATTTGCCAGTTGGAAATCAGACAACTGACACTCAGCAAGCAGCTGATGGAACTGATAATCGACAACTGTTGATCATTGAAGATATCACTCAGCCCAAGGATCAACCTGAAACGACATATGATCCTTCTGACATCCTAACAAAGGATGAGTTGACCAAAGTTCATGAAAACTTGAAGATTGTGCTCAGTCACAAAGATGCACAAAATGGCCTTCTATCAAATATTTTTGGATATCTCGATTATAGAACTAGAACAGATGTCTCAGTTCATGCTAGACTAGAGATGATCCACAAATCCAGTTCAAGTTCTGCTTCAGAAATTCTGTTACTAAAACAGAAACTAGAAGACTCAACCACAGTAGATAGGGAAACACATGCTCAGGCTCACTGGCATATGAATCAGCACATCTACGGGTTAGAAACTCAGCTTAAGGAAGTAATAGCTTCTCAGCAACATATATCCGCAGACCAACAGGCAACCCATGTTTTGGTAGATCAGCTGTATGATGCCAAAAAGGGGGAAGCTGAAGTTACTTAAAGAGATGAAGCGACTTGAAGAAGAATTGGAAAGATACAAATCAGATCCTAAGTTCTTAAGGAAAGAGCTAACTGACGAGCAGCTCATTGAGAAATACAGTCAACCTGGAGAACAGAGAGCTACTCTTACAAAGGATCTGTGGATGAAGTTTATCATAGATCACAATCCTATCAAAGCCAAGTACAAGGACAGGACATTTGAAGAATCCTTGAACTACTTCTTATCTGATGTATTCTCAAAGCAAAAAATGGCACAATATAAGAAGAATCAGAGGATTGATGATAAACTGAAGATTAAAGACAAGACTGAACAAATGAAAGCTGATGTGGTAGAATTTGAAAAATACTACTTAAAAGAATCAGACTTACCGAAGCTATTTCTATGGAGAAGATGGAAGGAAGGAAGTCAAGTTGACTACAACAAGACATTTTCAAAGGAAGACTCCAAGCTAGAAAATGACTATCGTCTGTATGACAAGGAGAAGACGTTTATTTCAGTTAAGAAAAAGCTTAGTCTTTAATCACAATTATTTGGACTAAATGTAACTATTCCAGTTTTTGCTCATTCTAATGAAATCCAGTTTTCCAGTTTTACATTTTGCTACATTGTTTTGATCTTTAAGCTTTTCTTTTAGGGAGAGTTTTGGCATCATCAAAAAGGGGGAAATTGTTGGAAATAAAATTTATGTTTTGATAATAATTCATCATACTTATTCAAAGTATTATCTTAACCTCGTTGATGAAGTGTTGAAGCTAGCTGTTATAGTGAAAAGCTAAAAGATGTCTAGAACTGAATGTTTAAGTTTTACAAGAGTCTGATAATTGTATAGGTTGTATCAGACAAGCACTGTAATAGTTAGTGTGTCATAAAACTGAAAACTGGAAGTCATTTAGAAAACTGGAAATCATCAAGATAAACAAACTGACTCAGAATACACCTACATGAAACTGAAGAAGATAAGTTTGCTGAGGGACACAGACTCAGTTGGCTTATCTAGAAGTATGAAGAACTGAGGGTCACAAACTCAGTTATTAAAGATTGAAGAACTGAGGGATCAAACTCAGTTATGAAGACTATGTCGAGACTGTAAAGTTAGACTTCAGGCAAGATTGTGGTGACTTGAACTGACTTTATGGATCTTGTATGAAGACCTAAGAGTCATAAGGACAATGAACTCTTAGAAGACTATGAGTCATGGTGTACTCTGATTAAGTCAATTATAATCAGATGAAAAACTGGAGTACTGATACTTGAAGAAGAGTAAAATCTCAGTTAATACTCCAAGTCAGTCAAGAAATCGACAAGTGATAATCTCAATATAAAACGATAAGAAACTCGCTTTATATGTCGATCATCCAACTAGCCGATAGTACAAATCGACGTTATAAAGGAAGCAATTTTATTGGATGAGTTCTCGACACAATGAACGGTCAGAAATTATATCCGTTACAAAATAGACGTTGATACAATTCGAATTCAAGCCAAATGAACGTTGGACCTCTCACTATAAATAGAGGACTTTGCACCAAGGATAAAAAGAGAGATGAACACGAATTAAGAACAAGAACAATCAGAATTATCAAGTGCATTAGTCATTCGAATTGCTATCATCTCTGCTTATTTATAACAAGATCACATCAAGAATTTCTTCAAGTGTTCAAGCTACAAAGAATTTATCAAGAATCAGACACTTTGAAGAACCACAAACAAGAATCAATTCATTGATTCTCAACCCAACTTTGATTCTATATCAAAGGTTTAGACTGTGAAGCAAACCGGGAAGGTTTTGTCAAGGACAGTTGTTACAAGCAGTCGGGCAAACTGTGTTTGTGGTGGTAGCTGGTGAAGAGGCAACTCAACCCTCCAAGGACCAGTGTTCAAGCATTTGAAGAGCAGCAATTCTACCTGTTCTACAACTGTTTAGATAGTGAAGCTAGGGATTAGCCAAGGACTATTGTTTAGGACTTTTTGTAACAGTTCACCTCAAGAAGTTCTAGTGGAATTTTCCTCCGCACCACAGGGGAAGAGAGGGCGTCGTGAGATTACACCACCTGAACCTCTATAATATTCGTCTTATTTACTTTACGCATTTATTTATTTACTCAAAGATTTAATTGCTTACAACATTTTGATAGTCGATTGTTATACACTTCACGATTCACAAACCCGACATTCATCGAAATTCGCTTACCACTCTCAGCTTTCATAAAAGAATAACAAGATCAGGAAAAAAGCTAGAAATATATCCGCTGCCGGTTGACTCAGGTTTTGCTTAAATCAGTTTGACTTAATCTCGGCTCAGTCAGCTTAACTCCACACAAGTTTTAAACTAACCCTTAATTTGTTTTAAATCCAGTTTAGGAATGTTTTTGGTGACAAGTTTATTCACAACCCCCCCCCCCCCCCCCCCCCCCCCCTAAACTTGTGTTAGCCTTTCCAAGGGACCAACACAATGTTTGAAACATTAGCTTGTATTCCTCGTCCAAGCTCACTTTAGATGAATCAGAAGCGGAAGCCGAAGATGTTGTACTTGATAAATAAAGCAATCTGCAAACATAAAAAGTATAATTCAAGGATGTGGAACACCTAAGACTTTACAAATTAGTTTGTAATATTTTAGGTGAAATTTTCAACTGAAAAATATATAATTCAAGAGGATGTGGAACACCTAAAATCATAAGAATTAATTTGTAAGGTTTTAGGTGTTGCACATCCCCTTGAATGATATATATTTCGTTTACGGATGTTTTATTTATCAAATATGGCATCTTCAGCTTCCACTTTGATTCTTCTAAAATGGGCTTGGACGAGGAAAATAAGCATTTATGGAAATATGTTTTAAACATAGTAAAGTTTCAAGGTTCGGGTGGTAATAAGTCTGGGATTATAATTATGGTGAAAATAGCTTCAAAAGCGGTTATAGTAGGGTTAAATTACACATGTGATAAATTAGCAGAACAAGAATCGAGACGTGTCTAAAAGTGACTGTAGAAAATGTCATGGAGATGACCAAGCTACAGGAAGAGGGGTTGAAGAAACCCTAAGACGGCCCTTCTACCTACTTTTGCATCTACTTTACCTAATACCCCATCCCTGCAAGTTTCAACCAATGATCAACAAAAAAATTAAAGGGTGCTGCTATTGTTAAACAAGCTTTTGACATGCAAAATAGAATTCATTTGGACAAAGAAATTGCTAAAATGTTCTACACGCCGTGTTTGTTTATCAAATTGGCTAGAATCCACATTTCATAAATGCTTTTACGTTTGCGGCAAACCATAATTTGGGTTGTTATGTTCCTCCTGGATACAATAAACTTAGGACATCACTTTTACAACAAGAAAATACGCACGTGGAGAGGTTGCTAGAACCTATAAAAAGCACAAGAGTGAGAAAGGTGAGAATATTGTTTCAGATGGTTGGAGTGATCCCCAACGGAGGCCTATAATATGTTTCATTGTTGTCTCGTATAATAGTCCATTGTTCTGGTGTTATTAAAGACAAACATTCCATAGGCGAAAAATTAGAAGAATAATTGCAAGGCGGCAGTAGAGATACTTGAAACTAAGTTTTCCAAGTATATTGGACTCCTTGTGTGGTGCAGGCTTTGACCCTTGAAAAATATATGTGCGGATAAAAATGTTGAAAGTAACCAATAAGTATATGCAGAATGTTATTGGATCACTCAAGTGCGTGATGATGCGTTGTTTGTGAAGAGTTTCATAATGAACAACCAAATGTGTTTGGTCATTTTCAAACGTTTTAGTTCTTTAAGGTTGCTTGTGGTAGCAGACATCCGGTTCGCTTTTTTGTCGTTGTGATGTTTAAAAGATTTAAGCTCCTTAAACATTCTTTGGAATCAATGGTTGTGAGTGTGAATGAAGCGAATATATAAAGAGGATGATAAAAGACCCGCACAGACTATCCATGACTGGGTAGTGAGTGAAAGTTGGTGGGAAAAATTGATTATATTCTTTCTTACGACCCCTATATGACGGACCCAGAAAAAAATCTCAGTGGAGGCACCGGAACAAATTCGAAAGGCGAGTGGGGGCATCAATAGTGTTTTTACATTTTTTACCTATAAAAACACGTCGATTTTCGGATCTCAGTGGGGGCCATGCATGATGTGACACATGGTGACATTCTGGAAATTGAATATCTGCTACGGTTTTGAGCTATTTTGACAATTATAACTTATCCGGATGAATTTATGTCCTTGATGAAAGTTGTAGATCTCTTTGAGGACTATAAAATCCATATATGGCTCGCAATATTTGGACAACCGAAGCTCCGGATACGGACCGAAACTGTAGGGTGCTGAAGGAAGATACTATCTTTATTTTTCCTAAATGTGGTTATTTTTCCCACATCGAATTTTAGGAGTTTTTCCTCCAAGTTTGTAGCCTATATAAGGCATTTCCTTGTATTTGAATAGGTAGCTTATTATTGAATCAAAAACTATTTTGGTTGAAATTGAGATTGAATTTTCATCATAAGAAACTTTCGTAGATTGGGTTTCTTTCAAGAAGTTTTCGAGATTGGACTTCTTGCGATTATCCTGAGACGGGATAATTGGGTGATCTTCCTACGAGATTCGGTTTACATCAAGTGGTATCAGAGCTCAGGTGATTAAAGCAACAACAACGCTGCTGCGTTTTTAACAGAAAATCTGCTGCGTTTTTCCGGAGTTGAAGTCGGCGTTCTTGTTTCCCAAGAACCCTAATCGCAGCCGCCGTTTGAACCCTAATTGCTGCTACATATTACAATCGCTGAATTTCTGCATATTACATCAAGGAACCCTACGTATTGAGGTAAATCAGGCGTGACATATTATTCTTGGTCGAAATCCTAATTTTTCTGCTCTTGAAATCTGACTGTCCGACTTTGTTTCCAATCGTTCCCTATTCAAAACAAGTCTAAAAATCCTCAAAATTTACCAGTAGATAGAACATTGTATTGGCTATCTTTTGTCTCTTTGGCACTTTAGCAAATTCGGATTTTATCTTGATCAAATTTGGATCGGAATATTCTGCTCGATTTTCTGGAACAGCTTGTAGTCGACTTTGTTTTTAAGGAGTTGTGGTGGTCGGAATTGAATGAAATTTTGTGAGCACATAGGAAATTCATTTTTCTACAACTTTGATTCTTTGAGTTTTTTCAGAATCTCGACCGGTTTTGCACAATAGTCGCCGTCACCTAGTTGACTGTTTCTGTCAAAACCCGTAACCCGAGAGTGACCTGTTTACGAATTCGATTTGAGTGGGTTATACCTGTCCCAAAATTCTGAAACTTAACAGTCTTAACCACAATTTCGTTCTCTACAATTTTTGTTCTTTGTGTTTTCCCGAATTCCATACCGTTTGGTCGTGACAAGAACCCTAAATTATTGCTGGGACGAAAATTTTTGTTGAGAAATTTACTGCTGCGTTTTCTTGTTTTGCTGCTGCGTTTCAATTTTCTGTTCTTGAAGTCGTAATCCTTGATTCACAAGAACCCTAAGTGCAATGGATAAACTACTTGCAAATTCGACCACATCCATACAGACTTCGAGCGACATCAAGTTGAATCCGATCGAACACATGCTGAAATTATGGCTGCCCTAGATGCATTACATGACACCCTCACTCCACACAGCAAATTAGAACGTATTGCGCAACGGGAATTAGAGGCAGAACAACGGAAATTAGAACGTATTGCGCAACGGGAATTAGAGGCAGAACAACGGAAATTAGAACGTATTGCGCAACGGAAATTAGAGGCAGAACAACGGGAATTAGAACGTGCAGAACGTTGGAGGAAATTAGAAGCAAAGTGGAAGGCGGCCGATGAACTTTTCTTTATCACGTATGGTGTAACACGTGAAGAAGCTATGGATGGCAAACCGTCCAAATTCTCTCCTTCACGTGCTGAATCGAATAAACAGGTTATTCCCAACCCCCTACGCCTGTGGTACACGAGGAGGAAGACATTCTTATTGTTGATTCAGCCACGGAAGAGTTCATTGAGGTTCCTAATGCACTTACACATGATGTTGTTCCAGTTGCTACTATTGATTCTCCTTTACCGGTACCCGACCATTCTGACGAGACTGCCGACGTCAAGGTGGATATTAGTGTTGACCCGATCACTATGCCCGTGGACTTCCTTGCTGAATCGATTGTGGTCTATCCGGGGACCGAACCGGTGCACTCCGATGGTTCAAAGGTGCACTCGGCAATTTTAGTTGCTGATTTGAAAGCGTTACAAGCGCCACATGTATATGTGGATCCATATTTACAGCATTGCCGCCCTTTGGATTTTGTTGTCGCTGATTTCTTCACTCGCGCCATTCCATGTTTTTGCGATGTTGTGATTCTGAGTTTCTCTGTGGTTGAGTGGACGTATGGAAGCAAGATATTCGTGTTTGATCCAGGTGGATTCGAGGGCGAATCCTTTCGAAGGGAGAGGGAATGATGTGATACATGGTGACATTCTGGAAATTGAAGATCTGCTACGGTTTTGAGCTATTTTGACAATTATAACTTATCCGGATGAATTTATGTCCTTGATGAAAGTTGTAGATCTCTTTGAGGACTATAAAATCCATATATGGCTCGCAATATTTGGACAACCAAGCTCGGATATCTGGACCGAAACTGTAGGGTGCTTTGAGGAAGATACTATCTTTATTTTTCCTAAATGTGGTTATTTTTCCCACATCGAATTTTAGGAGTTTTTCCTCCAAGTTTGTAGCCTATATAAGGCATTTCCTTGTATTTGAATAGGTAGCTTATTATTGAATCAAAAAACTATTTTGGTTGAAATTCAGAGATTGAATTTTCATCATAAGAAACTTTCAGAGATTGGGTTTCTTTCAAGAAGTTTTCAGAGATTGGACTTCTTGCGATTATCCTGAGACGGGATAATTGGGTGATCTTCCTGAGACGGAATTATCACAAAGCAGTAGTAATCTGAGACGGGTTGCTACATATCCCTTTTCTTTCTTGTTATTTACATTTTATATATTCAGAAAAAAGCCCTAAAAATCAGATCACATCAGCCCTAAAAGAGCAGCTTTCGAAATTCATATTGCTTTAATCTAGATCCTACGAGATTCGGTTTACATCAATGCACCCCCCCTATTTAAAGCTGGGTCCGTCCCTGCTATATATGACATGCTTCAAGCTTGTGATACATATAAACCTTGTTTTCAGCTGGTTTATAAGGCAGTTTATCCTTTCTCCGTAATTAGGTCCTATGGCTGAACAAGTAGTTTCAGCAACAATACACCCATCATTTAGAGATCGATACCACCACTATGATTGAAATAGTGAAGAAGGTTATCCATTCAAATGAGAATCTGATAATAGATGAGTCACCCCCTTTGATAATATGATTTGTTCCATTCTCGTGGCACGTTGGACAAAAATAATACTCCATTCATTGTCAAGCACTCATTAAATCCATTGTAATTATTATTAATAAAATATTGTTTGTTTTTTAACCGTTATCTGTTACTTTGTAGAGCTAAAAAATCTTAATATCATTTTAATGTAAGTACTATAGCGAACAATGGCTTACAAGAAAGAGAAGGTAGGCGGTCTCCAAATTCAGATGATGAAAGTTTGTGAAGAATGAAGGTAATGTTTTAAGAGACTTTTGTCAAATGAAGAATGTCAGGCTATCATTGTTGAGCATAACACATTTTCTGTAAAGAAAGGTTCATTTTCCGGTCCAAACGTCAATGCTAGAATGTTTAAGTTGGATCCACCGGTTTGGTTGTCATGCTATGGTTCATCGGCTCCCACACTTCAAAAGGTAGCTTTTAGGTTACTTGGATAACCATCTTCTTCTTCTTGTTAGTTAACTCCACGGCGAGCTCAATATTTTGTTTTTGTAGACTTTTATCACGTAATCATCCTAAGCATCAAGGCACAAATACAAAAAATATGGGATGTTGGTGGGGACGATTTCGAGAGCAGGGAGGAGGCTGGGTACTATGAGATTGCGAGTTTCACGCTGGATGAACCTGAACTGGAATTTGCACTTTGTGAAGATGATGTTAATGTTGGAGAGTAATATGTTATATATGTTTGAACAAGTTTGTTGTACTTTTGTTAAGCATATGACTTCAAGCTTTGAAAAGAAATGATATTTAAAAGTTGGTCCTTAAGTTATTTATATTTCAATTTTGTTCTTATATTTTTATTATTTATAATTCGGTACTTACATTTTCATTATATACAAATACACCATGTATTTGTATCCTATATATTTTTTTTAAATCACGCATCCGCGTATCCCGTATTCGTACATCCCAGCCGCTTGTAACTTTTTATCCGTCCTCTTTATCTTTCTTTGACTTTTATTCATATGAACGCCTTTCTTTTCCATGCCATCACAATATTTGGATGTATTTACCGTATAGAAATATGCCGTGTGAACAAGACCTTAGAGCATCTCGAATCATGGAGCTTTTAAAAAGTTCTATGATATCTGTGCTATCATTCTATAAACATGTTATCTACAAACATTCTTTCTACAATACATACCTTTTAAAAAGGTTTATATCATGGACCCACTACACATAAATATTTTTCCTACTACATACAAACCATAAATTTAAATAAATAAATAAAAACTACATGACGTTGGATAAACTGGTTTATTCATACAAAGCTTTTGGCAAAAACTTTGTCTACTCATCCACACTCCAACAGTATAAAGCTTTTTTTTTTTTGGTTTAAGCCGGATATTTGTATTAATAAAAAAGACTGTACAATGTCTTCAAAGACTGAAAAGCCAGAATATACAAAAAAAAAAGAGCTCAAAAAATTAAATTACAGGACTTAAGTTTGCCATGCTAGATGAAGTTCTCTTGCTTTCCGTATGACTTGCGATATAAACACCGATTTTGGGGGCCTGTGTTGATCTTCATTGTGAATCTCTGCATTGCGCCAATACCAAATACTCGAAATTATCTCCCGAAACAGAAATCTCCAGAATGTGATATTATCCTTCTTGTACATATCCTTCTGGAGGCACTTGTCAAGCCAATTTGGGACGTCATTGATGTTGCGCAGAATCGTGCCCAATGTTCTTTGGTGCACAATATCCTTCCACATCCCACGCACCCAATCACAATCTCTAAGAGTATGCATGATAGACTCACCGTGGCGCCCACAAATGACACATATCATCGTCTATAATGTGCCGTGTAGCAAGAGTGCTGCAGCTGGGAGGATTTTTACGGATGAGCCGAGGAGGTGATTACCTCGGAGCGGGCCTTTGATTTTCCAGATACGCTTCCAGTTTGCACTTTCATTGATTTTCCACACTCCAACAGTATAAAGCTTTTGCCAAAGCTTTACCAACAACAAAAAAAAGAAGTCCTCCCATTGTGGAAGCTCTTAGGTGGAATGCAGCGGAAGGGGTTATCAGAAAATTAACGCACATAGACTACGTAGAAGTATAAACGACTCCCCAACTCTCCTTCCGTTATCACTTAAAGAGTATGATTAAAATTGATGATGATGAATACGTCAAAGTCGGTGAACACTTAGATTTTTAAGTGATGGAAGGAATAAACTATTTGTAAAAAAGTATAGAAAAGAAAATAATTAGCAATGACCAGCACAATTGTGGAAAAGCATTTGTTCATTCATGACTTGCAAGAACATGGGAAAGCCAAGATGGCAGAATAACGCGAGAATCCGAAAACTGTTTTCAAGGGATGTGACGATGTTTGGTAATCGTCAGGGTTTATGAACGGGTAATTGGACCCTTTTGAGAGAATTCCAATTAGCAATCTGGTGGTTTTGGTAATGAATTATGGATGTGTCAACTTCCTACGTACCTAATATATATGAGAAGAAACCAATAACGTAGTTCTGAGAGGACAATGGTTCTTTATATAGGCATCCCGTGTGAGGAGTTAACGCATGAATCCCTTGATTTCGGGGCATGTGATTGATGGCTAGTACTATGCCAACATGGGCAGTCATGGCTCAATTAGGCCTAAATCGTGGGATATAATCGATCATGGATTATGGAAATTAATGAGGAAATGATCGTGGGATCCTGCCCTTTAATGAGTAACAATCTATGGAGAACAAATATGACATTTTCTATTCATAGACCAAGATAAGCATATCATCAGGTCGGTAATGTGGGACCCGCAAACACCATGTGTATTGGGATCAGTGGATAGCTTGCACTAAGCAGAAACGATATATGTCAAGCCTAATCTGACATGGGTCTAGCTACCTAAGATCTAAGAGTGACCAGAATGTAACCGGTGGAACCCTAGCTGAAACGCTTAAGTGAGTGGCCCGATATTCGTCTTAGCCTTGGTTGGCCCATCTACCAATTTTACCCGATTGAGGCCCAAAAGAGTGCCACGTGTATGACTTCCGGGTCATATCCATGTCGAAAGCCTCACAAGCCTGAGGTGTGATGATCATCGTAGGTTAGGTTTGCATTAAGGCGACATGGCATGATATGTGACGTATGACAACCAGTTTTTTTTTTAAATTCATACGCCAAATGCTTATCTCGGGGAGCCTTTTCGAATCTTTAAGAAAAAACCACGGATTTAGTTGGTTGATTAACGGAGAAAATTCTTTTGTCTCCAACATCAGCTGTGGCTATAAAAGAGAGTGGATTTCTTTATTTACCTTTTTACCATCTTCAAAGTTTAGAGTGTATATTTGAGAGAACTTTGAATCATTTCTTCATCGTAGCAGACATGTTCTTAGATCTTCAAAACAACTAAGCTTCTATATTTACTTCCGCATTATTTTATCTGAAAATATGTCTTCAAGTAGACGACGATCCTCTTTAGATGATTCGTCGGATGAAGCCCTAAGCAGGGATATTCCTGAAGATGCATGGCTCAGGAACATTCGACCGCCTCTTCTATATCTTGGTCGCGTTCCGCTGCGGGATCTCAGGGATCCCGGGCGGTAGAAACAACGACTAACGCTGGGATCGGACCTTGTACAACAAAAGCCACCCTTACATTCTTGATAACATGCATATGGTTTCCTTATGTAAAAGGAGTATGACATAGATAGAAAAATTTATAAGCTGACTTTTCCCACTAAGGATCAAAAAGCCGATTCCCTTCCTGACTGATATTGTGCAGTGTATAGCAAGCAACTTGTTGCAGGTCTTCGATTCCTAATAGTTCATGCAGTCTTTCATATTTTCATTCACTTTAACCTAGGCTTGATGTAGATTGTTCCTAATAGGATTACGGTCATCATTGGCTTTGCCATTTGTTGCAAAATAGTATGCATACCATTTTAGGTTACTCTAGTATAGTTTTGTTGGTAGGTCTAAGCATAACACATGTTGGCTTTCAATTAAAAAACTCCCCTCTTTTTCTAAGAGGTGGAAGGAAAAGTTTTTCTTTGTCCAAACTATAGGTTTATCAAGGATGATTCGTTGGAGGAATGATCATCCTGACAAGGATTCTTTTGGATTCTTGGCGAGTGTGAACCAGTTGGACCTGATGAAAATCATACAAAGGGGCATCTGCATTAATAGCATTTTGTTCCCTTCTGGGATACTTGAGTTAGCCGATCTGAGAAACGCCAGTCCCGCAACTGTGACCCTATATCTGAGGAGTCTAGAAAGCAATATAGGACATCATCTACTTGTATTATTGTGTTTTGACTTTGATTAGACTTCTTATTTTCACCTTGTTTCATATATCATTTGTGCTTTCTTTTTGTAGTGTCTTTTCTTCAGACATCTTTGAGACTTCAGAAGTTTCTCCGAGAGCTCATGCTGTGAACGTTACTCAGCGAACTGTCAACACATCGGCCGTTGGAGCCACGGCTTGAACCGTTAGTGTGCAAGAAACAAGGGCTGATGTTTTCACCCATAAACACTTATATGGATTAGGATGCAGCAGCAATTGCAGCCAAGGCTGACGTTGCTAAGGCATTTTCTACTGCTAAGGTCGGATACGTCGTGCCGACTACTGCTCAAACCAAGCCTGTTACTTGGGTCGGGGCCTAGGATGTGGTGGTTCATGATGTTGAAGTTGTCGAGGATGGCACAGCTTCTGTGGTTGATGTCAGATCTGAGCCACCAATTTTTGTTCAAGTGTGTAGGTCCCGAGATACGGCTTGCAACAAGTTCAGAGAGGCTGAATGAACTTGTTTGGACTTTAAAACTTTTTAACAACTTGTTAACACGATTAAACTTGTCAGATTAAGTGCAGCGGAATAAAGGCTTTTTAAAGTTCTATTTTCAAAGTATGAATGTTGAGTGTTTTAAAGCGAACACAAAGGTTTATAGTGATTCAGGGTGGTGTAATCTTTTAGTCCACTCTTCTTTTGTGATGATGAGGGAATTCACTATTGTTCTTTGCATACCATTACAACAGTGGTGATCGTCCTTCACACCCCTCATATGCTTCACTGATTCAACTCTGATGTTCCTTCGAGGTAACCTTCAACATCTATCACAAACACATCTCTTTCACAGCTTCACTACCTTAGTTGATTTAATCCTTAACAACCTTCAGTTTCTTCACTGATTATATGTCCTTGACTGCCTCAACAGCTTCACAGACTAACTCGTTCTTGATTGAATCAAGTTTGGAGTAGTCAACAGCTTCACGGACTAACTCATTGTTGATTGAATCAAGTTTTGCGTGAGAGTTTGGATCAAGAAGTTGATCCTTGGAGCATTCCTAAATAAGACTTTGAAGTTCAGTATTTGCTCAAGATTCAAGAGTAGCCCGGATTGATTCGGTTTGAGCTCTAGATATGCTGACTCTTAAATTTCAAGACATAGCTTTTGAGTTCGTAGAAATCTCGGTAAGAATTCCCTTTGTGTTAGGTGAATGGCATGAATATAGAATTTGTCTTTAAGTCCTAATATTTATAGTTGGGATCTTTTATTAAGTTGTTTTGCTTCTTTTCGGCTGAATTTTCTTCTACACAGCTAAACTTTCTTGTTTACTCAGTTGAGTACTTCTGGATAATATAACCGTTGTACATCTCGATAAAATATTGAATTTTCTAAGTACTAACCGTTTGATCCACCATTAATTAGCCGTTGTTCTGGAAAGATTCCTGACATTGTGAACGTTGCTTGTACGAAATGGTAAGGCCCTCTTGTTTGACTGTTGTGCAATTTAAAACATTGATTGCAGTGTTTTTGACATGCTAGGCCGTATTAAATGCTTGCTCAACCTTATCCCTATCTTTTCAATTTGAACATTAAACTTGTATTATCTGAGTCTTCAATACTTTGATCAACACGAGTTGTCTTCTCATATGATCCTTCATATTAGAGATTTTCTTCTCATCTGATCAGGGTATATTATTCTGATCTGATGATTCTTTTCATCTGAAATGTTCTTTGGCTATGTTCTCTTGTATTCTGGATTTCTTCTTGAACATGTCATACTTTTCTGATCTGAATCTTGTTCGTTGGTCTGAACATCTCAGCTGAAATGCAATTCTTTTGAATTTATCTTTTAAATCGATTTAGCTATTAATCTGATCTGATCCAAGCTCTTCACTTCACTGATTCTTCTCTTCTGATCTAATTTACACCATATTTGATTTTGTCATCACATCACATTAGACTTTTCTTGATTCGTCTTTGATACACTATAATTTTCTTTTGATTGTCATCACATTGCTTTGTCTTGATCTGAGGTTGTTATTCAGGTCTTTAATCTCTGAGTCTGATCCCTCGGTCTTCAATCTTCTTGTTTGAGTCTGAACTTTCAGTCTAGATGTAATGTAGAATCTTTGGATATTGTTTAAGTTCTAAAAACTGAAAATTATCAGATTTCTATTACATTGCTTAGCATGATCAAACCTATACAAAGTTTCAGGCTTCTAGTAAAGACTTATACAAATTTATCGAAGACCAATAAGGCTTCTATGACAGCTGGTTTGGCCATCATCAAAACTAAACATTTCCAAACAAATTCCCCCTTTTTTATGATGCCAAACCCACATAAGCCTCTAAGACCTATTTTCAAATAAAAGCAATGTCATTGAGATGATGACATGAGGAAAAAAACTTCATTTTATTGATCAAAGGTAATTTAGCTCATAGTTATCAAAGCGTAAGGCGATGCAAGTTCGCCCGGGCACTCGAACGCCATGGCGTCTCCTAGGCGAACGACCGGCATGCTAGGATAGATAGGAGCTTTATCTTGGTACCTTAGACTTAGATTTAGTCACCAATGGGCAAGGCAATCCAATCTCCATTCTCCAACTAGTATAACACAACAACACAACAAAACAATACACTATGACTTAGACTTAGTCACTTCACTTCACTTGGATGGTTGCATTGCATCATTATTCATTACAATTATATTATTCATTACAACTACATAACATAAGAAATTAAGAATTAAGAACATATTGTTACTTCAGTTAGTTTACTTGTACAAACTACAAACTACAAAAGATGAAAAAATAAAACTACTATATAAACTACTAAGGTGCTGCTGAGTTACAATTTCTGATGATGTTCCTGCTGGAGGTGCTGCCTAGCTCCTGATGAAGCTTCTCTTGGATTGCATACTTCCCCGACCTCAAGGACTGATTCTAGGACGAGCACAGAGCTTGCCAAGGCGTCTACCTCGATCCCCTTGAGAATTCACAATCCTTGGGGTGAGATTCAAGTTCCTCTGCATAAAGAGTTTCATAAAGGTCCTGCCCCTTCGTCTAACAGTTTCTATCTTGGATGGTCGCTGAAGATAAACGACCATGTTAATGACCTGGTTTGTGGCCCACTCTTGGGGGCAGATTAGCATCCTTCCAAGGGACCATGACTTGGCAATTCTCCAGAGTGACTCGGAGCTAGTAGATCGAATTTACAATCATATGGCCAATGTAAGCTCCTTTTGGTGTTCGTACATTAGTTTCTACTTTCTTGTAAAGATTCCTTGTATCTATGAATAACCTTTTTCCCATTATTTTCCACGATCGGATCTCGGGGCCTGTGGTTGAGGGCCAGTATGATGCCAACATGGGGCTGCCAACTTGGGGCTGTCATTGCTCAAACATGCTTACATCAAGGGATGTCAATCACGGATTATGACAGTTAATGAAAAAACGATTGTGGGATCATGTCCTTTAATGAGTTGCAACCGTCTTTGGAGGACGGAGATGACTTGTTTTGTTCATAGGCATGAATTATGGTAGTTAATGAGGAATCGATCGTGGGATAGCGCCATTTAATGAGTGGTAACAGACTTTGGAGGTTGGAGATGACATGTTCTGTTCATAGGCGATCAGGATGAGCGGACCATCAGGTCGGTAAGGTGGGACCACATGCACCATGTGTCATGCCGGCTAATGGGATCTACAGACACCTTGCACTAGCCAAAACGTTATTTGTCGAGCCTAATCTGACACGGATCTAGCAATCTGAGCTCAGAGAGCGTCCTAAATATGGCCGGTAGAGCCCTAGCTAAAACTTTCAAGTGATAGGCTCCATAAAAGGTTTAGCTTGGGTCAACCCATATACCGATATGACCCGACTAAGGCCCAAAAGAGTGCATGACTTCTAGATCATAAAAGAATATATAGATTTTTTTTCCAGTAGACGTATGAAGGGGTGGGAAAAAAAGGGCTAATTTTTTTTAAAGGTGGATAAGGTTCTTTTTTCCTAAGGGGTTAAGTACTTGAGTGTTTTTGGGACCCCCTAATGCATAACGTGGCTTAGGCACTTTGGACAGTTAAGCAATAACACAAATAGGAAACAATAAGCATCAATAAAATCCATTCCCCCATAGGGTGAAACCACTGAATTCTAATCTTCCGCGTAAGAATCTACCTCGTTTAACTAAAGTTAAGACTACAAAAGAGAAATATCACATCCATCAAGTACGCTCAGGATCTAACAAATCTAAGGGGAAAAAAAAAAGAAGAAAAAAAAATTACATATTGAACCTTGCATCTGGACCCCGCAATCCAGTCATATCCTGAAGCCATTATATCCTCCCATTCCTGATGAACCATACCCACCATAGGATTGTCCACTGTACAACGATGGAGTGTAGGAGCTGCTGCTCACTTGAGAATAGGACGAAGGCCTCAGCCCTCCGTCCAGTTGGCCACCATGACTATGTGTATGTGATTTTGCAGGCCCGCTCAGAAATTCCTGCCAATTAGGGAGGTGGTTGTTTGTTTATCCATCAACTTTGTGGCATGAAAGGTCGTACACTATGGGTTTGGTAATACCAATTTTTTACTAAATGGAAAACAAAAATTACCTCAATTAGTTGCTGAGCTACAAGAACTTGTTGTGAGGTCCCCTTGATTTCTACTGTTATTTCCTCTGGTAGACCTCTACTCTCTTGAACAGTAAGGATTGCACCACTTGAGCGTCGGATATAACCAATGTTTGCTCCCGCAACTCCGATGATATCTTCGGCGTAAGCGAGAGGTATTTGCATAGTGTGTGTAACCTTATTCAATCAACAGAAAGAGAAACGATGCAACACTCAGCATTCTAAGAGAAAGCATCAAACAAAATTCTCTTTAATCTTTATCTAATTTGAGAAACTAGATTCCCCACAAAAATACAGAAAAAATGCAGATACCACGAACCTGAGTTACAATAGGTACACCGGGACGACTAAGACCAGAAGTTCGAATTCCTGAAACTGTAGGATCTTGCCCATATAGGGAAAGTGAAGAATGGACTTGTGATTCCAATTGGCTTTCACGGTCAAATAGAAACGAATCCCTATTCACCGGAAGAGAATATTCTGTAACTCTCCCAGCTTGTGCAGTTGGGTGAAGCAATGGTGGCTTGTCTGACCAAGATGACTCCACTGGCCGTTCTAAGGAGACTGATGCATTGTACTGTCAAAGAAAGTATATATCAAAAGAAGTCGATGTCTTTTCACACAGCAAAATATCTAAGCACAAATATTTTTTTTCCAATTTTATCCTTCAAATTTTCACCCATATTTATTCTGACCAAAATTTATGCAGAATGTTGAATTTTCTGTCTGAATTTGGGCCTAAATGTATGAAATAGGCTTGTTGACCGGTATTGGGTCTGGGAAACAATTAAGTTGCGACAGACTTTTTAGTCAGAATAAATGACCACATTCTGACTTATGTTTGGTTAGAATAGTGTGTGATGTGTGAAAAGATGCTCCCAAAAAGTGAATGGCAACAGCAACAAAAGAATCATATATATACATGGCAACAGCAAAGAAAAAATTAAATAAATAAATAATCCTGCAAGAAACTTACATCTTTTTCAAATAGGGGAAGAACGCTGTGATCCACCAAAAACTTTCTAAGATGACCCACGACAGCTTCTAAAGCTTTCAGAACCTTAAGAGCTTCCCCTTGCAGCTCGACAATCCTCTCATCGGAACTAACATAGGCAGGCACATCTTCTAGCGGACATTATTAGGATCAAAAGATATGGGTTAGAAACTGTGGATCTATTTTAATTAATAGGCTTTTAATTACAAGGTTAGTTAATGTTTACATAGAAAGACCCATCTAGAGCAACAAGACAGAAAAGAGTAATATATTTCAGTGGTCATATGGTCAATAACTCATTTCAGAAAAACTGGAAACACTTCACTAAAATAAGACATTTGTCACAAGCGAAAAGCGCAATAAGGCACCAAGATCTGAAAAAGAAGGCAAGACAAAGAACAAAATCCGCAAACTATAGAAGGAAATAAGAGCATTTATCTAGATTGAATCAGTTTTGATTCTTTTGTAATTCCGTATATTCTGCATGTTTTATAAGTGCTGATTTAGTGTTGAATATTTTAGTGTTAAGTCCTTGATTTAGGCAGATTGATTAGATTTTGTCTTGTATAGGAGTTACCTATTATAGGCTCATTTAGGCAGATTTTCTAGATCCTTTCTACGTTAGACCTATGTGTATTTATAGTCCATTTGTATACTCAGTAAAACCAAGCAATTCTCTCATTCATAATTATTTTCAATTGTGTTTGAGAAACACAAATCTCTGCGGCCAAAACTTCTGATAACTAGCCATCGCTCAAAATACCAAGACCATGCCTCAGTCAGAGGATGTACCCAAACTACCAACACACAAACACCTACTGGAGTGGTTCAAACTTCCTTTTCTGATAATGCAACTTTGCATATCACTGTATCAGAACCCTAAAACTGAATGGGTTGAATTTTTCACTTATCATAGATAAAAGAATGATAGGATACCTGACTGGACTAATCAAGTCTCCCAGCACCTCAGAATATGAAAGTTACCATACTTGGATCACTGAAAATGCCATGATCATGGCACGGCTAATAAACTCCATGGAACCCAAAATTGTACAAGTTTCATGTATCTGATCTAAGTAGTCCTGATCAAATTATGATCTGGCATTATGGATTAAGGCATCCTAATTATCGGTACATAAAAAGGCTATTTACTTCTATGTTTTGTAGTACAAATCCTGGTCATTATCAGTGTGATGTTTGTCGATTTTCAAAACATACAATAACTACTTTTCTTCAGAAACCCTAACAACCTTCACAACCTTTTACCTTGGGTCAGAGTGATATTTTAGGTCCATCAAAAATAATATAAAAATACTGTTGAGTTTTGTAGATGATCCCACTAGGATCATCGGGATATTTTTATGAAAGAAGAAGATAAGGCTTGGACAGATTTTCAGAAACTTTAGAAATATGATTAAAAATCATTTTAACACAAAACTGAAGTGCACATGTCAGGCATTGGGGCTGAATACTTTGAAAAAATAATGAAACAATACCTAAAGGAAGCAGGAATTGTCCAGATTAGTTCTTGTGTGGACACTCCTCTGCAATAACTGAGAGGAAGAATAGTCAACTTCTTCAGGTTGCCACAACTTTGATGTTCACAATGAAAGTCCCAATGACACGTACCTCATAAACAGACTGCCATCCAGAATGTAGAATGACAAATTACAGAACACTTGTTACTGGTTTTTTTTTTTTTGAGTTCTTTTCAAAGTCTCGTCTTATTTCAAATCCACCACCCAATGTTTTTAGAGGTACTGCCTTTGTTCATATTCATCATCGTAATAAGCTAGATCCTAAGGCTCTCAAATGTGTATTCATTGATTATTCGCATCTAAGGGAGGCTACAATGGCCTGTGTTCACAGGAATGGAATGGAATGATTTTTCATTCCATTCCATTGTTTGGGTATTATTATGAGGTAATTTAATGTAATGAAATTTCAATCCAACGACTCTGAAAATGGATGGAAATGGATGGAATGGAATGAGAAGCGACAAAACGCATGGGTGGTGGGGTAGGATTAGGTTGGGTAGGGTGGTGGTAGGTTAGGGCAGGGAAAGTGTGGGTGAGGTAGGGTTGAATATGGTAGGGTAGGGCACATGGGTGGGTGCATAGGGTGGGTAGGGTAAACAAGATCAGGTACTCTTCCCTCAACCAAACCAAGTGAACAGCTCTGAAAATGGAAGTGCATTTACCTCCAGCAACTAAGAGCTCCCAACTGATGAGTGTCAGAAGATGTGATGTCATTATGTCAGTTCTTTTAACTTAGCTGAACTCCGCTGAATATCTCAGCCAAGCAGGGCTCTACTCAGCTGACACTGATCAGCTGATCTGATTCTCAGCTGGGCATCATCTTTTCATCTGGAAGCTCAAGAGTCTTATCATTAAATGATATAGCCATTTGACTGACTCTCAAACAAGCCGTTAGATTACTTGTTACTTCTTATTTAAATGGCTGTAATCCTCTTGTATTATCATCAAGCAATAATATTCAAAGTATTTTTCTATTTTTCTACTCTTGACACGGTATTAGAGCGTAAGGATTGATTCAACCCGCTTTCCGCGTTTGTTTCGATCAAAACCTTTTGTGTGTTCCTTTAACCCAAAATGTCGGAGGTTACTAGCCAAGAATCCAAATTGACTGCTGTAACTACACCTACAGATCATGGTGATTTACAAGGTATTCAAGCAAAGGTATCGGTTAAATGGTTAAAACTACCTGAAATGGTCTCAAGTACTTGGACCTTCCTAAGAGGAAAAGGGAAACTCAGCCATCTTACTGGTCCGGACCTCACGAGGATGACCCTATATTTGAAGTCTATGATGAAGAATATTCCATGGTTATGTCATGGCTTTGGAACTCAATGAGCCCCGACATAAGTGATACATGTATGTTCCTTGCCACAGCCAAAGAAATTTGGGATTCTGCAAAACAAACCTACTTTAAGGTAAATGATGTAGCCCAAACATATGAGCTGAAGACCAAATGGGAATTGCTAAACAAGGGAACAGATCCATCACTGAATATGCTAGCCATTTACAGAGCTTTTGGCAAGAGTTGGACCATTATCTGCTGCAAGCACTAACTGCATCGCCCGCACCGGCTGCTCCTCATAGATCCACGCACACCGGCCCTTCCAAATATACCAAAGAACAGTGAAAATGACCGCAGCCCTCAAGGAATCGCATGCCTCCAAAATGTACCAAATGAAGTCTTTCACGTGCCCCATAGACTGCACCCCTTGCCCAACCACATCATCGTCCATCCTCCCCCGTATTCAGACGAAGGACCATGAAGATGCTTCAATCTTAAAGAGAGTTCATGAAAAGGACAGAATCTTTGCTTTCCTAGCTGTACTCAATTCTGAGTTTGATGTAGTGAGGGTGCAAATTCTAGGAAAAACAGAGTTAACATCTCTTAACGAGCCTATATCCATTGTAAGAGCTGAGGAGGGAAGGAGAAGTGTAATGCTTGACACTTCCACTGAAGATAGCTCAGCTCATGCTACCAAATTCAATAAAGGAAGAAACTTAGATCTTGGATCAAAGGGAGGAATGGACAAGATCACTGATTCTGCTTCCAAAAGCCTTTCAAAGACTTCTGAGACGGACTCTTTAAACTGCACTCATTTTAAGAAGAAGAGACACACTAGGGAGAATTGCTGGTAGCTTCATGGAAAGAATCTCAAGGAAGGAACTGAAAAGGAAGTTGCCTAAAGCTCTGTTTCTCAAACAGAGGAAACAAAAGAGCACAACACAGTTGTAGGACTTGATAATACTCGGATCGAGAAGTTGAAGAAACTGTAGGAGACATTAGAAGCTCCAAAATGTTCTCTTGCCCTGTCGGGTAAATCGGTCTTGGGTTCAAACCCCGTTCCAAGCACAGTTTTCCCGAAAAAAAATACTATACTTACAACTGTTAGGCCTATATGTTTTCTTATAGGTCCACACGGGTCTCTCTCCCTTCGTATGGGCTCACACGGACCTTTCTTCTTTGTTATAGGCCCATACTTGAGGGGGCGTATTGAGAAATATTGTTAATATTCATAATGTTGAGAGAATAGTCTAGAAGATTCTCGTAATCAATGAATGACATGAAATCCTCTCGTAATATCTATGTATTAAAGAGCATTTATTGTGTTTACATCATCAGGATAAATATATATATATATATATATATATATATATATATATATCACAGCTGTAATAATCTTGTGATCAATGAAATCAATCTCTATTACATTTCTATTACTTTCCGGCGATTTAGAATTTGATAGCAACTTTGTGCCCGGTTCGCATACATGCTCTGCAATTTTAATTTAACTTTTCCAAACAAACATATTCCAAGCGTGTTTCTCAACCGGTAGTTCGTTAAAGATTAACCACAAAGACTCAATTCTATGTACCGATATACCCATTTTCCTCCGATTAAACCGTTGAGAATGAAAGCCAGCAAAAGTATACGGACCTTCAATAGAATAAACAGAATCTCTAACAGCCCAAAGCGAGGTGAGATTCCGTTTCTTCTCGAACAAACGCCGTATACTTTTGCTAGTTTTCATTCTCAACGGTTTAATTACAGGAAAATGGATGGATCAGTTCATAGGATTGGTGGTGTAGATTCATCTTCATCAAACAACCAGTTGGGAAATACGCTTGGAATAGGGTTTTTTTGGAAAAATGTAAAATTACAGAGCATGTACGAATTGGGCACAAAGTTGCTATCAAGATTCTAAATCGCCGGAAAGTAAAAGAAATGTAATGATATTGATTTCATTGATCACAAGATTATTACACTATGGATGTATATATAAATATAAATATAAATATATATATGCATATATATATATTGTAAACACTATAAATGCTTTTTATTACATAGATATTATGAGAGGATTTCTTGTCCTTCATTGATTACATGAATCTTCTAGACTATTCTCTCAACACTACATGTCCCAGTAACTTCATCTCCGTCTAAAAATTTACCTCAGATAGAGGTTGTATTGTATTGCTAACTTTACCTCTAATGGTTGTGTATTTCAAGACCCACTTTCGAAGATGACGATTGGCAGGTCTAATGCGTTGGGGGGCTGGAACAAGATGATAAGGATCCTAATAAAGAAGATTGTTGTTCAGTTTCCTTTTTTTATCATAATATAACTATGTCATGGCATCGACAACTAGGTCATCCTAGTCTTGAATATATGGAAATAATGTTCCCAGAATCATATTCAAATAATAATATTTCTGTTCTTCAATGTGAGTCGTGTCAGCTTGCTAAACACAGTACGGAAATTTATCCTTCCCAACCTTAGAAGCCCTTAAAACCCTTCGCTGTGATTCATAGCGATGTTTGGGGGCCTAAAAGGGTTCAGACATTGGGGAGGAAGAGGTGGTTTGTCACATTTATCGATGATCACACTAGAATTAGTTAGGTGTATTTACTAAGAGAAAATCTGAAGTTGCACATACTTTTAAACATTCTACGAAATGGTAAACACTCAGTTTAATGTCAAAATTCAAATTTTCAGGAGTGATAACGGTACGAAGTACTTAAATCAACTCTTTGGGAAGTTCTTTGATGAGAAGGGGATTATACATCAAAGCTCGTGTGTAAAAACAAAACCCATAATGGCGTGGCTGAGCAGAAAAATCGGAACCTTGTTGAGGTTACGAGAGCATTGATGTTTACGACTCATTGTCCCAAGTACTTGTGGGGGAGGTAACTAGTGCATACTTGATTAATCGGATGCCCTCAAGGATTTTGAAATTTCAAACACCTCTGAATTATTTCAACACTTGTTACCTTGAGTCTAGACTTATCAGTAACTTACCTCTTAAAATTTTTGGTTGTACCATTTTTGCAAAATTATATAATCAAGGGAAGTTGGAACCGAGGGCAAAGGGTACAAGTGCTTTGATCCAAAAACCAAGGATTTTTTAGTTACTATGGATGCATCGTCTTTTGAAAACATAATGTTTTTGGGCAAACTCAAATTAAGGGGAGTCCGTGAATCTAATTTTGAGTTTGAGTCCGAGTGTTTTTGAAACTTGACTCGGGTCCGATAATAATTATGATCAAATAAGAACTGAGCAACAACCTGAAAACCCGGAGGAGAGAATGATAAATTTCAAGTTGATATTCAAAAGTATCAAGTTGTCCTGAAAAGGCATTCTATTCCTCCTCCATAGGTCCAATTTAAAGGGAATGTCTTTCATAGGAGGGGCATGAATCAAAATGTCGAAGCTCTCGATCAGAAGATCACCAATCTACCTCGGAAGGGGAGTCTGATCTAAACAACGATGAAGGTAAGGAAAGCAGTACTTCATCTCACTCTCCTTCACAATCCTCACAAACCTCACCATCTAAAAGTCTTGAGGATTATACACCCGAATCTTCTGATGAAGAGGAGGAAAAAAACCTGCCATACTTTGAACCTATTGCTCTCAGAAAACCCGTTCGCACATGCACTAAATATTCCTTACATCCTCTAGCCAAATACATCTCCTATGAAAACCTCTCTACCCCATATCAAGCCTTTGTCACAGCCATGTCAAATACAACCATTCCTAAGTCTATTCAAGATGCTCTAGCAGTTCCTGAGTTGAAAGGAGCGGTCTTGGAAGAAATGCGGGCTCTGGAAAAAAACAAGACGTGGGAAAAGATGAATTGCCTAAAGGGAGAAAAGTTGTTGGGTGTAAGTGGGTCTTCATTGTGAAATATAACTCGGATGGGTCAGTTCAAAGATATAAAGCCAGACTGGTGGCTAAGGGGTTCTCTCAGACATATGACAAAACTACTCCGAAATGTTCTCTCCGGTGGATAAAATAAACACTATCATGGTAATCTTGTCCATTGCGGTAAATTTGGATTGGCCATTACGTCACCGGACGAAAAAGAATTCCTTTTGCATGGTGATCTCAAGGAGGATGCTTACATGGTGGAACCACCAGGGTTCGAATCGAGTTTCAGGTAAGGTTTGCGGACTCGCTTTATGGGCTAAAACAAATTTCTGTAGAGCTTGGTTTGATAGGTTCCTTAAATTTCTCGAGACGGATGGGGATCCATCAAGGCCAATCGTAGCATACACTCCATAAAAAAGGCGGGGTGGTAAGGCGATGGTTATCATTGTGTATGTGGATGATATAGTTCTTACAGGGGATGACATGTTAGTAATCTTGAGGGGTCAAAGCACATTTAGCCTCGTAATTTGAAATAAACGATCTAGGACCTTTGAGATACTTCCAAACAAAGGAGGTAGCCGATCAAAAGAGGAGAGCTTGTTGTATCTCAAAGGAAGTATGTTTTGGACTTGCTAAAAGAGACTGGTATGGAGAATCAGAGTTGCCTAGTACTCTATGGAGTACAAGTCCTGAACATCAAACTTAGAGTCATCCTGGCATCAAACATAGAGTCATCCTTAGCAGGACCGTAACCAATTAGATGAGTGAGTTTTCCTTCCCTTTAAGAAAGTCTTCACAGCTTGAGACCATTTTGGATAAGTTTTGCCATTTAATCAATAGGTCGCTCGAATACCTTGCAAATCACCATGATTTGGTTTGGTATGTTAATTGCAATAAACGGATTCTTGGCTAGTGTGTTCTCAAATTCTTGGCTAGGGGAGACGAAGGGTTTTTAATCGAAAAGAGCGGAATGAGCGGATGGAAATACTCCTATAGCTCTGATACCATGTCAAGAATAGAAATGTAGAAGAATCCTTTTATTATACTCCCTCCCTCCCAAAATATAAGTCATTTTGGTTGTTTTCACGAAGATTAAGAAAGTGGTTGAATGGCATAAATTTGAAGGAGAAATGTCTAAAATATCCTTTGACTATCATTAATAAAATGGTTATAAATTATTGAAAGTAGTTGGATTATTAATAAATTAAGGGTAAGATAGATAAAATAAGTACTAAACGCTTCACTGGAAACGTAGAATGACTTATATTTTGGGACAAACAAAAGAGTTAGAGTGATTTATATTATGGGACGGAGGGAGTAATTCTAAGTTGTTGTCGTACAAGAGGGATTACAAGGGTTTAAATAAAATGGGAAGTAACGGCTAGTTTCATAATTAAGGCCAGCTGCCAATCTTAACAGCTAAGACGGCTGTTCAGCTCAACAAGAAAGACTAATTGACTAACTAGACTGACTATGACATAATAATTCAGTAGAAACATTATAACTACCTAATATTACATCATCATGACATCATATCTTCTGACAACTATCAATCATTGGCGCAAATGATATTGTGCAGCTGTCCTTAAAATACACGCCTTTGTACAGGTAACTCCTACTACTCAATATAAATATAAAGACCTCTTATTATAAACATCACTAGTAATAGCACCTCGGAATTCACCAAGTAAAACATTATATATGAAAAAGAGATTACATGAATGATGATGTGTTCATGATCAGATGTCATTACACTTCCCGACAACAAATTGTTACATTACTACAGAAAATCATAAGAAATTCCAATACATTGGTCATTCCCGGTGCCAAAGACCAACATAACATAAAGCCTTAAACCATAAACAGAAACGAGAACAATGGCAACTATAATCAATAAAGATGGGAATGGTGTGGTAAAGAAGCTAAATAAGGAATTCAAAGCAGTAATATCCATATGTCAGATCAAAGCACAAGAGCCAAAGCAGAAAACATACCATTAGACAAAACGCGGACAACGGAACCAGTGCTCTCCTGAATTGACTTGATCAAGGAGCCATGCTTTCCTATCAAATTAATAGCTTGTGTTGACGCAACCAGCAATCGTATTGAACAATATGCAGCTCCTGCAGTGCTTGAAATCGCATTACCGCCTTCAGTCTCAGGAAGTCCATTTACACGTTTGAATATTCTAATAACAGCATTCATTGCAGGTGATAACGGCACTTCTGGTTCTTCCTTTCCGATATTAGAACCTATCAAATGTATGCAAAAGAGACAGTGATGTGTTTCTTCAGACGACATTCATCAAAGCAATGCTAGCTATGTTTGAAACTCACCAACAATGAACAAAACAAACCATTTTGTCTGAAAATAAGGACTTTAAAAGCAATATTGTTATCTTCTATATACACAACGGGTATGCATCAATGTGTTTCCTTTTACCAAAGTAGTGAGAAGGTATGAATTTCACTTTTGTAATGCACGAGCAGCTCCTAACCAAAAAGAAGTTATAAATCACCCACCCAAAATACGCTATTATAATATCAAAACTATACGAGATTGCAAACAGATTCCATAAACCAAAATTCAGAATTAGCTTCAATTAATGGTGACTAGAGAAAGTAATAGTTGGGCATACTTTTTAAAACCTCCGCTATTTACATCGGAAAATATATATATATATATATATATATATATATATATATATATATATATATATATATATTGATTGAAAATAAACAGTATCATATGTTCATGGACATACAAAGTCTCTCTAGCATACCATGAAGCCTGACTTTCACACAAGTCAAGAGTATCTGAAAGATAAACATACCAATAAAAGAAACGGTTGAGTTACTTCTAAAAGAGCAGATGAAGATAATTGCAGGCTAAAGTAAAGGCCCTAAGAAACGCTTAATCGACCTCCTGGTAAAAATAATCAAACTGAGGTATAAAATGTATCCAATGAACAGCTGTTGTGTGCTACCAAAATTGGCTAATACATCACATTTCCAGGGTTCTCAAATAAGTATAGCAGTCCATGCTATCTTAAATATCTGGTTCCTTGCTTTAATGATGTAAACGAATAGTAAACTGGAAGTGATCGCGTGTGTTCGTATTACACAAGTGCACAATTTTATACAATAGGTTAGGATCAACTAGGATGCCTGAAATCAAGGTATTAACTAAGCTATCAAATTATTTACTATGCTAATCTTTTATCAAAGAAAAGATACAATAGGTTACAGATGCCCTCTCAAGCTGGTGAATACAAATTTTGCATTCCCAGCTTGCTGATGTTGTCTTGAAACGTCATGCTACTAAGACCCTTTGTTGACACATCTACCAGCTGAAATTGTGTAGGCACATATGGTACACCTTTGTCCACTATCCAGCTTTTTTTCAATGAAATGTAACTCAATCTCAATGTGTTTTGTCTTATCAATATCATGTTGTACAAGATTATGAGCAATGATTACAGCCGACTTTTTATCATAATTTAATGTCATTGGCACTCCTCCTTTAACCTTCAGATCTTAAAGCATGGCTTTTACCTTTAACAGCTCACACACTCCATCTGCCATAGCCCTGAATTCAACTTCAACACTCGGCCTTGCCACCACACCATGTTTCTTACTCCTCCAACTAACCAATTCCCTCTTAGGAATGTACAATACCCGGTAGTTGATCTCCTAGCAACTTGGGAACCTGCAAGATCTGCATTTGTATATACACAGAAGTCTAATATGAGTTTTGTGTCTTTGTAAACATTAATCTCCTACCTGTGTCGGCCTTTGAATAGTGTAAGACCCGATAAACATCCTGCAAGTGGGCTTCACATGAATCATGCATAAATTGGCTAACACCACTTACCGGATAGACTATATGTAGAATTATGTAACGGGCAATTCTGTAATTTTTTTGTTTCTCTAGGCCTATTTAACTATTGGTTAATATGGTTAAGGTTGACTTGTGTTCAGGTCGACTGTTAGAAGCCATTGGCACTAGCCGTTAGAAGTCATAACTTTAAATATGTACTCTCTTGTAATTCAAAGAAAAGTGGAATGAAATATTTTCTCTCTTCTCTCATTTTCTCCAAGTCTAAATTCCACACCGTGTCGTAGCTCTTGTGCTCGATCTGAAAAATCGCTTATTCCGCAATGTCCTCTGAATCTTCAACTTCTATTAGGCTTCTACCTCGTCCTACCACATCCACAAACTCGTCCATTGCTAGGATTGATTCCTCCACTGTACCGATTTCAGTAATCAAGCTTAATGGTGAGAATTACCTTCAATGGTCCAGATCTATGCAACTGTTTATTACCGGAAGAGGGAAGGAACGGTATCTTACGAGGGAAATCAAAGTACCCAATGCTAGAGAGTCCACTTATAAGAGCACTTGCATCAGACCCAAGTAACAAATTCAGTTTTAAACACACATTTTTCAAGTTACAGAATCTCTATCCAAGATAAAATGCATCAGATTCTTTATTTTACATAATGCAATAGATATAAAGGAAAATTTAAAAGAATTTGGATGAATGCGCTATATGTAGATGAAAATTTACGGAATCTGTATTTAACAGAAAAAATATAATATCTACTGCAGTGTTATTTTCTTAAATTATATGTTGTAATCTCTAAAATACAGTTTTTAAAGGTTTTACAGTATCTACTGCAGGTGCTCTAAGCAATGGAGGCTAGAGTAGCTTAGTCATGCCATGGCTAATACTGTTTCTTGCCAACCTTTAGTCACATGTCTGGCAATATTCATTTATTCTCATAATTGCTCAAGTAGCAAAGAAACACATTATGTTAAGATTGTTGATAAGACTGAGTTTGGAGTTGTGGGAACAAGTCTTGTTAAGATTTATGATTGTCTCCGTCTCTATAATACTCTATTTGTTCCTAACCTTTAGTGCAAATGTAAATTGGCTAAGGACTACAACTATCAGTGTTCAATTAACTTCCATTCTAACACGTGTGTTTTTAGGATTTGAATTCGAAAAGGTTGATTGGCAGTGTTGATGCTAGATCAGGGCTCTTCTTCCTCAATCACTCAATGTTGATCTCAAGCAAAATAATTGTCCTGAAAGGTTTAATTGTTTTGCCATTACTTTACCTAATCCTTGTAATGATGATGTAATGACTAGGCACTTTTGTTTGGGTCATATCCTAACTTTGTTTATTAGAGGAAAGTTTATCCTCGTTTATTTGATAAATTGCTTCCTAGTTCTTTTAAGTGTGATCTTTGTCAACTTGCTAAGCATACTAGAATTACTTCTATGAAAAAAGGCTACAAACCCTCTTCTCTTTTCAGCCTAATCCATAGTGACATCTGAGGTCCATCCAAGGTAAAAAGCATTTTTGGATCTAGATAGTTTTTGACGTTTGTGGATGATCCTAGTAAGGTAACATAGACCTTCCTCCTCAAGGATAAGTCTGAGAGACTCAGACCGGGAGAGTTTTTAAAATTCCTTTGCCATGGTCTTAAATCAGTTTGGGACAAAAATAAAGGTCCTATAATCAGAAAATGGACGAGAATAATTTGAAAACTCCCTTAGCTCAATATTCCTAGAATATGGAATAGTCCATAGTACTTACTGCATCGACACCCCATAGCAAAATGGGATGGCTGAAAGGAACAACAAGCATCTTTTTGCGGTGGCTGGGAGCATTATCTTTGCTAGGAAGGTCTCTAAGCTCCCAACTTCCTATGGGGAGAAGTTGTTTTAACAAGCACCTATTTGATCAATAGGATGCCATCTAGGGTCTTAAACTTTAAGAATCCCTATCAGGTTCTTAAGAAGTCCTTTCCTAACCAACATACCCTTAGCAACTTGCCACCCAAGATATTTGGGTGTGTGGCCTTTGTTCAAATCCACACACCACAAATGAGTAAAATGGATCTCAGGTCTGTCAGATGTGTCTTTATTGGGTATTTCATTTAGAAAGGCAGGATACAGGTTCTTTTGTCCCTCAAACAAAAAGATGTACACTACTATGGATGTAACTTTCTTTGAAAAATGGGGCTTTTACAGAGCTGATGGTCAGGGGAGAACCTTATGACTTCTCAACGGGAGTGGGTTGCGGTTCTCTACAATCTGGAACCTGGAGGATCCAACTCATCCCAACTTATCAACCCTCAGGGAGATGATGGAGCAGGGATCTCTGACAGCATCGCACCTCCACCAAGTCCACCAAAGTCTCCTATTTATTTACCCTAAAAAGAACAGGAGGTTACATTTCGTCTTGGAAGGAAACAACAGGGTTAACTTATCTGGCAGTGTGCTTATTTAAATAAATACCATTGTTTCGACCTACTAAGATTATGATGGACAAACATGGCACTCACAAGATGCTAATTTGTGGTAATACATCCACTCTAAAGCCTATGATATTGTGGTCAAAATTCATATCCTTTCTTGAAACTGGGTTACCCACCAAAAAACCAATATGTTGTATGCTTTTACAAACTGTGAAATATCACTCGGTCTAAGTCCAGTAAATAATGCATTTTGGGATATATACTAAGGTAAGCAAGAAACAGCCCAAAACAACCTAGAGCAACAAAAACTACCAGAAGAACAAGCACTAACATGAGAACGAGTTTAACAATATATCTGCCTTGTTTTCCTGTAACAGCTCAATTCAATCTTTACGATCTCAAAATCCCAGCATCATACACAAAATAACACATTCAGCTACACCATAACTGTCTTGATGTTACTCAATAATTAACCCACTTCCTACAAAACACACTGAGCAAATGTGACTACACATATTCCAACATTATCTCCTATACTACACGTCCTTATTCATGCAAATCTTCACCTATAAATAATTCCATAAGTTAAATTCATCAGGGTTCCATCGGTGCAAGCATGGATCCTCTTGCCATCATTACCTTATAATAGAAAAATGTCCACACCAAATTCACTAATATCAATAATAGGCAGTCCCGAAAATCGCCATGTGTGGATCAAAAATGTCATTCAAAACGAACACCTGAGATGCAGTAGTATAACCTATTCATCAACTACAAAAAGATTGGCAACTCCAATCCACCAAAAGCCACGTCTGTGGAGAAGCAGCCCAGAAGGAAGACAAATCTCACCAAAATAGCAGTTCAGGAATTGTAACACTGATCATTCCATACTTAAAATAATAGACATTATCTGCAGCCATGCCAATTCACAAAAGTCCAAAAGAACGGAAAAAAAAAAATTTATATGAAAAAACAATCCAAACCTAAACCCTTAGCACGCTGTGAACTAATGTGCACGCATAACAAGCTTAGACTTGAAAGGTCAATTGAGCTGTAAAATAAATTAATAAATAATAAATATACACTACCATCAAAAGAAGTAGTTAATGGAACAAAACAATTTTGTTTCAGTTATCTCCAGCTCGCAAGAGAAGAAGAGGGGAAGGAGTGGAGAAACTTACAATACGATCTGGGGAGGAATTCGGACCATCGAGGACACGAATACGAGCGCGCGTCTCTTCACACATTTTCTTAATTAGCTCTCCTTTCCGTCCTATTATACTTCCGACCTTCAATACCGGCACCACTAGTCGAAACACGCAGTCCCCCGGCCACCCAGGCCATTTGTTCACATCACTATTACCAGGGCTTTTATTGCTTTTATCTGCCGCCGTCACTCCCGAATCGTTAGCAGGTGGCTCTGTTCCTCCGGCTATCTGTTCCTCCTGGGAAACAGCGTTGTCGGTGGAGTTCACCGTAAGTGGTTGCGGCTGGGGTTCCATTGACTTCGTGGCTGACGAACCGTTTTCCGGCATGGTTTGCCTAGTGCGTTTTAAGTGGATGAGGAGAGCAGTTACACGCAGGCGTCCGAGGGTTTTTGTTCGTTTTCGGTCTTTACGGGCGACGGAAAAGTTTGTTAAATTTTTATTTTTTTTTATAAAATAAAGGGGAAATTATGAAAAAAGACAAAAACATTTATGAAATTATCATTAAGGACATGTATATTTTATTTTTTTTTAGTAAAAAACACAAAACCTTTTTATTAAGACAATTTTGCTCCTTTATTTAAATTCAAGTTATATAAATAAAATAAATAACACTCCACGTTCCTCAAAGGAAATAAAAAGCAAACCTCCCACTATTTTTTGAGGGACCACGTTTCCCTTTATTATATATACTAGTGGCAATGTTCACGCCGTGCAAGGCACGGCGTGCCAGTTAAAGGCGTAAATGTATGAGTGAATGATATTTTACATTCATCGAAAGATACGGTCATGGATTTTTATTAAAATTGAGCCATGCAGTTCAAAACATACATAGTTCGACAAAACCATCTATGATGGTTAATGTTTAAATACTATAAGTAAATTCAAAAAATAGTGGAATACAATCATTCAGAACCACTCATAGTTATGTATATTATTACACCATTAAACTTTATCCACGATGCAAAAAATAATGGTGGTAATATACTAACTATATTTTCCCACTACATCAAAGTTTGGCTTTTAAAAGCGTACAAAAGCAATATGAGTGCATTTTTAATACAAAACATACACCGGCTCTTAATTTGCCTTTCCCATGTTCTCTTCTTTGTTCTTCATCTTTTTTATCGGACTTTCAACTTTACGTACCTCATGTGGAATATCAACTGATCCAGTCACCTTTTCTGGTGTAGTTATTGGGACTGTTGTAGGTATAGAACCAAACATTCAGGTGAATGTTCTTTTGGAATGTGGATGTTGGGTACATGTCTCATCTTTAGACTCAACTGAATCAGCAATTTCTTCCAGGATAGCTTTGGTCGTGGGGCTGAAAATTTGGGTCGTTTCTTTTGTTGGTTGTTCTACCACATGCAACACTGATTGAGGATCATCTGTGTGTATCTCAATAGCTTCAGAGGCATGAAGGGTTTTTTTGTGTACAATTGCAGAACTGTGTAGTTCTTGTCAGCCATGAAGAACTTCACAAAACAAAAAAAAAAATTCCAAATAAAGCTGCTTCTACTTCCTTCAACAATGGTTGGCCCTGTAAAACAAATTGTGTAAAAATTCTAGTTGTAATGTAATGAATAGATCAACTATCACTATAAAAGAACAACGCATGGTGTAACATAAATTAAAGAATGCAAGACTGCACAAGGGGAAAATTGAGTCAAACTGTAATGGTCTGCTGCTACCTCATCTGTGTAATGTAAAACATGTAGATTAACCATTCTGCTTCTATCAAATTTCATCTTGTACTTTTTTTTAACTGAGAAATAGTATCATACTCTTTTTTTCAACAAAGAAAACCAACTTCATTCAAAAATGAAGCTGCCGAACTATGCAACTTTTACCCGCAAAAAAAAAAAAAAAAAAAAAAAACATGCAACTTTAGGCAGAAAAACTATGAAATACTCTATCAAAATTAAACCAAGAGCAGCAAAATAATCCTTTAGCATGATTAGGTGAACAAAATAAAGGTTTTAAGACAATAGCTGCAAAGTGCAAACTTTATAGTTTAATTCTATAAAAGTGTTTTGACCATTTTCTTGGGGCACAAAATAGATGAATTCTTTATGGCTGACAAGAATTACAAAATGGGTGAATTCAATGTTTTGAACCCATGACCATGGGATGAGAAAACATACTTGATCACAACATTAATTAAAGAATGCAAAATGGGTGAATTCATTTATAGAGAAACCCCATTGTCACAACATTAATTATAGAATGCAAGATGAAAAATACTATATCACACATTTCACTTCTCCATTTCTTTATTATTCACACTGCATACCCTACATTGCAACAACTTTACAGCCCAAGCTTGAGTTCCTACATGAGGCTCAGTTTTTTATTGAATGAACAACTAATAAAATGTAATTGAGCCCTTCCATTAGATCCCCTCCAGTAGATGCTTTACCATTGAATGTGAGAAGACAAATCTAACCTATTACTCGAAGATTCCATGTTTATAGCTAATACTCAAATGTTTTTCCACATAAAACACCAACAACAGTCAACAATATACAAGGAGAACATGTAGCACTAATCTCCTATTCTAAAATTAGGACTCAAAAAAGAAAACAGTAATAAATACCAATTTTACTGGCAACATACCGGTTGAAGCGCCATTGTGGAAGCAGTTGAAGACTAACCAACAAACACAGCAATCCTCTTCTATTCTTCATGTGTGAGACCACCCAAAACACATGAAAACAGTACAAACAAACAGACCGCTAAAAAAAGCTAAAGACAAACACTTACTATAGCCTCATTGGAAATACATCACTGAATGAAATCAATATTCAATAATGCATGTTTTTGTGCGTGTTTGTCATCAATTTTCATGCATGGTTATAATATTCACATACAACTAAATTACAAAGTCAATCGCTAATAAAGTAAAAGATAAATGCTTGTTAAATCAAAATAGGATCAGAAAAGAAATGTTATCATTGAATAAGTTGTTAATCAATACTAAGGCAGTGCTAGAATACAAAAGAAAACAGTGTTGGAATCTCTTGAAATATGTTATTAAGTGATTAACACTGTTAATACAAATGTTAGGATCAGCCATTAAAGGCACAGACTGCAATTAATAATTAATACAAAGTATTGAAAACAATGTTGTAGAAGCTGTTAATTAATACAAAAGAAATGTTATCATGGAAAACAATGTTAATCACCTAATAACATATTGTAGAAGATTGAACTCTTAATATTTGATACTTTGGAAGTAAAACTTCATGACATTGAAACAAATTACTATATAATCATCTGAAAGTCAAATTGGAAGTTGGAATCTGCATGATGAACCAAGTTTTTTTCATTCAAAACCAGACTCTTTTGTTCATCATACAAAATCATACAACAACAACAAAACCACATAGAAAAGTAGATTGTCTAAGCGTAATCCTACAATAAAAACCAGATGGCATCTATATGAAAACAGTGTTTTCTTCAAGTCCAAAAACAAAAGTTATGTCAAATCCAAGCCTTAGAACTAAATTTACATGCTATTATGTGCATAGAGACACTTCGATTAAGAAGGGAATTCAAACATAGAATGGGAAGCGAATTGAATGGTGGATTTGAGGTAAGAAGCCTTTTTTTTTTTGCACATACACACACTGAAAACCTCAATGTCATCCTGATCAGCTTGGTAGATTATGTAGACATACTAAGAAGTCAACACTGAAAATATAAGAATCTGGAAAACCAAAACACTAAGTCCAACTGGAAAAAAACCGTTTCTCTAGAGCAAAAACCTGAACATCAGCAAAATCTTTACTAAAAAAGGTAAGAAAAAGGAAACACACAGTGAACCAAACATTTACTCCAGTAAATCATCACATAGCCATTAAAAAAAACTGCCAACTTATATACTATAAGCACATATCAGTCATCATATAACACTGTTCAAATTTTCCTGACCCACATTTTGCCCTTTTTCTACAATAATTTGACCTTTTTATACTAATATTGAAAATATCAATTAAAAGAGCTGACACATTTATATCACCAACAAACATATTGATAAGAACAAGTACAGAAGAATTCAGAGTTTTCTCATACGCAATAACTCAATACAACAATATACAAGTGGAGTAAACATTAACTGAACACAGGCTGCATTTAATAACAAGGAATAGACATGAAATTTTTTCTTCAATGGAATTAATGAAATCTTACCCAGAGAACTACCAGCCAAGGTAGATGAACTTCTGAAGCAATGAATATACCGATGAATTTCAGAGAGCAATCAATCTATAGAGAAAAAGCAGGAAGAAATGTACAGTGAGATGAATAGCTATTTTTTGGTATTTAAAAAAAAATGTACAACTCATGTAAAAAAATCAAACATTTACCTAGACTAAAGCTTTTAATCTCGGTTCTAGATGCGAAATTAACAACAATCCTGGCTAAATCCACTGGATAAAGATCCGAGTGCGCATGATTTCTTCTCGGATTTGACATAGTTTCAATCTGCGCATGAATCCTTCCTAAAATCCAACGGGCAAAACATTCCTCTAGTCCCTTCAAAAAAATACATTCCACCAGAGGTAACCAAAGGATTTCGTCCTTTGCATATGAGCAACCGAAAGGATTGATTGACTTGTGAATTGTGATCTGAAACGGTTCTCTCTTACTGTCCTAGTGGGATGTATTAGGAAAACAACTGGCGTTAGGAAAAATAAGTAATCTAAAAAAGGAAGAAAGAAAAAAAAACAATGATGGATGAGACGGAAAATATAATATAATAAGAATGAAAAGAATAGAATAAGAACAAGGTGGTGATAAATCAAGGAAAACTCTGTTCAAGTTTATTTTTACACAAACTTAGGCGACACGTGTCAAGCATACAGCTTGCCACGTGTCAGCATGTGAATATGCCATAAGTGAAGGAAATGGGAGACGTGGAAGCATGTGGATACATCTTTCTTTCTTCTATATCTTGCACGGCGTGCCAGTTAAAGGCGTAAATGTATGAGTGAATGATATTTTACATTCATCGAAAGATACGGTCATGGATTTTTATTAAAATTGAGCCATGCAGTTCAAAACATACATAGCCTGACAAAAACCATCTATGATGGTTAATGTTTAGCTACCATAAGTTACCAAAAATAGTGGAATACAATCATTGCAAGCACTCATAGTTATGTATATTATTACACCATTAAACTTTATCCACGATGCAAAAAAATAATGGTGGTAATATACTAACTATATTTTCCCACTACATCAAAGTTTGGCTTTTAAAAAGCATACAAAACAACCATGAGTGCATTTTTAATACAAAACATACACCGGCTCTTAATTTGCCTTTCCCATGTTCTCTTCTTTGTTCTTCATCTTTTTTATCGGACTTTCAACTTTACGTACCTCATGTGGAATATCAACTGATCCAGTCACCTTTTATGGTGTAGTTATTGGGATTTGTTGTAGGTATAGAACCAAACATTCAGGTGAATGTTCTTTTGGAATGTGGATGTTGGGTACATGTCTCATCTTTAGACTCAACTGAATCAGCAATTTCTTCCAGGATAGCTTTGGTCGTGGGGCTGAAAATTTAGGTCGTTTCTTTTGTTGGTTGTTACCACATACATGCAACACCGATTGAGGATCATCTGTGTGTATCTCAATAACCAGAGGCATGAAGGGTTTTTGTGTACAATTGCGAGAATCGTAGTTCTTGTCACCATGAAGAACTTCACAAAACAAAAAAAAATTCCAAATATAGCTATTCTACTTCCTTCAACAATGGTTGGCCTCAGTAAAACAAATTGTGTAAAAATTCTAGTTGTAATGTAATGAATAGATCAACTATCACTATAAAAGAACAACGCATGGTGTAACATAAATTAAAGAATGCAAGATCGCACAAGGGAAAATTGAGTCAAATCAGTAATGGTCTGCTGCTACCTCATCTGTAATGTAAAACATGTAGATTAACCATTCTCGCTTCTATCAAATTTCATCTTGTACTTTTTTTTAATCGAGAAATAGTATCATACTCTTTTTTCAACAAAGAAAACCAACTTCATTCAAAAATGAAGCTGCCGAACTATGCAACTTTTACCCGCAAAAAAAAAAAAAAAAAAAAAAAAAACATGCAACTTTAGGCGTAAAAACTATGAAATACTCTATCAAAATTAAACCAAGAGCAGCAAAATAATCCTTTAGCATGATTAGGTGTACAAAATAAAGGTTTTAAGACAATAGCTGCAAAGTGCAAACTTTATAGTTTAATTCTATAAAAGTGTTTTGACCATTTTCTTGGGGCACAAAATAGATGAATTCTTTATGGCTGACAAGAATTACAAAATGGGTGAATTCAATGTTTTGAACCCATGACCATGGGATGAGAAAACATACTTGATCACAACATTAATTAAAGAATGCAAAATGGGTGAATTCATTTATAGAGAAACCCCATTGTCACAACATTAATTATATAATGCAAGATGAAAAATACTATATCACACATTTCACTTCTCCATTTCTTTATTATTCACACTTGCATACCCTACATTGCAACAACTTTACAAAACCCAAGCTTGAGTTCCTACATGAGGCTCGAGTTTTTATTGAATGAACAACTAATAAAATGTAATTGAGCCCTTCCATTAGATCCCCTCCAGTAGATGCTTTACCATTGAATGTGAGAAGACAAATCTAACCTATTACTCGAAGATTCCATGTTTATAGCTAATACTCAAATGTTTTTCCACATAAAACACCAACAACAGTCAACAATATACAAGGAGAACATGTAGCACTAATCTCCTATTCTAAAATTAGGACTCAAAAAAGAAAACAGTAATAAATACCAATTTTACTGGCAACATACCGGTTGAAGCGCCATTGTGGAAGCAGTTGAAGACTAACCAACAAACACAGCAATCCTCTTCTATTCTTCATGTGTGAGACCACCCAAAACACATGAAAACAAGATAAACAAATAGATCGCTAAAAAAGCTAAAGACAAACACTTACTATAGCCTCATTGGAAATACATCACTGAATGAAATCAATATTCAATAATGCATGTTTTTGTGCGTGTTTGTCATCAATTTTCATGCATGGTTATAATATTCACATACAACTAAATTACAAAGTCAATCGCTAATAAAGTAAAAGATAAATGCTTGTTAAATCAAAATAGGATCAGAAAAGAAATGTTATCATTGAATAAGTTGTTAATCAATACTAAGGCAGTGCTAGAATACAAAAGAAAACAGTGTTGGAATCTCTTGAAATATGTTATTAAGTGATTAACACTGTTAATACAAATGTTAGGATCAGCCATTAAAGGCACAGACTGCAATTAATAATTAATACAAAGTATTGAAAACAATGTTGTAGAAGCTGTTAATTAATACAAAAGAAATGTTATCATGGAAAACAATGTTAATCACCTAATAACATATTGTAGAAGATTGAACTCTTAATATTTGATACTTTGGAAGTAAAACTTCATGACATTGAAACAAATTACTATATAATCATCTGAAAGTCAAATTGGAAGTTGGAATCTGCATGATGAACCAAGTTTTTTTTTTCATTCAAACCAGACTCTTTTGTTCATCATACAAAAATCATACAACAACAACAAAACCACATAGAAAAGTAGATTGTCTAAGCAGAATCCTACAATAAAAAACCAGATGGCATCTATATGAAAACAGTGTTTTCTTCAAGTCCAAAAACAAAAGTTATGTCAAATCCAAGCCTTAGAACTAAATTTACATGCTATTATGTGCATAGAGACACTTCGATTAAGAAGGGAATTCAAACATAGAATGGGAAACGAATTGAATGGTGGATTTGAGGTAAGAAGCCTTTTTTTTTTGCACATACACACACTGAAAACCTCAATGTCATCCTGATCAGCTTGATAGATTATGTAGACATACTAAGAAATCAACACTGAAAATATAAGAATCTGGAAAACCAAAACACTAAGTGCAACTGGAAAAAAACCGCTTTCTGTGAGCAAAACCTCGAACATCAAGAAAATCTTTACTAAAAAGGTAAGAAAAGGAAACACACAAATGAACCAAACATTTACTCCAGTAAATCATCACATAGCCATTAAAAAAAACTGCCAACTTATATACTATAAGCACATATCAGTCATCATATAACACTGTTCAAATTTTCCTGACCCACATTTTGCCCTTTTTCTACAATAATTTGACCTTTTTATACTAATATTGAAAATATCAATTAAAAGAGCTGACACATTTATATCACCAACAAACATATTGATAAGAACAAGTACAGAAGAATTCAGAGTTTTCTCATACGCAATAACTCAATACAACAATATACAAGTGGAGTAAACATTAATTAAACACAGGCTGCATTTAATAACAAGGAATAGACATGAAATTTTTTCTTCAATGGAATTAATGAAATCTTACCCAGAGAACTACCAGCCAAGGTAGATGAACTTCTGAAGCAATGAATATACCGATGAATTTCAGAAAGCAATCAATCTATAGAGAAAAAGCAGGAAGAAATGTACAGTGAGATGAATAGCTATTTTTTGGTATTTAAAAAAAAATGTACAACTCATGTAAAAAAATCAAACATTTACCTAGACTAAAGCTTTTAATCTCGGTTCTAGATGCGAAATTAACAACAATCCTGGCTAAATCCGCTGGATAAAGATCCGAGCTGCATGATTTCTTCTCGGATTTGACATAGTTTCAATCTGCGCATGAATCCTTCCTAAAATCCAACGGGCAAAACATTCCTCTAGTCCCTTCAAAAAATACATTCCACCAGAGGTAACCAAAGGATTTCGTCCTTTGCATATGAGCAACCGAAATGATTGATTGACTTGTGAATTGTGATCTGAAACGGTTCTCTCTTACTGTCCTAGTGGGATGTATTAGGAAAACAACTGGCGTTAGGAAAAATAAGTAATCTAAAAAGGAAGAAAAAAAAAAAAACAATGATGGATGAGACGGAAAATATAATATAATAAGAATAGAAAAGAATAGAATAAGAACAAGGTGGTGATAAATCTGAAGGGAAAACCTGTTCAAGTTTATTTTTTACACAAACTTAGCTGACACGTGTCAAGCATACAGCTTGCCACGTGTCAGCATGTGAATATGCCATAAGTGAAGGAAATGGGAGACGTGGAAGCATGTGGATACATCTTTCTTTCTTCTTATTAGATATAGATATAATATATATATATATATCTTATTTAATTTTTTTTAATGAGTCGTATATTTATTTTGATTTTTTTTTGATACTTTTCAATCATTTTAACACTACTAATTTTCACCGTGACAAGAGTGACAATAATCAGTGTCAGACAATGTGTCGCTACTAATTGTGATAGTGATAATTGGTAGTGACAAATAAAATGCCACTAGTTGTGTATTATCTGTGAATTGATATGACAACTCACACAGTTTATTGTCACTACTGTCAAATAATAGTGTCACATGGTATCACAATATCAAATGGTAGTGTCACATTGTGTTGTTATTGTTGTTAGAGTGTCAATCTATAGTATCACAATATCAAATGATAGTGTCAAATAGTAGCGTCACATGATATCACAATATCTAATGATAGTGTCTAACAATGTGATAATTAGTAGTGACACAATATATATATATAATTTATTATTATCATTAGTGACACACCTTCACTAGTGTCAGTGATATAGTAATGACAAATTGAATGACATATTATTTCACACAAAAAATGATTCTCGAATTATATCGGAAAGATATCAATATTGAATATCAAAATAAAGATCCCGAAAAAATTTAAACTATGGCGAAAAAATTATGATTATTGAAAATGTAAATTAAAAGATATAGCTGATTAAAAAATTGATATATATATATATATGTATATATATATATATATATATATATATATATATATATATATATATATATATATATATATATATATTATTTTTTGAACGTGGCCTGTGAAAGTGGTTCCATGCGGCAGTTTTTTTTTAAATAAATGATTTGAAGGGTAACTTTGTCATTTTGATTGTTAGTTTGTCCTTTTTACTAAAAAAATATTATGCTTGTCCTTTTTGCTAATTTATGAATTGTTTTTGTCCTTTTTAAAAAGTCTCCCTAAAATAAAAGTAACAAGATAGTAGAGGAAGAACAAAAATAAATTGTTGTTTTATTATTCAAATATATAAGAGGTATTTATAATACAATCTGTAATTTGAATACAATAAATTATTAGAATTATAATATTACATAAAATCAATTAGAATCAATCGATATTAATAGACAATAATCGTAATATTAAATAAAATCAATCAGAAAAATCGATATTAATAGACTTTTTAAAATATATTATTACATAATAGTTTTTTTTGTTTTTGGAAGGGATCGGAATTGAACTATAGAAGGCTTTTTTTTTTTAAGGCCATTCTACTATAGCAAAGACAGACCCATTGCACATGGTTGGTCTTTTGGAAATACTAGAAACAAGTTTAGAGTGTGGTGAATAAACTTGTTTATTTTAAGGGTAAACCTGTTAAAATTTGAGAGTTAAAACTTAGCTGAAATTAGGTTAGCTAACTAGTCAGGTCTTAGCTAAGTTTTATGCAGCGGATTATAAAAACTTTTTAAAATTGTTGTTCTAAACTGGGTGAGTGATTATGTGTTCAGGCGTGTTTAGTGTGTGGTAAGCTGCTTGACTAAAAATAAAGTGCAAAAAGTAAAAACACAAAGGTTTATAACGGTTTAGAGTGGTGTAATCCTTTAGTCTTCTTTTCTCCTGTGATGTTGGAGGAATTCGCTATTGTTCTTGTACATAGTTACAATAGTCAAAGTGATTGTCCGTGGCTGTAATTCTTCAGCTTCACAATCTGAACAATCAATCATTCACAGGTGTCTATGTTGCTTCACTGAAGTTGTTTTGATGTTATTTGAATGGTAGGATTGCCTCTTCAACAACTCCACCACACAAACACTCAGCTCCTTCTCAAAAAACTAATTTAGCTGACTTCAGTCCTTGACACTTAGAGTGCTTCGCTGATCCTGTGAACTTTGTGAAACAAAGTTTGAGTGTTAAATCATGTGGAACCTATTTTGAGCTTGATCTAGATGAATAAGTTGTAAGTTCAGTAGCTCTGACTCAAGTGTCGTAGCTTGATATTTCTTTGAATAATACAGCACTTAAATGTTCTTGATTAAACTTAAATGCCTTATGAATTTCAGATATTTCAGGAAGAACTCAGCAGAGTTGAAAACTTGCTAGATTGCTCGGGAAATTGATCAAATGTTGTATATCTCATTCTTGTGTTGTAGTTTTGTTGGTCTTTAAATCTTCTATTTATAGTGCATATATCCAGCGTTCAAATTTTGAATCCAATTAGCCGTTTTTTGGATAAACCTGATTATTCCTCTGAAATTCCGTTCTGCTTGATTTGTGTTAGTGCAAGTGTCCTTCTACCAATGCCATGTTGTCAACCAATGATATTCCTTGAATATTCTGCTCCAATGATCTTTACATCAGTCATTTAAACTTGCCCATTGATTGCTCCTTGATCGGACGTCCCAAATTAATCATTGTCTTGAATAATATCTTCAAAATGTACTGCATGAAGGATTAATCGTACATGTGCTTTTTTAGCTCAGCAAATGATTCTTCTTAGCTAAATCTTATGTCTTACTCAGCTCAGCTGACTTGACTGCTCGACTGAATATCTTGGGTCTTGTTTAACTCATCTGACTAGTCTTGATTAAGCTCTTTTGAATATGGATTCTTGATAATTAATCTGATCTTAATTTGTGAGATCAAACTACCTCATATTTTCATTAACTTGAAGTTCACATCGCAATTGCTTGAGTTTCAAGCCTTCTACACAAGATCTATAGAGTTAGTTCCAGCATTACATACTTACTTGAAAATAACTTTATAGTCTTGGCTTAAATCTTCATTACTAAATTTGATCACTCAGCCTTCAACTCTTCAAAACTAAGTTTGTCCCCACAACCTTCTACTCGGCTCAGCTTAACTTAGGTTTCCTAAACTCTACTAGATTTTAAAAATTGTCCTAGTCTACTGAAAACCTATTAGCTAATTCTAGTAAAACCTATACATTGGATTCTAGACATCTTTTTGCTTGCATTTATAATAGCTAGTATGACACTCATCACCAAAATCTATATATTCTTACAACCACACAAGAACAAGAGAGAATGTTGACTCCATAACCCAGTCCCTCTCAAGTAAGTCAAATTATGTTAAGTTAAACCCCTCATACACTCCTGAAGTGTTAATAGACAGAAGCAACAATGACACACAAATGGATATTGATCCCGGGGGTAAGAAAGTGTGAAATCCCGTACTTCTCATTAAGGATATAAAAGTCTTTTGTAGTTTTTTTATGTCCCGATAATTTTAATAGGTTAAGTTTTAATTAAATAATTGGAGATGAGATAAATTGTAAGTTGTATTACAAAATTTTAAGGGTGGAACTTGTTACAATATATGGTGGCTGAAGGAGTGCTGAGTGCAGCATGCAACTGAGTTACTCAACTGACTCTTCAAGAATCAAAGAGAGGCTTTGAGTGATCGGTAGAATAGTCTGATACATTTTGTAGTTAGAACGGTTATTATGTTGTAATATGATATAACTACTTTGTAACTTCCATTAAATGATTCATGATGTGTATGATACTACAAATACCTCATGATCAACATCATTGTTACTCAACTCTTTGATTATTCTCTAAATAGTAATACTTCCGTATTTTTCCTTTATTTTTCGTTGTGTTTACAACTTCAACATGGTATCAGATTGTGAAACTTGAGAGTTTCAGTTGTTTTTTGTGTTTTTACTCTGATTTATGGAGAAACTTGAGAGTTTTCTTCATCTTTCTTGTGTTTTTTTTTCACAATTCCTTGAGAGAAATTTGTGTTTGTTCAAGTTCTTGATCATTTTCTGGTCTTTTTTAGTTTAATCTGGTCTGTAGTTCTTGACAGCCATGGCAGCAAAGAAACAAGAGCTGGCCGTTCCAGTCCATTCTATGTTCATCTGAAAGAGAACCCGTCTTTGGCGCTGGTGCAACCATTGATGAATGGAAATAATTACAATCCATGGAAGATGTGTATGGAGATGGTTTTGATCACCAAGAACAAGTTTGGCTTCGTAGACGACACAATAAAGATGCCAGAAGCAGATGCAACGGATTTTCATGCACGGAGGCAATGTCATACTATGGTGAGATCTTGGATTTTGAATTCTGTTGAAAACACCATTGCACAAAGTTTAATGTACTTCAAGAGTGCCCATGCAGTCTGGAAAAACCTTCCTGATAGACTTTTCAATGTTGATGCACTAAGACTTTCTGATTTTATTGAAGAGACGTATCTGTTAAAGCTGGGTGTTGATTCTGTCAATCAGTATTTCACATAGTTGATGGTTCTCTTGGAGGAAATCAAGACAATCAGACCTTTGCCGGTCTGTTCTTGTGATCCACAGCGCCACTACAATGCAATTAACACTATGGTGGATCATATAGAAACAGAACATGTCATGAAGTTTCTTAAAGGTTTGAGGGATGAGTTTGAGCCTATGGTTTCCAGTCAATGTTGATGGTGCCATTCCCAGAGATTCATGATGTCTTTGTAGTGGCCATCTGTTGGTCCCTTGGTAAGGCTAACACAAGTTTAGAGGGGGGGGGGGGTGAATAAACTTGTCACCAAAAACTTTTCCTGAACTGGAATTGCCCCAAGATCTGAGTTTCTCCGAAACTCAAACTGATGCTTAGTTCAGTTTTGTTCATGTCCCTTAACTTGTACGGAGTTCAACTAACTCAACTGAGTATAAGTCAATACCGACTTATTCTTAGCTCAGTTAACTGGCAGCAGGTAAGACTAGCCTTTAGTGCAACAGATGTGTCAATAAAGATCTGAACCTCCTATGTATCAGTTTTATGCTGACTCAGTGTCTGACGTTTGCTGAGTGTGAAGATAACAAGAATTAAATCAATCACAGCAAGAATATAAATGCATAAAGTAAATCAACACAAGATTTGTTTATGGAAGTTCCGAGTGGTGTAATCCCGTACGTCTCCCCTTCTCCTGTGGTGTAGGAGGTATCACTAGAATCTTGAGATAACCGTTACAAAATCCTAGCACGATGGATGGCCTTCACGACACCCTAGTTTCACTGTCTACACATAATGAAGAAAGGTAGGATGGCTCCCTTCATTCTGCACACTGATCCTTCGGAGGTGGAATGACTCATTCACCAGCTCACCACTAACATACACACAGTCCGCAGACTGCACCAACAGCCGTGGCAACCAAGTTGCAACCGTTTGAGGAAAGGTGGAATTGCTCTCCTGAAACTATGCACAACCAACCCTTCTTCACAAAGGTTAGGTTTAGAATTAATCAAATGATTAATTCAGTGAGCTGTCTGATTCTTCTGGATATAGCGTTGTAGCTCCAAGATGCCTTCTTCCCCCTTAATGGGTTACTGGATTCTTTTTGTAAATCTCCAAGGCAATTCTGTTGGCTTCCCTTTTTCGAGATATGAAATCTGATTGTCTGGATGATCTTTAGATATGTGCTATACAAAACTTCTATGATCCCCCCCTTTTTTAATCCTTTTTCTCTGTGTATTTGTAGGGGTGATGTAACGGTGAACTAGCTCTTGTAGCCGTTGAATTTGTCGTTTAGCCAACGTTCATCTGTACGACCTTTTGTCGTTTTGTCAGTTCAAATTTAAACAAGGCCTTAACTCAGTTTTCTACTCTTCTTCAAAACTGAGTACCTTGTATCCTTGACATCCGACTTTTATTGACCAAGTCGGAGTACACCATTCAGCTTCCTTCTTCTCCTGATAACTGATAATCTTTATCCTTATGATTACTCAGTTTTTCATGATCTATAGTTCAGTTTCAGGTCACCACAGACTTGCCTGACACCTGACTTATAGTCACGACGTAGTCTTCATAACTGAGTTTGAACCTCAGCCTTGATCTTCAATAATTGAGTCTCATGACCTCGGTCCTTCGATTTTCTAGATAAGCCAACTGAGTCTATATCCCTCAAATAACTTATCTTCTTCGCTTTTCTCATAATCGAGTCCGAGCCCTCGCCTTCATATGTATACTCAGTTTTCTTGTTGACTCAACTGTTTGTCTAGTTCCTATTCTATTACAATGCTTGTCTGAAACAACCTATACAGCGTTCAGACTCTAGATAGAACTTATACATTTTCTCTAGACCATTTCTTGCTTCTTCTTTCATTTTGCACTATAACAATTAGTTATGACTTCATCATCATGGGTTGTAAATGATTTATCTAATTGCGTGACGAATCATCATCAAAATAATATTTCCAACAATTTCCTCCTTTTTGATGATGTATCATAACCCTCCCTAAAAGCAATAATAAAAGAATGGTGCTAGAAATCATAACAAAAACAATTTGGATAACAAACTAAACAGCTGAGATCATTACAAGATTAAAGTTGAAACAAACTGAGTTAACATTACATCATAAATTGCATCTTTTCTTTTTCAATAGCCAACATCTTTTCTCCAAGAAAAATGCTTCTTTTAGTCTCCAGGAGTCTTCTTGCCTTTCCTTCTTCTTCTGATTCTCCATCTCTAGGCTTGATTTCCAGATATTCACTGATCAACTGATTAGCCTCTTCATTGTCTTGGTTCTTGAGTTTGATCAAAATTTCCTTGATTTCCTCATCCCTCATCTTCTCTTCTTCTTCTGAAATGAGATTAAGTTTTTCTTTTTTAAGCTCTCCTTTCTGGTTTCATTTCAGCTTCCCCCTCAGTTTTTATCGCCTTCAACTTTTCAAGGAATCTGACACACATTACAAGCTTCTTTCTGATATTCAACACAGCTTTAACTGAGGCTTCTTCATCTTCCTCAGTTCTTGTTTCTTTAAAATCTTCTTCTGTAGTTAGCTTCTTGATCAAATTATCAATTCCTTCTCCATCTTGTTGAATGGCCAGTAGATCAGCATCTATTTGTTTATCTTGTTCTTCCACCAATTGTCTGGCATAAACCTCTTCAGCTTTAGCATCATCTTCAGCTTCATCACCTTCAGTATCATCTTCCCCCTTGTTTGAAGATATTCAAAATCTTTTTTCAAATAATTTGCGTAAAGTGATGATGTTGGAGTAAATGTTCAAGCCAGAAAAATGAGTTCGTCCAACAAGGTCATGTAGATTGAAAAGTTTTTGCTGTAAAGTCTGCATCAGACTTTCAATGATCTCCTTCAAATTTTCCAGTTTTTGCGCTTCAGTTTCTTGATGCTGAGATCTTTCAGTTGTGGGTTTGCTTGTGGATGCCTCATGAACTTGTGATGAGGAACCGGTTTCATGATAATCAAAATGAACATCATGACTTGTTAGTTCCTTTTCATACTCAGCTTCACAAAATTCAGCATCTTCCACAGCTTCTCTTTTCTCTTCAGTGTATTCTCCATACGTCGTAGTGGGAAGTTCACTTTCTTCAGTTTCTTTACTTTCTTCATCAATCTGAATTATGTCTTCAGTTTCAGTTTTCTTTGCCTGAAGCTTGTTCCACATCCTTTTCTGTCTTCTCAGAGTTCTGTCATCCAACCTTACAGTCTCACTTGAACTAGAATATGAAATTTCACTTCTTTCTTCTTCAACGACTTTCCTCTTCTTCACTCCAGTAGGTACTGATTTGTGTTTCTCTTCTGTTTGTGTCGATTTTAAAATGGAGAAATGATCTAGTATCCTTTGAACTGGATAAGTGTATCCTTTTCTTAATAAAAACTTTTCTCCAGAAACCTTCCTTCCTTTGGCTTTCTCAATTTCGTCTGAAACCTGTTTGATCAAGTGATTGAGGACAAACTTGTTCCAATCAAATCTTTCTCCAAACCAAATGGCATAGATCAGCTTTAGTTTATCTGTCGAGAGAGTGTAGAAATTCCGAGCATGACCAATGACATTTCTGGTCAGAAGGATCGCCAGGAATGCGAATTCTGGTCTCTGTTGGTAGATGGATCCAATAAAAATTTTCTCGTCCCTATTAAGTGCTGTAATGTTCCAAAGCTTGCCTTTTTCTTCATTTCCAAATGTTAGAGATGAAGATCCTCCGATTATGTCCAAGCCAAAGACTAGTGAGAGCAAATGTTCATCAACATTAATGCTTTTGTCTTGAACGGTTGTCCTGAAGCTTTTTCTATTATTGGTGACTATGGCATTTTTGTAGAAGTCTTTGATGTCGTTTGGACACAAAGTAGTGACCTTTGTATCAATCAAGTTCACCAATCCTCGAATTTTCTTGATTTTCCTTACAATTTGAGTCGATAGAGTGGAGTTTGAAAATTTTTGACAGAAATCATCCAGACTTGTGGTGATTCCATCATCAATGTTGTATCGCTCCATGATTTTCTGAATTAGGAGTCCTTGGAAGAATCTTGAGTGCTTTGAAATTGATTGAACAAAGTTTTGTCAAGATTGCATTTTTCAATCGTCATCAAAATGAGAGTCGTGTCACAATCAATGAGATTTGTAGGGATGTACATCTACTTTTTCTCCTAGATTGACACGTGGCTTCGAATGATTTGTCAGTTCAAGAGTCAGATGGTAGCTGGAAAGTCTTCTGTTTTTGACCATTTTGTCCTTCATCAGCTTTTGTTTGGAAGTCGATTCGAGATTCAAAGATTGCGAATCGACTCATCCTCGCAAAAGCAGCTTTTAAATTTTCTTTGGTACCCATATCTTTTTGGGTCCGGCTGGATTAGTTACTGAAGTATAACTTTCAGTTTCTTGGTTGAGAGAATTAAGCCTTCTCAACTCTTTCCTAGATAAACCATTACGCTCAACCTTTGTTGATTTCACAAGAATTCTTTTAAATTTTTCATCTTTGATTTCTTTGTGTAATCTACTAGGTCTTCCAGTATCTTGGTGTCTAGAGTTTATACTCTTGGAAATCTCAAGACTGGGTCGGGGTGGGGAATCATCATTGCTTTTGTCAAATTTACTATTTATTAATCTTTCAGCAAGATTTGACATCTCAGTTTCAAGAAACTCATTCCAATCTTTTGCTTTGTCAAGTTCTAAATTTTTTAGTCTTAACTCCAAAGTGAGTTTTTCGGTTAACTTGACATGTTCAGAGTTTTTCTGACTGATTTCAGCGAATGATAACTGAGTTGAAGAATGTACATTTTCTTGTTGGTTTGATACATTATTAAGACTTGCATGTACATTCTCTTGTTGCTCTAATGAATCTATATCAATAGCAACTTGCAACAACTTCTCTTCTTCTTCTGAGAGATTTCTTTGTGATGGAACTCCTCTAGATTTGTCTGTATAAACATTGAAGCATGTATCCACATCATCACTGAGTTGAGGTTCTGGATTTGTATGCAGATTTGTCGTACTGAACCTTTCAAATAATTGATCCTGAAAATCAGATACATTTTTCAAACAATAAGTCAGGGGGTGAATAAGCCAACTTCTAATTCTAGATGTAGTCATCAAACTAAGTGTTTTTACAACTGATACAGTGATGGGTCTTCAACAACTGTTTGCTTCGATATCAAGTGTTGGTATCGAAAATAACTGATGACCAGTTATCTTACAAAGCATAGATCTCCTCCAAAAAGAAGGAACCGCTTCGATACCAATTGTTGGTCCCTTGGAAAGGCTAACACAAGTTTAGAGGGGGGTGAATAAACTTGTCACCAAAAACTTTTCCTGAACTGGAATTGCCCTAGGAACTGAGTTTCTCCGAAACTCAAACAGATGCTTAGTTCAGTTTTGTTCATGTCCCTTAACTTGTACGGAGTTCAGCTAACTCAACTGAGTATAAGTCAATACCGACTTATTCTTAGCTCGCTTAATCGGCGTGGTAAGACTAGCCTTTAGTGCAATAGATGTGTCAATAAAGATCTGAACCTCCTATGCATCAGTTTTATGCTGACTCAGTGTCTGACATTTGCTGAGTGTGAAGATATCAAGAATTAAATCAATCACAGCAAGAATATAAATGCATAAAGTAAATCAACACAAGATTTGTTTATGGAAGTTCCGGTGGTGTAATCCCGTCGTCTCCCTTCTCCTCGTGGTGTAGGAGGTATCACTAGAATCTTGAGATAATCTGTTACAAAATCCTAGCACAAAGGATGTGATCCTTCACGACACCCTAGTTTCACTGTCTGCACATAATGAAGAAAGGTAGGATGACTCCCTTCATTCTGCACACTGATCCTTCGGAGGTGGAATCACTCATTCACCAGCTCACCACTGACATACACACAGTCCGCAGACTACACCAACAGCCGTGGCAACCAAGTTGCAACCATTTGAGGAAAGGTGGAATTGCTCTCCTGAAACTATGCACAGCCAACCCTTCTTCACAAAGGTTAGGTTTAGAATTAATCAATTGATTAATTCAATGAGTCATCTGATTCTTCTGGATATAGCGTTGTAGCTCCAAGATGCCTTCTTCCCCTTAATGGGTTCTTGGATTCTTCTTGTAAATCTCCAAGGCAATTCTGTTGGCTTCCTTTTAGAGATATGAAATCGATTGTGCGGATCTGGATCTTTAGATATGTGCTATACAAAACTTCTCTGATCCCCCCGTTTTTAATCCTTTTTCTTTGTGTATTTATAGGGGTGATATAACGATCAACTAGCACTTGTAGCCGTTGCATTTGTCGTTTAGCCAACGTTCATCTGTACGACCTTTTGTCGTTTTGTCAGTTCAAATTTAAACAAGGCCTTAACTCATTTTTCTACTCTTCTTCAAAACTGAGTACCTTGTATCCTTGACATCCGACTTTTATTGACCAAGTCGGAGTACACCATTCAGCTTCCTTCTTCTCCTAATAACTGATAATCATTATCCTTAAGATTACTCAGTTTTTCATGATCTATAGTTCAGTTTCATGTCACCACAGACTTGCATGACTCCTGACTTATAGTCACGACGTAGTCTTCATAACTGAGTTTGAACCCTCAGTTCTTTGATCTTCAATAACTGAGTCTGTGACCCTCAGTCCTTCAGTTTTCTAGATAAGCCAACTGAGTCTGTATCCCTCAGCGAACTTATCTTCTTCAGTTTTCTCATAACTGAGTCTGACCCCTCAGTTCTTCATATGTATACTCAGTTTTCTTGTTGACTCAGCTGTTTGTCTAGTTCCTATTCTATTACAATGCTTGTCTGAAACAACCTATACAGCGTTCAGACTCTAGATAGAACTTATACATTTTCTCTAGACCATTTCTTGCTTCTTCTTTCATTTTGCACTATAACAGTTAGTTATGACTTCATCATCATAGGTTGTAAATGATTTATCTAATTACGTGACGAATCATCATCAAAATAATATTTCCAACACCATCAAATTTGAAAGGCAGAATTTGTATGTGGAAAATAAAGCCAAGAATCAAGATTCCATGATTCTGTTATCTAAAAAGAATGGATAGGGCTAAAATCAAGCAATCAACAGACCAGTATATGTGCCTCCCAATAGCTCTAGATTTAGGAATTCTAAGAAGGTTCAGTGTAGTTTATGTGGCTTCAATGGACACACTGAAGAAACTTGCTACAAAAAACATGGCTACCCACACGGATTCAAGTCAAAGAAGGCTAACTTGGTAGTGTTGAATAGGTGTCCAAAACCCAATTGGGTCAGACCGGATCCGACCGTGTCGGGTCATTTACAGTCTATTTAGTTCATGTAATAAGTTTATTATGATTAATAAAAACACTTTTCTTATTATATATTTTGTTTATCTTTATGAACCAATTATGTTATTGTATATATAGTAACGTCCTTAGTATTAAACTGTGATAGAGAAACCATGATAGTGATTATGGTTGACGAGATCTCTAATTGCTTTACTAAGTTTGATACTTAAATGTCTCTAGTCGTATATACTGTCAAACAGGACATTGATAGTACAAATAGACTAGTACGTATTGGGTGTCTTCTATCTTATTGACGATAGGGATAGATCTAGTCTATCTGAGTGCAGAGGCACTTGGACTATACATGGACGTGTATTAGAGAATGCTTACGTTAGACTGACCGACTTACATTAAGTGTCGCAGTATGTGACAGTTGTGTAATTATCCTGAGACTGGAGTCTTCATAGCATCATGTTGTGGATTGTCATGCTTTGACACTATTGAGGTTTCCCCTAACCATGGAGCGATCATGCGGTAGTGCTCGGGTATGATATTTAAGCATGCATAGGATACAGGTTTGTTTGTCGGAAATCGTGTATCCAATTAGTAAGAGTGAATATCCGAAATGGCCTTCTTATAAAGAATGTCTAGCTCTCGTGAATCTTTGCAAAGTGGGAGTAAATGAGTTATTCCGAGAGAGCATGATATTCATATTATAGAATACGATCGTTGATGTGCTGACACTCGAGATACGATTGTATGGATATTGTAACAGCGATAAGATTCTATTTACACGGTAACTGTTTCACACGAAATGTCGTAGTCATTGCTTTTGACTCTTCCTATGCTTGGGGGTCACGGTGTGTTGCAGACGCTATCCCGTGATCGTTAGGTATGAAGGGCACTTTCGTAATTTGCACTTTATGTCTACGACCAACATATTCGAAAGTCTATCGAGTCACACACACATAAGAACATCTAACCGGATTAAAATGCGGTTATAGTCATAACCAAATAAGGAAAGTTTATCTCGACTACAAAGTGTTATAGTGATTAAATTAATATGGTGGTATTTATTTATTATGAATAAATTAAATACAAGATATTAATTATATTGCTTAATTAAAGAATATTCCGGATGCCAATTAATTGGCATATGGGGCGCAGACTATAGTGTATTAACAATTAACAATATCTATAGTAAAAGAGGAAAAGATATTGACAATATCTTGGATTTATTTAATATAAGATATTAAATTAAATGCGATAAATCTAGAATATCTATAAGATATTGAGGGAAAAGGACAAAAAAGATTACAAAATGAATAAATAGGACACACTCCTTTTTAGTTGCAAAAAGAACAAACAATTTCAGACGGACAAGAATACCCTTTTAAAAGGGACGCACACATGTCTTCAGTTAATTCCGCTTCCTTCAGGTTTGGTGTTGTTTGTTTGTTTGTTTTTTTTTTTTTTTCAAACATCCGTAACTTTTGATTTATAACTCCGATCATCGAAATTTTTTCACCAAAATTCATATTGTTTTTGCTCTTTAATTTGAGCCCAAATACGATACCTTTCCGACGTAAATTTTGAAAGCCGAAAAAATATTTGCATTAACCGGAGCGTTTTTCTTATAAACAACCGTAACTTTTAATTTAGAACACCGACCATCAAAATTATTTCACCAAAGTTCATATTTTTTTTATCTTCATTTCTAGACCTCATTTGATACCTTTTCGACGTAGTATTTGAAAGCCAAATTTAATCGCAGCATTTACACTAACACACGATGTCGGTATTAGTAAAACAAAGATGTCGATTAAAACATTATCAGGCTCATTTAAGGCTTAATTCAAGTGACTACTTCAAAGCACACATATCTGGCTCATATCTGGCTCATTTAAGACTTAATTCAAAGGACACAATATCATATCTGGCTCATATAAGGCTCATATAAGGCATACTGAGATCACTAACGATGTCATTATAAGGCACACACAGATCGGTATACAGATGTCGATATCTGATGTCGATGTGAAATGATATCATGCTCATAGGCTCATTTAAGGCTTAATTCAATGGTTCCAAGATTTAAATGAAGCAGAAATGAAAGGCAAGAGAATGTAGGATGTACACATCTATAATCTATTAGGCCTTAGGGAAATAGTTTAGTGGCATGCCCAACAATGCTGTAGAACACCCTTCCAAGCAAACCAAAACACACTATTATCCAAACAAGTCGATTAATTTAGCAGCAAACACTGCATCAGCCTATTCAATTACTGAGAGTTCGATCACGGCAGATTTTGTGAGGATCTGAGGTACATGTAATGGCAGCATTGTTTCTTTTGGGCTTTCCTCTGCTTGGACACATATGGGAACTACTTCCATGTTTATTGGGATTGAAAAACAACTGATGATGGTGGAATGAGAGAAAAGGTTTGGCATTTTGAGGTTGAATTTGTAAAGGTAGAGTCAACATCTCGACCAGAAGATTATAGGATGTGTGAAAGATTGCTTTCATGTGAAGTTCATCAAATTGATCAGTATCATTGAACTAAATATTTTTCTTTCCGCCATTTCATCGAGCAGCTGGCCGTCACTACACCAAGCAAGTAAATTCTGTGCAATTAGTGGCGACAGAAGCTTTTAAACAGAAACAGAGATAGCACAACAAAATTACGGTTGCTATTGTTCAATTATATATTCAAATTCATGGAAAAGGAAATTAAAGGACGGTGAAAGTGTTCTAACCGGTGGAGCCACGGTGGTAAAGGCCAGGACCTTCAACAAACAAGAAGCTGTGAAGCACATCTTCTCGATCAACACCACAAACTCTCAGGTAAGAAGCGGAGAAGAATAGGTTCACGAGAAACGGAGAGAAGCAGATAGATGACACAAACAGCGGCCAATCGGTGTAAGAAGAGAGAGCCCTTGAAAAAAGGAAGTCGATCAATCGGATTTTGTTCGGGAAGGAAAGAAAATGGAAATGTAAGAGTTTCAGGTGTGCGTTTGACAGTTGTATCAAATAGGGGTATATTCGTCCGGTGGAATTTATTTGTCCTTAATGCAACTAAAAAATTGAAGCTGGATTAGCACTTAATTAATGGAGAAAAAGTGGACTATAAACTAATTTTTTTCCAATATATATTTTTCTTATTTTACTAGTAAAATGTTTTCTTTCTCATTAAGTATAAAGGAAATCATTGGAAAAACAATCAGAGGTGTAATAGAATACAAGCACAAAGGAAATCATTGGAAAAACAATCAGAGGTGTAATAGAATACAAGCCCTCATAAATTAAAATGGCAGCTATTCCAAGCCGTGTGCATGTATATAAAATACAGTCACAAATACCTAAGAATCTGAAGCAACCGAAATGTTTAAGAGAAAGTATGCGACAAACCATTGTTTAGCAAAAGAAGCACATTTTACTTTACATGTGAAATAACCAACTACCCCTAATCTAGTGTTCATAATGGTAAAAACATATATGTAATGATATCTCAAGTTTAGAACTAAAGTTTAGGGAAAAAACCTACTTTTTCAAAATGGAAATTTTCCCAAATCCAAAATCAAAAGTGACAATAGGCGAAACAATTCAATATATGAATTTAAACGAAGTATTCAGAGAAGCAAAAATCATTTCTACCCAAAGCATCCATGGAAGAAGAACAACTAATTCAATTCTAAGAGGTCGAACATAATTACCACTCAGTCCAACATAAAAACAATCCACCAGAAAGAATAATCGATATCTATAAAGAAGAAGACGGGAATATGACAGGTTTGGGAAAACTATGTAGCAAACCTTTTAGTCTCTGCACATTGCGTTGAAGCCTCTCCATTTGGATACTTTAAATACAATTTATGGAAAGAGAGAATCAATTGTTGGTAGGAGAACAGGCGGACTGTTACAGCAATTGATGATTTCTGAAAAACTTTACACAAGTTGTGGGTCGAACAAAGAAGCAGCTCGGTTCAACTTGGCTGAACATTCTCCAGCTCGGCTTCTCTGTGCCAATTCTGCTGGCACACATCCAATTGGTCCTGTTCCTGTCACTATGACTTTTCTGCCCCCCAAATCATACAACTTCTGCATTTCCAATGTCAAATTTACTACTGTTAATTTGTTTTCATTTTTTAATTGAAAATCTCACTTGTCACAAACTGGTTGCATAAAAGTTTATATAGAACTATTACACATAATAAAAGTCGTAGGGTTTTTAGAGGTAGTTTCTTTATCTGAAAATATAAGTAACATTTTTCACACAATCTTAAAAATTAGAATAATGTCATACAAAGAACTCGTTTAAAATAATATTTGACTATCATTAGTGTGCCATGTCAGCTAATGCGCGCCACGAGGTGGGTTGGTCCATTAATGCCTATGCGTTTTACGAAGATAAAAGCAACGGATCCGAATCGTGCCGGCGGCTGGTTGTGTATGACAGATCTCGAATTTTGTTTTGTTGTTTTGTGATTATTTTATAGTGCATTGATATCTCGTTATTTAGTTGATGTCATGTGGCTAATTAATGGTTCAAATAGTTTGGACCATTGGTATACCACATGACATTATTTGGTAACATGCCTTTCCAAATTTTGTTTGGAATAGGTCTAGGCCCTTTTCAAGATATTTGATTTTGGATAAGGCCTAGGCCCATTTCAAAATATTTGATTTTCACAAAGGGAGATGCCTTTTGGGTTTGGAAGCCAAAGGCATCCCATTTGATTAAGAATCAAAAGGAAAGAAACAAAAGAGACCCAAATTAATTTTGATTTTATCTGAATAGTTCCAATTGATTAAAATTAAAATTAAAATCGATTTAAAATTAATCGTTAATTTTATTTCGACTAAAGTCATTTAATTAATTAAATGTTGATTGATTAATTGATTCGATAAAATAAGACACGAGTTGGAAGAATTAAAATTTAATCTTTGTCATAAGATTTATTATTGTATGAATTAGATGTTGTAGATATAATGTGATTATATGGACCTCGATTGATCATGGACTCGACCAATATGATAGATGTGAATGATTTATTTTCTGTTGGTTTTCCTAGGTGCCGTTATGAAAAACGTGACCAAGTTTATTTTTTGCATTTATCTCATTCTCATTAGCTCCTCCCGTGTGCGGCGGGTGTATAAATTTATTAGATAGATTTTATGTAACAAGAATGGAGCAGAAGATGAAGACCAAAGAAAGACGAAAAGAAATCCCATTGGTGATGGCGCATTAGAGATTCTATTGGCAGTTGCAGTTACCTTAGATTGTGACCCGCGGTTTCGTCAGTTTGTATTCGAAACCGCACCTAGGAAAAATCCATGATCATACCGGTTATTTTATGCGTGAAATGGTGTATGTTTTACTTTATGTTGATAACATAGAAATATACACGTATTAGATGAGACCGTAATTAAATTAATTAAGTGAATTAATTTGAAATTAATTAAGAGAATTGATTTAAAATTATTCCCACTACAAAAATCGAGTTATACTTGTCTCCCAATACTATAATGACGGTGAAGAGCCCTTGTTCGGATCCAACTGATCGGCCCACATCGGGAGTTGACCTACCTCGGGTATATCATCATTATCGAGATATGATCGTTATGAGATCTCATGAATATTTAGGTTACGACTCGACTAAGAATCTTGCGGTGATTGGCCCACGTCAGGACCGTCTGATTTTAGAGACAAGGGTTTGACTATCACATAATGATGTGAATCGTCAAAGAGTTGACTAGTCAACCAATTGAAGCCGCTTGAGATTTGACCGGTAAGTGTACCCATCTTTCGAAACTGACCCGTTTGATCGGCCCACGTCAGGGATCGAGTCAACTATATGGGGTTCCATCCACTAAAGAATAAAAAAAAAATTGAAGGCCAATTGAGAATAGTTGGCTAGTGGGAGCAAAACTTAATTAAAATTTTAAAGTGCAATTTTATGTTTTTGTATACATGAACTTTTACTTATATTATCATTACTTCATTGTTGTAGAATATGTCGAACAAATTGAACCTTCGTTTTATTATTGACAACAAGCTTGACGAAACAAACTTTCTTGACTGGGAAAGGAACCTCAAAATAGTTTTGAGACATGAAAAATTAACTATGTATTGGATAAGGACCCTGAATATGCTACAAATGAGGAGCCAGTTAAGAAGCATGCGAAACACTATTCTGACAGTAAGGATGCTACTTGCATCATGCTTGCTTCTATGACACCGAAACTTCAGAAACATCATGAGTCCATGGATGCTTACACCATAATGAGTCACCTGAAGGAACTTTATGCTTCCTAGTCTCGCACTGAGAGGTACGAGGTCTCGAAGGCACTTTTTGGTTGCAAGATGGCTTCAGGTTCCCCGGTTGAGTCGCATGTGTTAAAGATGATTGGTTATATAGAGAGGCTTGAGAAGCTTGGCCATAAGATGGGGCATGAATTAAGTATTGACTTAATTCTGCAATCTCTACCGGACTCTTACTCACAGTTTGTGATAAACTATCACATGAATAAGATTGATTCCTCCCTCGCGGAGTTATTGAACATGCTCAAAACTGCTGAAGGCATTGTTGGCAAGGGTAAGCAAGTGTTGCTCGTGAATTTTTTCTAAGGAAAGAAGAATGCCCAAAAGAAGTCCACGAAGGCGAATGAAGCTACCAAGCCGAAGCATAAAATAGCTAAAGGTAAATCCAAGGATGCTTGCTTCCGTTGTGGCTAGCTTGGCCATTGGAGGAGAAACTGCAAGTCCTTCTTGAGCACCAAGAAGTATAAGCATAATGATGCTTCGAATCCATGTATGTTTATGATTGAGATCAACATTGCTTCTTCTAAGTCTAACCACTGGGTATTAGATACTAGTTGTGGTTCTCATATTTGTACGGATATGCAGACACTAAGAAGGACTAGAGATCTGATGAAATGAGAAGTGGACTTGCGCGTTGGGAATAGAGAAAGTGTTGCCGCCCTAGCCATAGGATTTTATTTTCTTTCATTGCCCAGTGGGCTAGTACTAGAATTGAATAACTGTTATTTTGTTCCTGCTCTTATGAAGAGCATTTATTTCTATTTCTGGATTAGATGTTGAAGGATTTTCTTTTACGTTTAAGAATAAATGTTGTTCTTTTTCAAGTGATGGAATATTTTATGGTACTGGCACACTTGACAATGGTCTCTACGTGTTAGACATGAATGTTAATATGCTTAATATAAACAATAAGAAAGCTAAAACGAGTGACTTGAATGAATCCTACTTATAGCATTGTATACTTGGCCATATAAATAAGAATCACATTTCCAAACTCCATAAAGATGGATTAATGGATAATTTCAATTATAAATCATTTGATACATGCGAAGCTTGTCTACTTGGCAAGATAACAAAGTCACCATTTAGTGGCAAAGGGATAAGATCCAATGAATTGCTTGAACTCATACATACTGATGTATGCGGTCCAATGTCAATTCAAGCCAAAGGAGGATACTCTTATTTTTATCACATTCACTGATGACAATTCGAGATATGGTTACATATACTTAATGAAGTATAAGTATGGAACTTTTGAAAAGTTCAAAGAATTCAGAAGTGAAGTGGAACTGGGTAAAGAGATTAAGACACTTCGATCGGATCGAGGTGGCGAATACCTAGATGGAGAGTTTCAAGATTACTTAAAGGAGAATGGGATTCTACCTGAGTGGACTCCACCCGGAAAACCTCTGATGAATGGCGTATCTAAGAGGAGAAATCGCACTTTGCTAGACATGGTGTGGTCCATGATGAGCTACGCAGTTCTTCCAAAATCGTTTTGGGAGTATGCTCTAGAAACAACATCATATACACTTAACCGAGTTCCATCAAAGACGGTGGATTCTACACTATACGAGGTATGGGCAAAGAAAAAACCGAATCTGGCATATCTTAAACCTTGGGGTTCTCCAGATTATGTGAAGCGGATGATTCCTGACAAATTAGAAGCTATATCCAACAGATGTCTATTTGTGGGTTATCCTAGAGAAACTAGAGGATACCAATTTTACCATCTAGGAGAGCAAAAGGTGTTTGTCTTCAGGACTGTCCACTTTTTGGAGAAAGAGTTCATTCTGAAAAGGGTCAGTGGGAGTAAAATTGATCTTGAAGAGATTCAAGAACCACTTACGGAAAACAGTCAGTTGATGGAAGAAGAGAAAGCACCGTATACTGATGAGGTGCATACACCTGCTCTAGAGACACACATACCTCGAAGATCCACTAGGGAATGTCGAGAACCTGAAAGGTACACTAGCGTATATCACATGAAAGATGAGGACCCTAAAACTTATGAGGATGTGTTGATAAGGCATGACAAAGAGAAATGGCTAGAAGCCATGAATTCAGAAATGGAATCCATGAAAGACAACCAAGTTTAGAACTTAGTCTATCCACCCGAGGGAATAGTCTTATAGGGTGCAAATGGGTCGTTAAGAGAAAGACTGACATGGATGGTAATGTGACTACCTACAAGGCAATGTTGGTGGCAAAAGGTTATAAGCAAAGACAAGGATTTGACTATGATGAAACCTTTTCGCCAGTAGTTATGTTGAAGTCCATTAGAATTCTGCTTGCTATTGCAGCATACCATAATTATGAGATCTGTCAGATGGATGTGAAAACAACTTTCCTTAATGGGAATCTGTCTAAGGAAGTGTACATGACACAACCTGAGGATTTCCCAAACGATGATTCCAGGATGGTATGCAAGTTGCAAATATCCATTTATGGATTGAAGCAGGCTTCTCGGAGTTGGAATCTTCGCTTTGGTGAGACAATCAGACAGTTTGATTTCATCAAGAATAAAGATGAGCCGTGTGTTTACAAGTAGGTTAGTGGGAGTGCCGTAGTTTTCTTAGTACTTTATGTAGATGACATATTGCTTATAGGAAATGATATTCTTATGTTACAGTCGGTTAAAGTTTGGTTGTCCAAGAACTTCTCTATGAAGGACTTGGGTGAAGCAGCCTATATTCTAGGAATCAAGATCTATAGAGATAGATCTAAAAGGTTGCTTGGTCTGTCACAATCCACATATATAGACAAGATGCTGAAGAGATTCAGAATGGAGCAATCCAAGAGAGGATTGCTGCCCATGTCACATGGGGTCTACCTGTCGAAGGAAATGTGTCCTAAGACAGATGAGGAAATGGCACATATGAGTAAGATCCCTTATGCTTTGGAAATCGGGTCTATTATGTATGCTATGTTGTGCACTAGATCGGATGTCTCGTACCCTCTGAGTATGACTAGTAAGTACCAGTCAAATCCAAGTGATGCTTACTGGGTTGCGGTCAAGAATATTCTCAAGTTCATGAAGTGTACTAGGGATATGTTCCTGGTTTTCGGGAACTTTGATTTAGTATTATGAGGTTACACAGATGCCAGTTTTCAAACTGACAAGGATGACTTTAAGTCACAGTTTGGATTTGTTTTCACGCTTAACGGCGGAGCAGTGAGATGGAAGAGTTCCAAGCATGAGACCACAACGGACTCTACAACGGAAGCCAAGTATATTGCAGCCTCGGAGGCGGCAAATGAAGCGGTTTGGATGAAACTTGGTGTGGTTCTCTCTATTAACGGTCCAGACCCACTGTACTGTGATAACAATGGGGCAATTGCTCAGTCAAAGGAACCAAGGTCTCAATAGAAGTCCAAACATGTGCTACGACGTTATTGATCGTGTGTAAGTCACTAACGTCGATATTACTAGCAAGAATACTAGGTCCATCGTAGTATAGTAAGTGTGAGTCAAGGTCGATCCCACAGAGACAATGAAACTTTGAGTATAAACGATCCTAATCTTAATTAAGAAGACACATTTAGTGGTCATTCACCAACAATAAACAGAAGAGAAACATGGTATTCCTCCCTCTCTTCCCACCGATCTACTAAGTTGGATTAGTTAATCCTTACGTTTACTTCCCCACATAATTTCCTTAAACTAATCGAGCGAGCTTTTAATTTAGTTTTAAGCTACGGGTGCAACTCCTAACCCCATCTACTCCGACCATGGTAGTAGATAATCTATACGCCAGCTACCCTCCTTAATTGGTCCGTAATAGCTCATACGCATAAAGAACTAGAATTGCCGGTATCGAGCGCTAACTTATACCGCTAACCCGCCTAGACAGCTGTCGACACTGATCATCACGTTCCTAGGGTCCATCGAGACAATGTCCTAACTAACACTTCACTATCAGTACTTCATGTTAATTTACGAATTACGAATACTAGATTGGCCAGACCTATTACTCGTTTTAATTATTTCTGACCATCAACGTAGCTGACGCGAATCCCAGATTAAGTTTCTTAAATTTTTTCCTCTGTAAACCGGTAATGACTGCCGGTTTACCGGGGTCGGCTTTTCTTAATTCTGGATCTACATTGCTCAATTTCGATTAATCTAAGTAAATTATGGGGTCATTAAACATGCAGATTAACTAAAACACGTAAATACAAACAGATCTACCACATTTAAGACAAAAAGGAACGTTCAAAGCTTCATACCTTCAACGATGGAGATCTAGGTTGACCTACTCAAGCTAGAGATGGTGAGGAAGGGAAGGAAACCAGAAAATAACTCCCCAAAAGCTTAGGAAAACTTTATTTCATCAAATTGTATAATGTATATAATTAAAGATAGAATATAATTGAGTGCTTATACAATAATCAGTATATGCGGCTTTAAATAGATACAACAGCCGACTTATGACTCATAGAAACACTAACCGACCTAGTCAATGCGGTAGAATCGATTTTGTGTTCTACAAGGCCCTCGGTTTACCGGACCTATCCCACGGTAAACCGGGCTAACTATTCTTCTTTTTCTTCAGCAGATCTCTTATTGGACTTCTTTTACTTGGCCCAACATGCTTCCTTTGATCCAGATCCGTTATCCAATGCTCCAGATTTGGTACATCCTATAAAACACATAAAACGAGGCAAAACAGTACCAAATCTTCAGGAAAATAACACAAATGCAGAATTATGATCCTAGGAACACGCACATAGCATTTAACATATATTCCATATATTAATGAGCCTATCTATCCTCTCTTGAGCATAGTTCTGGGTGAATAAAGGTATAATTAATGGTACTATTTAGAGCATTATCAACTACCACCCACTTAGCTTTTGATCGTCCCGAGCAAAAAGGCGAAAAGAAAACGACATCCTGATCAGTATACAAGTTAATTATAAACAGCTATGTCTCACAAAGTCAAGATCAAGATCATGCTACTCATATCCACCAGTAACGCATTAAACAATATTCATGCCATGAGCCAATGTGTGTGTGCAATTACCCCGCATCTGCTTAGTAATGCAAACAATCTCGCATTACGTCAACCGTAGTTGAACTAACCAGTCTCGAACATATTTTTTATTAATCAAATTAGCTGAGCAAGGCGGACCGAGAACCGAGTATTACTCTTAGGCTCGTGTTTATCGGTCTATGCAAAAGTCGTGCGTTTTACGCTCCATCGACTCACTTTTGCCAAAGAGAATATAGATGTCTATATTGCAATGCACTTCTCTTTCTTGGCGGGTGAACTCTCATAAATTTAACTATCCTCATGGTCTCACTCTTGATAAACTACCGAATCCGAAATTCCTTTGCCATTATAATTGTTGGTGGAACATGATTCGGGATAAAGCCAGGGTCAACTCTAGTCAAGGTAATGCACTATCGACTACACACCAAGGAAAGTGAGTTATACGTGCTTAAAAATGATGGCTCATAATAGAATATGCGCTTAATGTGCCACGACTTCAGAAGTGGACACAGCTTTTACTTATACCAAGTGAAACAAATCAATTAACTCCAAAAGATCAAAGATGTCATGTTTTTTTCGAAATTCTGTCGAAACGAATCAAAGTCTAGGTGGTGAACAGTGCATCAAAGAGAATCAACATAATCTAATAATTTTGGAATATAATGTCAAACAGCTAAGTGACGTCCCTTACCCCCTACTTAATCGAAACATTGTCCCCAATGTGTAAGATGAAAATAGAAAATAAAAAGGAACTTAGCTTCGTTAAGGGTGGAGCCAAAGGAACAACTGGATCGTCTTATCATGCATTGTGCTCATGTAAGTAGTCCGTGAATAATCTGCGCTACGTAACTCGAACAATCCAAGAAGAAAGGTGGGGACAAAAAACCGTATAATAAAATTGCAGCAGTAAAAGAGAAAATAAATAATTCCAAACAATTTAAGCCGTCAAAATCATTATATTATCAAAATTCTGCTATATGTATTAGATAGGAAATAACAAAAAATGGAAAATAACAACAAAATAAAAAGAAAGAAAAACTAGTCCTCATCAGAATAATCCTCCCAGTCATCTCTAGGCTCAAAACCGGGAGTTGGTGCAGAACTCTAGGCAGCAGTGGTGGAAGATGATGCTCCGTGTCGTGGGGCAGTCCTAGGTGGTGTGGTCAAAGGAGGGATGCCAAAAAAGTCTATAATTCTATCCATTTTGCAATGTAAATTCACAATTTCTCTTGAATGATCCTCCAACAAAGCTCTCTGAGATCAAGGTGCTCCGAGGACCGGAGTACACTATCTCTCAGCTCTCTGACCGACCCATCTCGGTACTCATGAAACTGACTGTGAACTGATCATCGGTTCAGGGTCTTCCCATTCGTCACTAACCAGAACCGGAACCTCGTCCTCTATAGCGAACATATCAACCATAGGCCCATATGGCAACTGCTCTCATTCAGACGTAGCTACAATCTCATAAATGCAGCTATGCATCAGTAGGCCTATGTTGATGGGAGATCTCTGCTCCAGATAGAACATCAACTCCGTCCTCTTCGGTGTGACAGACACCGTGTGCTTGGTCGGCAGAAGGCGAGCACAAACAAATCTATTGACCACCTTCCTGTCCCAGGATAAATCATTTTCCAGGAAGATTGTGGGGGCTCCCATAGGATTGTGCTTCCATTGCACCCCAAAATAATTAGTTATCATCTGCATCCTCTCTAAATCTTCAATATTGGTCGAGGATGTATACTCATCTGGGCCCATGGGTGGATTGCAAATTGTCACAGATTTTATCTAAAGCAAAACAAACAAGTAATAAAATTTATAAATCCAGTATTCCCCAAGTGTAGGGATCGTAGTACAGCGATTAATACCGGAGTCGGTCACAGGGAATCGGGGTATCTAGTTCATTAATTTTCCTAAGGTTGATACAATTATTCCTAAACCTAAACTAAAGCGGAAAATAAACCGGACAGAGGATTGTCACCCAAAGCCAGGAAAATATCGCTTTGAACAAAAGCAAATAAAATAAAACTACAACTAAGAAAACAATAAAACTAACTCATGATGAAGCAAATCAACATAGAACAAACATGATCCACCATCCCGCAACCCTTAATTCTTCCTAGAGATTATCTTATGATGATTCAATCAAAGTTGTGGTTCACCTAATCAAAGGTATGAATTTCTACTTCCGTAAGTAATCCGCCTATCAATCTCATCATCTTCTTCGATCTATAGAGATTAACGCTCTCAAAACAAGGTGCAAGATTTATTAGATCTAACAACCTGTAGAGATCTAACCTATCAACTTCCGTTATGTCAAGGTTAAAAGTCTAATTTTTCCTATGGTGATCTAAGGTTTACACGATTTTCATCATACGGTAAACATCAAATAGCAATACATCTTTCGATATCGATTGCATAAACAAATAAACAAAGGAAAGATACAAACTCTAAATAAAATCACTCACAAGATTATCCAAGAGAAATCAAAAACGCTGCTGAAAAGTAACCATGGATGCTCCAGTTCACAGCTTGAAGACCATCAGCATGGACGAACAAGAACAGAAAAAAGAACGAAATAAAACCTAATCTAACCACCCCAGCCTCCCAAAAGGGGTGGCGCGCTAAAACTCCTCTCTCAATGTTTGTGTGTCAAGAGGATCGAATTGTATATCAATAATGTGTGTCTTAGGGTTGAAATCGCGCTGGTATTTATAGAAAAGTAAGGCGGCGGCTGCTATGTCGGCTTAAGGACGCCCGTCTGACTTTCTGGACGCCAGTCTGGTGCCTCTGGACGCTCGTTCACTATGGCGTCCAAACTCTCTGAATCAACTTTCTTCTCCTGGACGCCAGTTCAGTCCCTTTTTCTTCCAAATTCATCTTGATCTTCATTCCAACTTCATCTCTATCTCTTTCCTTCCATACAAATCATCACTTGAACATCTTTTAAGCTCCTTTCACCTCATGCAAGCGTACCTACATCACGATAAAAACATGCAAAATGTAACATCTTACATCTAAAGATATTTATCCAATAAAATCACATAATTAGCTCGATTTTGCACTTTAATACCTCTAAAACTCATTTGCTCAATATTTCAATATAAAGCTCGATTTCTATGAAAACATCCACATATGGGGAAAATTGACATAAAATATATCCTTATAAAACGTACAAAATCACCCTTAACAACTCCCCCACACTTAAACCTTGCTCGTCCCGAGCAAGACAAAACAAAATCAAGACTCGAGACATATAAACATTTATGCAACCATAAAGCATATTCAATAGTTTAGAGGTTCACCTTAGTGTGTGTGCATAGCCATAACAAATTTCCACTAAATCCACACTTGAAATTGATTCAAGCAAAACTAGCCAACATCCCATTTAAATTAGAAATATAAAAACGATTATAACATGCACCTCACAAAACATACATATTCGAAAAACAATAATAAGGAGTATTTAAAATATTTCCGACATACTTAGAGGATAATCCCTACAACATATCTTTCAGTTTATACTGGGGATAGTCTGAAGATAACTACGGTTTTTCACCCATCTTTTCACATTGCTATTTGCTAATTTTTCTTAAAGTGCTCTTAATTACACACGTATAGCATATGCCCTCATTCCCAAAGAATAGGGCGTTTAGTGATAACACCCTAGTGGACTACTATCATCAGCGATCGGGAGCTATTGAACCTCATAGTGGTATATGACATTTCGTGATAATGCCTACCGCACTCAAATCATCGGCAACTTACTTCCGACACTTATATATATATATATATATATATATATATATATATATATATATATATATATATCTTATTCATATTATTCATCTTAGATTGGTATACAAACCTTAAATTATATCCTCCTATCACATTCAAACCTTCAGATATTCACAGTATGTCATACTTTAATTCTAAACACAAACTATTAAAGTTTTCAAAATTCGTATGTAAGCAAAGAATCATGCGATAATCATAAAAAATCTCTAATCAAATGGGCATAGCTCTAAAATATAGCTCATCATTTACTATGGCACGTGAAAAATAGTGTTGGGTGAGACATCTAAATTTACTAAATATGCAGAATACAACATCAATGACTATAAAAAATGAACAAAGATATGCATTGCCGACTCGGGACAAAACAAAAACTTGAAAGATTTAGCTCATTTCAGCATAGAATCATAACGAATTAAGCAAACGATATGTAGGTACACAAAACCATTCCCCTCCCCCACATTTAAATTACAACATGTCCTCATGTTGTGCAGAATTAAAGAAAAGATAAAAGAACTTAGCTGATTTGGTAATGATATGAAGGTTGGTTGAAGAAGACAACAATGGTGATGTCATATGGAGTCCTTCCCAGCTTCAACTCCCAAAGGTAGCTTCGACAAAAACAACTAAAAATGTGCCTGCACCACTTGAAAAACATGGCAGTATCTCGGGGACACGGGGGGGAAATATAACAAGCAAAAATAATGATATAAGCACATGGTATAATTGCTCAGATGGAAAAATCACCATACAGGGAAAACACAGGACACCTAAGCGTCTAAACACAACGGAACGGAAGTTTGATATAAGCACAAAAAGAAATAAAGCCACAGAAGCTTGTAGAATAATATAGACCACATGTGCAAGCAGAAACATCAAACTCCAACTAATAATGATAGAGGATTATACATGGAAAAGAAGTCATAGAGATTTTTCAAATTAAGCCCATATAAAGATGGAAATTATACATGGAACATTACAAAACAGTAGGGCTAGGTGCAACTACATGAAAAAGATATTACAATGCAATCTACATGATAAAGTGGTAGCGTACGGCAAGCCGGCGAAGAACTACCCTCAAGAAAAATAAAAGAAAAATAGAAAAACAATGCAACTAGATGACATGCAACTAAATGATATGCAAAAATAAAAGAAAATAAAAGAAAGAAAACTAGCCCACTCATTTGCAACACGACATGTATATAATAAACGTCTACCAAATAATGATAGTTTACGATAAACGACAGTACTATTCATTATATGCACGATGTAAACGCGCCTTAAGACTCATCAAAGGTGATAGCATTATGGAAAACCAACAGTTAGCTATACTAAACAGATATAACTCATAAGAAGACATGGTAGCATACGGAAAACCGACAGTAGCTACCCATATGAGTTACAAGAATAACAAGAAAACACATAAGTCTCAAAGCTCACAAGATTCATCACAACGATATGTAGCATCACGAAAACCGACATTAGCTACTAAATAACAATAAAACGATTATAGCATACGAGAACCGACATTAACTATAACATGCATAGTTTGAATCATGTATATAGAAATTAATCAATTATTTAACATGGATCGGTAGATGGAAAGATGTAAACATGCAAGTTCAGAACATCTACGTAAAAATAACTAGCCACAGAAGCTCATATGAAAGTATCCACGTCAAACAAGTAATAAAATTTATAAATCCGGTATTCCCCAAGTGTATGGATCGTAGTACAATGATTAATACCGAGTCGGTCCTGAGGAATCGGGGTATCTAGTTCATTAATTTTCCTAAGGTTGATACAATTATTCTAAACCTAAACTAAAACGGAAAATAAAGTGGATGAGAGGATTGTCGGTCCCAAAGCCAGGAAAATATCGTTTGCGAACAAAAGCAAATAAAATAAAACTACAACTAAGAAAACAATAAAACTAACTCATGACTGAAGCAAATCAACATAGAACAAACATGATCCACCATCCCGCAACCCTTAATTCTTCCCTAGATTATCTTATGATGATTCAATCAAAGTTGTGGTTCACCTAATCAAAGGTATGAATTCTACTTCCGTAAGTAATCCGCCTATCAATCTCATCATCTTCCGATCTATAGAGATTAACGCTCTCAAAACAAGGTGCAAGATTTATTAGATCTAACAACCTGTAGATCTAACCTATCAACTTCCGTTATGTCAAGGTTAAAAGTCTAATCTTTCTATGGTGATCTAAGGTTTACACCGATTTTCATCATACGGTAAACATCAAATAGCAATACATCTTTCGATATCGATTGCATAAACAAATAAACAAAGGAAAGATACAAACTCTAAATAAAATCACTCACAAGATTATCCAAGAGAAATAAAAACAGCTGCTTGAAAAGTAACCATGGATGCTCCAGTTCACGGCTTGAAGACCATCGGCATGGACGAACAAGAACAGAAAAAAAACGAAAATAAAACCTAATCTAACATACCCCACCTCCCAAAAGGGGGTGGCGCTAAAACTCCCTCTCAATGTTTGTGTGTCAAGAGGATCGGTTGTATATCAATAATGTGTGTCTTAGGGTTGAAATCGCTGTATTTATAGAAAAGTAAAGCGGCCGCTTTGCTATGTCGGCTTAAGGACGCCCGTCGACTTTACGGGCCTTGATCTGTTGCCTCTGGGCCTTTCGTTCACTATGGCGCGTCCAAACTCTCTGAATCAACTTTCTTCTCCCCGGGCCTTGATCCACTCTTTGAGCGCCGATTCGACCTTTTCTTCCAAATTCATCTTGATCTTCATTCCAACTTCATCTCTATCTCTTTCCATCCATGCAAATCATCACTTGAACATCTTTTAAGCTCCTTTCACCTCATGCAAGCGTACTACATCACGATAAAAACATGCAAAATGTAACATCTTACATCTAAAGATATTTATCCAATAAAATCACATAATTAGCTCGATTTTGCACTTTAATACTTCTAAAACTCATTTGCTCAATATTTCAATATAAAGCTCGATTTCTATGAAAAACATCCACATATGGGGAAAATTGACATAAAATATATCCTTATAAAACGTACAAAATCACCCTTTACACAAACCCCGTAATATTCGTTGATCCGCTCAATCGTAAAGTCAACCTTAACTCCACGGACCATCGCAAATATAGCTCTTGGGTTATGCTCCAGATATGAATAAAATTCTCTCACCACTGTAGCATTGAACAGCATCAGTGCCTCAGCCATATCCAAAATATCTTGTACCTTTAGGGCTCTCGGCAAAATCGTACCGCAATCATCCAACTCTACTCCTCGTTCTCGGGCAACCGGTCTTCCATTCCAATGTCCTCGGAACTATTCATAGATCTCTAAAGAATGAAATTGCTCAACCCCGTCTATCAAGGGGTTAGCATCTCCGTAGACATACTGGTGACCACTTGGACGATGGGTGGTTCTGCTACGCTTGGGACCCATCCTGATTGATATAGAGACTGATGATGAAGCTGATTCTGAAAATGGACCCTCTGTAAACCAGCCCTATGCCCCGATTTACCGGCCTGAATTTTTCTCAGTTTCTTCTGGGACTGTGCTATGATGATAAAAGAGAAAGAACTATTGCAACTTCACTTTGCAGCAACACTACAAATCAGCATCAGGGATGGAAAAATTGGTGTTTTGGTTGTTGAAATGGAAGAAAAAGGTTTGATTTAGGTAGAGGTATGGTGGTGATAGTTGTGGTGATGTGGGCCGAAATTTATAGAAGGAGAAGAAATTGAGAGTTTTGGGTGATTGGAGAAGAAGATAATCGTTGAGAATGTTGAAAAATGGTAGTGGAAGGGTGTTTAAATAGGAGAATTGATAGAAGTTGAAAGGATTTGGTGGGATAGTAAGTAGAGGAGTAATGAGGTTGAGGGATTTGAGGGGTTTGATTGATGGGATTGAGGTGGAGTTATGATGGAGTGTTGGAAAGGATGAAAAGGTGGAAAATAGGTAAAATGGGATGATTTTGCTGACTGGTGGGTTTCTGATGCAACATGTGTCCTCCACGTGTCTCTAAAAATTCTGCTTTTTAATCCGACACTCAGAAAACGGAAAAACTTAGCTCGGTAACCCGGAGGTAACTCTCGGTTTACCGGGGCTTCTTTTCCTTAGATTTCTCTGTCCTCCTTTTCTGCACACTTCAATTTGGCTCTCTGATCAATCTTGACCTCAATATGACTAGTTTCTCACTCATTTTGTTGCTACTTCCGACTCAATCCTAACCTACTTCACTAGAATCCACAACGAGTAAAAAACCCTACCCAACAACCATCGGTTTCAAGCCTAAAGATGCGGAAGGATGAAAAAAATCTCATCATTTCATCCGGCTACTTTTATTCACTCATATTCTATCTAAAGGTTCAAGAGAATCGTTCTAAGTTTAAAGTCGTCAGCTCGACTTACTTTCGGATCTTCACTCAGTCAAAAGTTAGGGCTTTAACTCGCCAAACTCGCATCTTCAATGTTTCAACCGTTATGCACTTCCCTTCTCTTCGTCTTTATCTTTCAAGGGTGCCATTCCACGGTTTTCTGTAGAAACTTTCTGAGCTCTCTTCCTAGCACGCCTCTCTCTCTTTTCTTGCGTACTAGGTCTGCCTCTGCGTCGAGATTTAAACTTTATGCCCAAGGACTCCACATTTTCCACTTTAAGCTCAAATCTTTCACTATGCAATACGGAAGGATTAGCTTCCGTGAGCGCCTTGATGTGGTCCTTTTCTTCGTGCTCTCTAAGCATTAATCTCATGAACTCCTGCTCACAGGTTTCCACTAGAACCTCTCATTTCCTATGCCCTTCCTTCTCTATCTCCATGATTTCCACTTTTCCTGAATCATAAGTCATCTTGCAACATTCCGGCCTATTATCTAGGGGCTCTAGGATTTTGAAAGATACTGCATCATTGTTCAACCTAAAAAAGATTTCCTCATTTTCAAAGTCCATGATTGCTCCGCTGGTCGCTAAGAAAGGTCTACCTAACAGAACTGGGGCACTTGGGTTCTCTGGTATGTCTATAACCGTGAAATCAGTTGGAAAGGTGAACCTCCTGCCTTTATCGTGCACTTCCTCAGCAGACCGGCATGCATATCTCTAGTCCTATCAACAAAGTTCATAGTTCAGGTTTGATTCATAATGACCGGAATCTTGATCTTCTGGCAGAGGGATAGAGGTAGAATGTTACAGCTTGAACCGGAATCGCAAAGGCTTAAACCTATAGATATACCATTGATAGAGATTGGGAGTCGAAACGTTCCAGGGTCACCTAACTTTTCTACCGTGTCAGAGTCCGGGTAATCCTCAGACTCTGAGAACATAGTGTCCGGATCCTCCTCCGGATCATCGGAGTCGTAGTCGGACGATATATCAATTAGCTCGATAGGAAACGTACCTGGCCTATAAGTCTCGTACTCCTTCAGGCTTTCCTCGGCTTCCTGTTTAAGCGTTTCAATCTCCTCCTCCATACACTTCTTATCAGCTTCATATTGCTCTCTGGCTTCTGATCCATGATACATAGAGATTGGCTTGATGTTCAACACAGTACGAGGCATTACGTTTGGCTCATCTAGCCTTAATCGTTCTCTCCTGACTGAATTTCCGAAGTGTCCTGATACTCCTGAAAAAGAGACAAAATAAAACAAAGAAAAGGTTAGCAACTCCCGCTTCATTTGGAAATGAACCCAACTATTGCGGACCTACTAACTAAAATAAACTGGGATACACATAGACTAACAGAGGCTGTCAGAATTCGATTTTCTGGACCTCGGTAAATCGGGGGTTAACCACGGTAAACTGGGCCTAGAATTTCTCATTCTAGCAGTTATACAGTGCAGGTTTGATCCAGAACGACTCAAGACTCAAAAAGAAAATAAATTTAAAAGAAAACGACTTCTCAATTAGAATTAAAATGTTTATCCTTAAAATTGGCCATTGTCCCCTACAACGGTGCCAAAAATCTTGATCGCATGTAAGTCACTAACATCGATATTACTAGCAGGAATACTAGGTCCATCGTAGTATAGTAAGTGCGAGTCAAGGTCGATTCCACAGAGATAATGCAACTTTGAGTCAAACATTAGGATCGTTTATACTCAAAGTTGCATTATCTCTGTGGAATCGACCTTGACTCACACTTACTATACTACGATGGACCTAGTATTCTTGCGAGTCATGTTTCTTTTCTGTTTATTGTATACATGGTATTCCTCCCCCTCTTCCCACCGATCTACTAACTTGGATTAGTTAATCCTTACGTTTACTCCCCACAAAATTTCCTTAAACTAATCGAGACATCTTTTAATTTAGTTTTAAGGTATGGGTGCAACTCCTAACCTTATCTACTACGACCATGGTAGTAGATAATCTATACGCCAGCTACCTTATTTAATTGGTCCGTAATATCCCATACGCATAAAGAACTAGAATTTCCGGTATCGAGCGCTAATCATACCGCTAACCCGCCTAGACAGCTGTCGACACTGATCAGCACGTTCCTAGGGTCCATCAAGACAATGTCCTAATTAACACTTCACTATCAGTACTTCATGTTAATTTACGAATTACAAAAACTAGATTGGCCAGACCTATTACTTGTTGTAATTATTTTTGTCGATCAATATAGCTGACGTGAATCCCAGATTAAGTTTCCTAAATTTTTGCCTCAATAAACCGGTATAACCGCCGATTTTCCGGGGGTCGGCTTTTCTTAATTCTAGATCTACATTTCTCAATTTCGATTAATCTAAGTAAATTATGGGGTCGTTAAACATGAAGATTAACTAAAACACGTAAATACAACCAGATCTACCATATTGAAGACAAAAAGGAACGTTCAAAGCTTCACACCTTCAATGATGGAGATCTAGCTTGACCTACTCAAGCTAGAGATGGTGAGGAAGGGAAGGAAACTAGAAAATAACTCCCCAAAAGCTCAGAAAAACTTTATTTCATCAAATTGTATAATGTATATAATAAAAGATAGAATATAATTGAGTGCTTATACAATAATCAGTATATGCGGCTTTATATAGATACAACAGCCGACTTATGACTCATAAAAATCCTAACCTACCTAGTCAATGGGGCAGAATCGATTTCGATTTCATGTTCCACAAGGCCCTCGGTTTACCGGACCTAGCCCACGGCAAACCGGGCTAACTTTTCTTCTTTTTCTTCAGCAGATCTTTTCTTGGACTTCTTTTACTTGGCCCAACATGCTTCCTTTGATTTAGATCCGTTCTCTAATGCTCCAGATTTGGTACCTCCTGTAAAACATATAAAACGAGGTGAAACAGTACCAAATCTTCGGAAAAATAACACAAATGCAGAATTACGATCCTAAGAACACGCACATAGCATTTAACACATATTCCATATAATAACGAGCCTATTCATCCTCTCTTGAGCATAGTTCGGGGTGAATAAAGGTATAATTAATAGTACTATTTAGAGCGTTTTCAGTTATCACTTGATTCGAGAGATAGTCGATAGAGAAGATGTAAAGATAGAGAAAGTCCACACGGATGATAACATAGCTTATCCGTTAACCAAGGCATTGTCACAAGCAAAGCATGAGAAACATGTTCACATGCATGGGCTTAGGCATATGGGTGATTGGATTTAGGCCGAGTGGTAGATTGTTGAATAGGTGTCCTAAACCCAATCGGGTCGGACTGGATCCGACGGGGTCGGACCGGATCCGACCGGGTCGGGTCGTTTACAGTCTATTTAGTTCATGTAATAAGTTTATTATGATTAATAAAAGCACTTTTGTTATTATATATTTTGTTCATCTTTATGAACCAATTATGTTATTGTATATATAGTAACGTCCTTAGTATTAAACTGTAATAGAGAAACCATGATAGTGATTATGGTTGACGAGATCTCTAATTGCTTTAAAAAGTTTGATACTTAAATGTCTCTAGTCGTATATACTGTCAAACAGGGCATTGATAGTACGAATAGACTATCACGTATTAGATGTCTTCTATCTTATTGAAGATAGGGATATATCTTGTCTATCTGAGTGCAGAGGCACTTGGACTGTACGTGGATGTGTATTAGAGAATGCGTATGTTAGACTGACCCACTTACATTAAGTGTCGCAGTACGTGACAATTGTGTAATTATCCTGAGACTGGAGTCTTCATGGCATCACGATGTGGATTTTCATGCTTTGACACTATTGAGGTTTCCCTTAACCATGGGGCGATAATGCGGTAGTGTTCGGGTATGATATTGAAGCATGCGTAGGATACATGTTTGTGTTGAAATAATGTCCTAAACCCAATCGGGTTGGACCGGATCCGACCAGGTCGGATCATTTCTACTATTTCTTTATGTTTATAAATATATTAAATGGCTTTTCTGTTATTATATATTTGTTCGTTTAACGGACCAATTACGATATTGTTATATGATAACGTCCTTAGTATTAAACTGTGATAGAGAAACCATGATAGTTAATGGTTGATGAGATCTCGAATCACTTTAATGGTTTGATACTTAACTGTCTCTAGTCGTATGTACTATTAAATAGGACATTAATAGTACGATTAGACTAGCACGTATTAGATGTCTTCTGTCTTATTGAAGATATGGATAGATCTTGTCTATCAAAGTGTAGAGACACTTGGACCATACGTGGACGTGTATAAGAGAATGCGTACGTTAGACTGATCCACTTACTTGATTAAGTGTCGCACTATGTGGCGGTTGTGTAATTATCCTAAGACCGGAGTCTTTGTGACATCACGGCGTGGATTGTCGTACTTTGACAATTGACACTATTGAGGTTTCCCCTTGCCATGGGGCAATCATGCGGTAGTGATTGGGTGTGATACTAAAGCATGTGTAGGATTCATGTTGCTCGTCCGGAAATCGCGTATCCTATTATTAGGAGTGAATATCCGAAAGGGCCTTCTTATAAGGAATGTCTTATTCTCGAAAGTCTTTGCAAAGCGGAAGTAATATGTTACTTCGAGAGAATAAGATATCCAGATTATAAGATACGGTCGTTGATGTTTGACACTCGACGTACGACCGTATGGATATTATTACAGCGATAAGATTCTATTTACACGGTAACCGTTTCACATGAAAGGTAGTAGTCATTGCATTTGACTCTTCCGATGATTAGGGGTCGTGGACGTGTTGGTAGACGTTGTCCATGATCGTTAGGTATGAAGGGCATTTTTGTAATTGCACTTTGTGTCTACGGCCAACATATTCGGAAGCCTATCGGGTCACAGACATAAGAACATCTAGCCGGATTTAAATGCGGTTATAGCGATAACCAAATAAGGAAAGTTTATCTTGACTCTAAAGTGTTATAGTGGTAAATTAATATGGTGGTATTTATTTATTATGAATAAATTAAATATAAGATATTAATTATGTTGATTAATTAAATATACATAGTTGAGGTATAAGTCGAAATATATATTTGTGTATATTGATACAGATGTATTTTGTAAATTAATTAATCATAGTATTATATTAATTAAAAGAATATTCCGGATGCCAATTTATGGCTATGTGGCGCAGACACTAGTGTATAAGATACACTTGGATTATGCAACTTAATTAATGAGATTTCCATATATTAATATTAGATATTAATTGATTTATGAAAAATAGATTTATGGTAATAAGATAAATATAGCAAATATTAGATATTGACAATATCTTGGAAATATTTAATATGTTAAATTAAATGAGATAAATTAATCAAATCTATTTTCCTTATTTTACTAGTAAATGATTTTCTTCTTCTCTACTCTACATTGGGGCGCCACCCTCATTATAAATAGGAGGTGCGTGTCAAGCTCTTTTGTACATTACAATTCCAAGAAACTAATAGTTCTTGTGAAAAATAAGAGAGCTTCCTAGAGAGAGTTTTGAGAGAGAGAAAATGTTGGTCTAGCAACCAAGTTTTTCTGGTAGCAATCCAAAGGTGGATTCCGGCGGATTGTTCATGTGGACTAGCGGTAGAGGCCGAACGCTTGGGCGGCTCCGTGCACCACTACTCTTCTTGGACGGTCAAAGCTTCAATCTTTTAGATCAAGCAAGGTAACCACCGACTACTAGCTTAATATGTTTGTTGCTTAAACGAAGTCGATCCTGGTTAAAAGGAAATAAATTTTGAATTCCGCTGCGTTCCCGCATAGATTTCCTAACAGTGGTATCAGAGAGAGTTTCGAGCTTAAGCAATAAGCATTAGTTAATTTGCGTAGTAATTTTCATCGTTTTAAATCACATAATAAAAGATGCATGATATTGATTCACAAACAATTAGATTAAACGAAAAAAAAAGGGAGGTCGGCGTTACCCACCACCGGCCGGCTGGTCGGCGGCGGCGGCGGCGGGGGAACCTGCTGCCGGCGTCGGTTGACTGGTCAAAGGTGATGGATCTCCAAAATTTTTGTTTTGTGTATTTGTGATTCAATATGGTTCATAGTTGTGATTGATACCTCTTTGTTTAGTTGGTGTCATGTGGCTAACTAATGGTTCAAATAATTTGGACCATTGGGATGCCACATGGCATTATATGGTAATATGATTAACCTAGGTCTTTCCAAATTTTATTTGGAATATGCCTAGTCCATTTTCAAAATATTTGATTTTGGAAAGGGCCCAGGTGGGTGCCTTTTGGATTTGGAAACCAGAGGCATCCCTTTTGATTAAGAATCAAAAGAAAGAAAACTAAAGAGACTTAATTTTAATTTTGATTTATTTTAGAATAGTTCTAATTAATTAAAATTAAAATTGAAATCGTTTAAAATTAACCGTTAATTTTATTTCGATTGAAATCATTTAATTAATTAAATATTAATTAGTTAATTGATAAGATAAAATTATTTAATTGATTAAACGTTAATCGATTAATTAAAGTCGCAAGTTGGTAAATTTAGATTTATCTTTTTCATAAGATTTTATTGTATGGATTAGATGTGTTAGATATAGTGTGATTATATGGACCCCGATTGATCATGTACTCGACCAATATGATAGACGTGAATGATTTATTTTCTATTGGTTTAAAAATTGTCCTAATCCGTTATGAAGAACGTGACCTATTTTACTTTTTGCATTTATCCCAATCCCGTTAGCTCCCCCCGTGTGCGGCGGGTGTATAAATTTTTTAGATAGATTTTATGTAACGTTAATGAAGCAGAAGACGGAGACCAAAGAAAGAAGAATAAAGATCCCATTAGAGATGACGCATTAAAGATCCTATTGGCGGTTGCAGCTGCCCTTAGATTGTGACCCGCGGTTTCGTCAGTTTGTATTCGAAACCGCACTTAGGAAAAGTCCATGATCATACCGGTTACTTTACGCATTTATTTATTTTGTTCTTGTATTTATTTTATATGATACGATAGATGCAAGACTAGGCACGATCTAAATGAATGTGTAGGATGTATGTCTATAGAGATATAGATATATAATTGACGAGACCGTAATTGAAATTAATTAAGTGAATTAATTTGTAAAATACTTCCACAACAAAAATCAAGTTGAAATATTGTCATCCAATATTATAATGACGGTGATGAGCCCTTGTTCGGATCCAACTGATCGACCACCTCCGGGAGTTGACCTACCTTGGGTATATCGTTATTGAGATATGAACGTAAGTGATCTCGCGAATATTGGGTTATGACTTGACTAGAGTCTTTCGGTGATTGGCCATCGCCAGGGCCGTCTGACTTTAGAGACAAGGGGTTGACTAACACATGGTGATGTGAATTGCCAAAGATTTGGCTAGTCAACCACTGAGAATCACATAGAGATGTGATTGGTATAGAGTTACCTACCTTTCCAAATTATCTTGATTGATCGACCACCGCCGGGGAATCGAGGTAACTAGATTGGATCTCAGCCACTAAAGAATTTTTGGAATAATTCTTGAAAGTCAATTGGGAGTAATTGATTAGTGGGAGCAAAATCATAAATCAAAAGAACCTTTTTGATTTTGCATGTATAAACAAGAACACTCTTTTATCTATGTTATAGTTTTAGCAAGCTTTTATTTCTATGTTTTTAATTCTCGATTAGTAAAACCAAAATTGTGACTGTTACCTTTTGAGAAACGTTCTCAAGTATGGTTAAGTAAATTTTAATCATTTTTTTAAAATAAGCAATTTCACGAGCAACCCCGTTATAGTGGTTAGAGACAAGGAGACTATATATTTGATGGATTGCTCCAAGACTTTAAATGAAAATGGAAGCTCATGATATGATTAAATCACCCGAAACAATTTTCAACGAATTAATCATATGTTGGATACGATCCAATATGATCATCCTGTCATACGATGACAATTAATTCAAACGTTGGATAAGAATGACCACATCGAATTTTGGAAATATTGTTTTCAAAATTGTAAGATTTAAGTATCGACTTATTTCTTTAATCATTGCTTGAAGGTTAATTAAATGGTTCGTGTTTTGAATATGATTCAAAAGGCTAAATAAACTATATGATAAACATTGGATTTTCTTTATGAAAGGAAATTGAAGACATAGCTCCTGTAATTTCTCTTAAGCCTTATGAAGACCAAATTGAGAAAAATTTACAAGTGTTTAAAGGATTAAAAGGAAAGTTAGGGGTGCTTAAGTAAGAGTCTCTATTCTAGGCAAGGATGTTGAGATAAATCTATCTAAGTTCAAGTCAACTCTTAGATATATGATATCTTACGAGTACGATTAAATTAGAAAGATTAAATATTGAATCTAACATACTAGATTGGTGTCAATATATAGTTGATATAGGTGATGAAATCTCAACTAAGTATTTGTATGGCTGTTATCCTTAATATTTTATGGTTGATCTAGACATAGTCTCTATGGAGGAGAATCGTGTGATCAGATGTCATTTTGATGATGTCTGTACCATGTGATTATGAATCATGTGGGTAGTATGTATCTTACTTAAAGATGACTAAAATACACTTTTATGAAAATGTTATAAAAACAAGAAAATTGCCTAAAGATAACGATTTCACTATTTACCATTTTCAAGATATTGGAATTGTGGTATGGTGAGTTTGTTGATTCTTTGTTTAGAAGAATGCTTGTGTTAGTTCTTTTGGTATATGGTTCACTTTTTATTCCGTTTTTTCAACTCTTCTTCCTTCTACTGTTCATATTCATGTTCAGCCCATCCATAGCATTTGTTTATGTCCTGCTCTTTCTTGCCTTTTATAGATTAGCATTTGTCTTATGACTCATATGAGAGGTTGGGTGGGGTGTTTGTATTACACTTTATGAAACTACGAAAATTTTGGTTGAACGGTTCTTTCTAAATAGATACACTTTATTTTCTCAAATTGATGTGGCTGAAAGAGTGTCTTGTTGAATAAATACACTTTATTTTCTCAAATTCTTGTGGCTGAAAAAGTGTCTTGTGCTAGAGAGTTTTCTACATGTTGTAAAAAAAGTAGGAATTATTTTGTTTTATGTTGCTTAAGTAGAGGAGATTGGGGAGGTTTAAAAGTAATGTTTTGATTAGCTTTTGCTGTACCTCGTGCTTCCTCCTCTACACTTACCATTTGGTTTGTCTTCTGTATGTTGTTTTGCAGGTCCTCAACAACACTGCTGCAAAGGAAAGTTACTATGCATTACAAGGTTTCAAGTGTGTGCTTTATTTTTGCATTTTCACCATGCAAGTTACGTTTGATGATTGTTGCCTTACATGACCTTTCATTTAAACTATTAAGCTCATTTATATGCTTCACTTTTACTGTTTAAAGGTGACGGACAGTTGATTAACCATTATTTGTTGAATTTGCAGACCAAGAAATGTTAGGTTAAAACCATAGTTCGGTTCGGTGTGACAAAAATTCCTTTGTGGTATATGGTTTGTGTAAGCTTTAAAAAAATGTTCAAGCTAGCTAGGAATGGAACGTTGAAATGTTTTTTTGGCAAAGGAAATTAGGTAAGGTCTAGAATTAACTTCTATAATAGCTTCTCTTTAGTAAGAACTCGTGGGGTGAGTCTTAGGTGGTCACTCCACATTTGGGGAGTGATGGCGTGTCCAAATTTGGATGACACAATTTAGTTCTGGATTAAAATTATTTCAATCTAGAATTTTTCCAAATCAATTTAAGTCCGTGTCCAAATTAAACTGTGTCATCCCAAATGTGCACATCACCATTATCTAATGTGTTCTTATTTGGGTGACACGGTTTAATTTTGGATTACAATTATTTCAATCTAAAACTAAATTGTGGTCTAGATTTAGACACATCGTCACTCCACATTTGTGGAGTGACCACCCAAGAATTACCCAAACTCATGGCTCACTTTAGTTTTACCATTCTTACATTTTTACTCATAGGATTAGGTTGCCGATGACTTTGCGCGATGGGAAAACAACCATGAAAGGCACGATAAAAAGATCATTCCATTATGAAATAAAGCGTTTTCATGATGACATATTATTTCTGCTTCAACTGCATATTTACATGTGTGGCCTTGGTTCTATAAAGTAATATGTCTTGCACTTTTCCACCGAACCTTATTAGAAGAAAAAAAAGAACTCATATAAACTGCACACGAAACATGGTTAGCCATAGAATGAAACCGAAAAGAAAATGTTTAGACTGATAGGTTTCTGAAGCATATTTATAAACTTTTGAAAACGTTGTCCTCACACATTGAGTCGTTTGGTCTATTACAAATACCCAACCCATTATGTGTTTGCAGGGGTATTCATTCATAGTCAGATTTCAAATCAGATGGATAACACAGATGTGTGCTTTGTTAAGTATTACAACACAAGTGTAAATGGTGAGGTGATTATAGGTTTTCGATTCTTAAAACATACACGACCGAAATGAAGACATTTTCGCAGAGACACGAAGACATTTGATGATGCATGCTATCCTTCCTATTGTTCAGGCTGATGTCGCAGATAAAGTCCTTCCGGCCACTAGAACTACTCTTCATGATTTCATGTATCAAGTTTGACTCTTCATCACTAAAATTTAATGCTACACCATTGTTTTTTTGTTTTTTTTTATTTTTGTTGTTTCTTCCTTTGGGATTTCTGCTTCTTGTGACACATGTCGTTTTTCTTCAACCGGATTGCTGATGCAGTCAATACGAATGCTCCCCTAAGAAAGAATTAAGCTCTCACTCCTTGCAAGACAAGGTAATAAGTTGTAATTTTATTTTATGGTCTAGCATTCAGCTTATTAAATCCGGATGGCTCTCAGCTGCTTAGTCGGTGAAAGGCGATTGACAGAGATTAGTATTGATATCGATCTTCAGCGTTTCATACCCTTTTATTAATTAGTTGGATCTTTCTATATTTTATGGCGTTTGCTTATGAAAGATATTGACTTTATTATGGTGTTCTTATTTGTTCATTATGTCATTTATTGTTTGCCATTGTAATTTGCAGAAAGAGAAATGAAGGAGGTTGCTTGATCAATGGAACTGCCTTGGTTAGGTCTTTTACCATTTGATTACCGATACACTAGTAGAATTACAACATTTACTTTCTTGTCTATTTGCGGCTTAGATCAAGATAATAATAGCTAATTGGTGTTTAACCTCACAATCCTCGTGGGATACGACATTGACCACTTACTAGACTACAATTGACCCGGTACACTATCGGTAATGTTGGACACATAGGAAAGTCGCATCACACTAACATAAGCAGCAAAGGAAGCAATCTAGTTAAAGGGGCTAGTCATGATCTAAGTCTGCATCAAGATCAAGCCAGTGTGTATTGTGACAGTCTGAGTGTAATATGTTTGGCTAAGGATTAGGTTCACCATGAAAGAACCAAGCACATTGATGTTAGGTACCATTTTCTGAGGAATGAGAAAAGGGCCAGAGTGGGGAAAATCAGCACTGATGTTAATCCAAATGATATGTTCACTAAACCAGTTCCAAGAAGCAAGTTTTAGTTGTGTCTGGACTTGCTGAACATTCAAAACTGTTAATCTAATTCTGGGAATACGTAGTTGAAGTGGGGGTTGTGCTGAGGTATTCTGAAGGCAAAGATGATATCTGGCACTTGGTTGTGCATGTGGTCAGCAGTGCATAAAGTTGAACTCAAGGTGGAGATTTGTAATGGTGACTTAAACTATGCTGCTAAATCTGGTCAGCTGAAGAGGCACACTCAGCTGAGTTTGTGGAGACTATGGTTTGGTCAGAGCATGAAGCTGCTCCTAAGTCTGGTATTCTGTTGAATGAAGTCAGTAGACTGATCATATGTTGAGTTTGGTTCGCTGAATATTTGGTCTCAGCATTACTTATCGAACACGTCTGCATGTTTTTCCGATCTGTATAAGTTTACTTCTAGGGTATTTAAGTCATTACCTGGTTTGACTGTTTAGTCGGTTAGGGTTGGATTCCTAAAGCCTATAAATACCATCTGCAATCACTGTAACTTTGAAACTTTCTCGTGATAGTAAAATAATCCTCGTTCGTCCGTGGACTAGTCGGCACATTGCCGGAAACCACTAAATCTGTGTTCTTCTTGTTTCTGTGTTTGTTTACTTGTTAATTGTTTAATCTTACTCATAATCACCATCAATTCTTGATCGATCCGTCATAACAATTACCACAGAGAAGTAACTTCAATACACTATCAGGGCAACAAAGTTTCACCAATAGTCAAAACAAAATCAAGGAGCAACCAACTTAAAGAACCTATTTTTCATGTGATTGATGTGAGTTAGATGTGATATTTCACATGTTTTGTTGACATATAGTTTTTCTTTTACTTCAGTATGTATAATGTGATTATGTGACAAATAAATGTTTTCCGTATAGGTTAATAGACCCCTTTACCACAACAAAGATCCGTTACTGAATATGCTAACATGTACATTAATGATAGTTTAAAGAGTGCATGATGAATAATATTGTTTAATTGTGGCAACCAGAACGAAACGTTATACACCTGGCAAAGATATTAAAAACCATAAAATGGTCAAATATAGTTTTTTATGAAATAAAAGGAGTCAATGAAGACATATGAATTTAAAATCCATTTTTCAAAAAATTAAAGATTTTTGATTTTGGGTTTTTCAAGTGACAAGAACGAACGATTATGACTGAAAATGACATATTAAACGTTGGGGTGCCATACAAAATATTATATGTTATTTAGTAAATAAGAACCAAATTTTATATTGGAGTGCCATATAAATATTATTTCTTTTAGCATGGGCCTAGTGGCCGGAGAAGTAGAACCAAAATTTTGTTTTCCTTCTGATTGAGAAAATTTTCAGTAGTAAATCTGTGACGCGCGGATACCATTTATTTAGGGTTAGTCTTATATGAGGAGGATATTTGAGGAGTGAGTCTACGTGGCTCATTTACGGGCCGTCTGATTTGAATCTAAGATTACGCGGTGTAAATGGAGTAATAATAAAACTTTGCACTTTATTTATTCACGTAACGGTGAATTATATTGTCAAACTCGAATGTTTTACTATGCAAATTAAGGTATTCGCACGATCGTATTAACCACCCAATTTTTTTTCCCTTGAGACTTGAGAGACCTATCTAGCTAGCTAGTTAATAGAATAATGCTATTGCCAAAACACGTAATTAAAACGACATTTATTTTAGAACAAAGGGAGTATAATGTTTATATCCATGTATATCAATTTTTTAAATGTCATATATATCATTTCATCGTACATTTTTCATTTGCTATAATATTTACTCATTAAGTAGAATTTTAGGTGTAAATTACATCTTAGGATCTACTAAATGAATAATGTAACTGCCACTCACCACCCTGAAAATATTATATAGATTTTTGCTAAGAATAACAGATTTACTTATATACCAGGATGCAAGGAAACTGAAGATTAATCGGGACAAAAATAATGTAAACTTCTAACAATACCCTTTTTTTATTATTTTTTATAAAAAATGTCATGATATGCAACACATTCCGTTAGGATGAGAATTTTGATAATGTGACATATGTTTAAAGAGGACCATTGATCATGATATAAGCCATTGGGGGATCTATGTGACACAAGGGGGGTCGCGTGACCCCATCGAGATCCGGAGAATTTTTTTATATTAAATCGATGTAGTTTTGTTGTTAAAAAATGTAGTTTTATGTTAAATTGGCCTCTCTACTCAAACAAATTCTGGATAAAAATGGAGTTATACTGATTCGATTTACCCACGAAAAAAATTTCGAAATCCACCCCAATAAGCCCATGATAATCAAAAAATCAAGTTGAGTTAATCGTTGTGGCCGAGTGATTGTGTCACTAGGAATACTCTTGATGAAATTACTCGCATGGTTTTCCTTTTGTCGCAGAATGCATCCATTATAGATTGCAATTAGGGGGATCCTTATAGATTGCATTTACCACAACATAGATCCACCATTATGTTAGTTTAACTAATACTAGTGTATGAAAAAATTTATTTGTTCTTCTGAAACGAAGGATTACACACTTGACAAATGATATTAAAAACTGCAAAGAGGGTATATTAATGTTGTTTTTCATATCTCCATTTTCAAAATCTAGGATTCTGAATTTGAGTTCTTTTTATATGAGTGACAAAGACGAGTATGACAGAAAATGACACAATAAATATTGGAGTGCCACAAACATATATATAGTATGTTTTACAGTAAATAAGAACCATATTCTATGTTGGAGTGCCATGGAAATATTTTTTTTTAGCAAATCCAAAAGTTAAATTGACTTGGGACTTGAGAGTCAAATCTAGCTAGCCAGGTAATAGGGTTATTCATGAATGTGTGGTTTTTTTTTTTTTTTTTTTTTTTGGTGGTAAATTTTGTTTTCCGATTATACAATGATGATACAATGTGATGTGACAGTAAGACTTTAGATGATATGGCATCATTATAAAAATGAGTATAATGTTTATATCTATCGTCTCATCATATATTTTTCATTTATAATAAGAAGGAAAAAACACTCACAACCAGATTATGATATTAGATATAGTAATTACATAGAGTTTTAAGTCACCTAAATTACATTTTAGGATTTATTTAATTAGTAATGATACCATCAATTGTGACAGTGACACTTTTGGTGATGTGACATATTCTATATTGGAGTGTCATAGAAACGTAGATATAATTTTCTTAAATTAGAGCGTGGCTTGAGAGACCGATCTAACTAGCTAGATATAGTGATTTTAGGCAAATTTTATGGTGGTCCTAGATTATTTTTTGGACCACCATGTCATAATTTTTAACCAATTAAAAATTTTAAAATGAAAGTTAAAAAAAAAAATGTTCTACCTACCACAAAATTTATTAAATTTAATTTGTTGATTGCAATCAAGTAGGAGTTAATTCAGAACTAATATAAAAGTATTTGACAGAAATGATCAATAATGGCAATTTGGATAGAAAATGGATGTTTTTCTCCCCTTAAATGTTATAATGACACTTGTTTTGGAACTATTAAAACACATAGTTAAAACTGATACAGATGGAATACAATGTTTACATTTATATATATATATATATATATATATATATATATATATATATATATATATATATATATATCTTAATCAATAACTTAAAGTCATTCTTGAAGCACGTATATAGTAGGATAAAAGCGAAGGGTGGGTAGCCTTATCCATACCCTGCATTCTTGCCCTACCTCTGTTCCCGCCCCACCCAACGCTATCATCTTACTCTACCAACCACACTATCCTACCCTCTGCTCCTACATCATCATATATTAACCTCGACATCCTCCTCTACCCAACCCATTACCTACTCTCTACTCTACTATCACCCACCTCTTTTTATTCTACCTTACCCATCATACCAACCTACCTTACCCACCACCCCACCCTTATCTACTCGACCTACCTATAACCTATCGGACCATACTCACCACCCAACCTCTGTACCTAATCTTACTCTCTCTCTACCCTACCCTACCATACCATACCCACCCTACCTTACACACCACTTCACCTTACCCTACCAAACCCTTCCCACCCTTACTCCTACCCTATCCACCATTTGACTCTACCATATCTTGCCCACCACACTACCCTACCTTCGTTACCCACTACCCCAACCTACCTTACCTACTCCACCCTACCTTACCCACCACTTCACCCTACTTACTTACCATACCTTACCTACTACCACCACCACCTTACCTCCTACCCTACCTTACCCACCACCATACCACCATACCCTACCCACCACCTTCCACCCTACCATACCTTACCCACCACTATACCATACCCTACCCACCCCCATCATACCATGCCTTACCGACCACCCCACCTTATTCGAGATCGTTTCTTACATACCTTACCTACCTAAGCATTAAATGAGGTGACTAATTCCTTCGGGATAATCTAATCTAAACATATATCGTATTAATTGACGTATTTGAATTTAGTTATTTTTCAAAATATGATTTAATTTTTGAATATTCTGTATCAATGGATGACTCTTTACTTGTACATAATGATTTTTTAACATATTTGAATTTATTTATGTTCGATATAATTATAAATAATTTTAAATAGTTTTAGAGGATTATTTTGTTTGGGCATAATTAAATTGTTTTTTTAAATGTAATTTAATGTAAAAATATTTCACATCAAATGACATATTTGTTTAATCTAAAAACATTCGCCTTCTACGACAAACATTTGAATTAAGTTATTCTTGAAAATATAATTGATTGTATGAATATTTGACATTAAACGGAGTGGCTAATTTGCGGGGAATGACTTTAATGAAGAATATTTCGAATCAATTGGCAACCTTGAATATAGTTATTTTTTAAAATATAATTTATTGTAAAAATATTTGAAATTAAATGAGGTAGCTAATTTGTAGGGTTCCTAAAAATAATTTGTAGGGAATGGCTGTCTAAGAATATCTCGTATTAATTAAAGATCGTTGATATTAGTTATTTTTCAAAATGTACTATTATTGGCATATAATTTGTAGGTATGACATTAATGCAAGAATATTTTGTATTAATTGGTAATTTTAAATATAATTATTTTTAAAAACTTATTTAATGTAATGATATTTGGAATTAATTGAGGTGGCTCATTAAATGGCATATTTGAGATTAGATATTTTTCACAATGTAATTTGATGTTAGAATATTTTGCATTAATTGGTAAAATCGAATTTATAATTTTTAAATATTATAATTTAATGCAAAAATATTTCGCTTTAAATGCCATAAATTTAAGAATATTTGACATTAATTTGGAAGGCTATTTATAGAGCTGTATAAAATATTTCTCATTAAATTATATATAACTACAAAACAAAAAATGAATAAAATTAATATTAAAAAATTAAAAAAATAATTAAAAATGGCAAATCAATTTGTACTCACAGATAATCATCTTATCTCAAAGTGAAGGTTTGAATACAAAAATGATAGATCAAAAAGTACCTCAATAAGTATAATAAAGCACCCTTAGCATATTCGATTACGTTGTATTATTTAGTCGAAGAATATTATGCATTGATTGGTAAAATCGAATATGTCATTTTTGAAACATTATAATTTAAGGTGATATTCCGTATTAAATGACATAAATTTAATATATTTTTAATTGATTGGGAAGAATAATTTATAGAAATGTATTTAATGTGAAAATATTTATTATTAATTTTTAAGGATGTACGTAATGTCTGCACGCTTGGCATTAAATGGAATATTTGAGTATATATGTTTCTTCGAAATGTAATTTAATATTAGAATATTTTACATTAATTGGTAAAATTAAATTTATAATTTTTTTAAATATTACAATTAGCTCATTTGCCGGAGCTGACATAAATGTAAGAATATTTGTATTAATTAGCGAATTTTGAATATAATTATTTTTAAAAACAAAATTTAATGTAAAAATATTTAGCATTAATGTGAGACGAATTTATTCCTAAGAGAATCAAATTTTAAATGATTTTCTAATTAGGGCCAAATTTATTTCCTATATTATTATGAGAATAAAATTTTAAATATTTTTCTAATTAGGGTAGGCGAATTTTGTAATCATGGTATGTTTTTTTTTTTAAATTAGAAGAATTTGAGCCGAATTTATTCCCTATTTTTATTAGTAGAATCAAATTTTAAATGATTTTTCTAAATAGGGCCGAATTTATTCCATATTTTTATTAGGAGAATCATATGATAAATTGTTTTTCTAATTTTTTTTCTAATTACGGTAGGAGAATTTTATAATTATGGTAGGTTTTTTTGAAAATTTGAAGAATGTGAGCCGAATATATTCCCTATAATTTTGGTATATTTTTTGAATTTAGTTATTTTTTAATGTGAAATGAGATGGGGAAATAAGATGAATTTAATATGTAAGAATATTTGGTATTAATTAGGGAGGCTAATTAGTTATTTTTGAACATTTAAGTTGAAAGAATATTTGGCAAAACTATGGTGGCTAATTTATAAGGATGTATTTAATGTGATAATATTTTTCATTAAATGACATAAACACGCAAAAAGAAAACGGGTCAAAATTAATAAAAACAATTATAAATAAAAATAGGTGCAATGTTAAAAAAATAATTAAAAGTTCGAATATTTGTAATTAAAGGCGGCTAATTTGCCGGAGATGACATAAATGTAAAAATATTTGTATTAATTACGAATTTGAATATAATTATTTTTAAAAATGAAATTTAATGTAATAATATTTAGCGTTAATTGAGTTGTTTAATTTGTAGGGGGTGAATTTAATGTCTGAATATTTCGTGTTAAATTACATGTTTGAGTTTAGATATGTTTCAAAATTTAATTTAATGTTAGAATATTTTGTATTAATTTGTAAAATTAAATTAACATTTTTTTTGAATATTTTAATGAGACATTACTTCTAAATTTAAAGCATCATCGATTGAATGGCCTATAGATTTGCCAAATTGGTTATCAATATGATGTCAAAAAATTCAAAACACAACAAATATGAAAGAAAGAATGTAGTTCAAAACAAAAAATAATAAACAAAAATCGAAAGAACTTAATAAGTCGATAAAATAAAAGAAAGTGAGATCTCACCAGAAAATTCCTTCTTATGGGTGACGGGTTTGTCAATTTGGTCAAGAAATATCTGCTAAAGAAAATATTCAAAACAAAACATAATTCAATCCCATAAAAAAACACTGCCAAAAGAAAACAAAAAAATACAGAATACAAACCAATCGTATTTCTACACCATAGGTCAGGTAGAACGTTTTTCTTTTCCTTTCAAAATGAAGAAATGGAAAAAGGTTGTAAAATACGAAGACTGACACTTAAATTTGTGATTTGTAGTTGCATTTTGAATTTTAAATGAAATCACATCGATTGAAAGACATTTAAAACATTCAATTCAACGTAGAAAATAAATTGAATTTAAACATGAATCATACCGTCAACCAATGTTTCCTAGATTTCATTCAACACGGAGTGTATTTTTCTCGAGCTTCTCACGTTCATCTGCCACCAATTGCCCAAAATGCGAAAAGTTGCTTAAAATCGACAAAGAAAAACATGAAAAACAAATACCCAAGCGAGCTTGAAGACCATGAATTCAAAAATCCAAAATCAAAGTTCAAGGAAATCAAATTGCAAATATATTTCGCATACCTTGTATATTCACACCTCCTAGGATGATCAAAGAATAAACATGTTAAATGTAAAAGTGGAAATGGAGAAATTTATAAAAAATAAATCATACTGCAAGTCTTTGGAACTCCACTCACATATGAAATGTCTAGGAATGAAGATGATTTTCCTTCCTTTTAAAAAAGCCTCAATCAAATTTGATAGGTAATTATGGTAGGTTATTTTTTTGTAATTATTTTTGTTATTTTAATTGTGGTCGAATTTATTGCCTATAAATATGGTAGGTTTTTTTTTTTCATATTATACGGGTTTGGGTCGGGTCTAGAGCGCGTCAATTGGGTATTTGGGTTAAATTCACTCCTCTATATATTATATATAGATATATATATATAACCTATTTGAGTTCACTTTTTCATTCATTTTGCTTTGGCGACTTACGATTTTTTAAGCGTTTCGGCTCCTTCTCCAAGCTATGTATGTCGACAGCTTCGCCAGATCCAGTACCTCCGGCAACAGCACCGCCTGCTCCTCCCCTATCCTATGCGCTGCCTCATCTCCAGCACCTCGTGCTACATCTTTTTCTTTGAACATCTTCTTGTAATCAACTTTCAAGGGCGAGCCTGCTATAATCGTGCCATCTGCAATTTAATCCTCCACGGCTGCTCCTTTCAAAAATTATGTTATAACGGATCGACCAAGAAGTGATGGTGATTGTGAATAAAGATTAAACAATTAACAAGTAAATAATGCAGAAACAAGAAAAAGACATATCTAACGTGGTTTTCGGCAATGTGCCCACTACTCCACGGACAAATGATGATTATTTTATTATCACGAGAAAGTTAAAATTTACAATGATTACAGATGGTATTTATAGGCATTGGGAATCCAACCCTACCGCCTTAACAACCAAACCCATGTAATGACTAAAATACCTAGAAGTAACTCAACCAAAACGGAAAACCAACCAAACGTGTTCCCCAAGTAATGCTGAGAACCAACTCAGCAACCTCAGCAGACTGATAAACTCTACTGACATTCTTCAGTTGAACACCAGACTCAGCAGACAACTTCATGTTTTGCTGATTAGACCTCAGTTTCCTCCATACTCAACTGAGTATACCACTCAGCTGAGCAGACTCAGCATGCACAGTTTAAGTCACAATTTTATTTTCAACGATATGTTTGGTGTTAGATATGTGAATCTTGATGATTATATTGATAGAGAAAACAATTAGGCTAAAGTTTGGCATGGATTGTTAAAGTATATATGCTATACATTCAAGCAAAGAATAAAATTCAAAGCTTAACAACTAAGAAAATGTGCATTATGCTTAGCTTTTGATTTATATCAAACTTTAGGCTTAGAATTATAACTTTCTGGCATTTGTTAGGTCAAAATAGTAATAACAGTATCATTGCTATTATTTAAGTATGAATTTCTAAATTATGTTGCATTTGATAATGTAAATTGATTTAGATTGGTAAAAACTAGCTAGGCTATACATGAGTCAGACGGTCATTTATTTTTTTTCACGTATGAAAAAAGAGGGTCAATGAAGGCATATAATTACTTGAAAATATCAAGAATGGCAATATGGAAATCCTTAAAGTTGTTGTTATCTTTATCAATAAATTACTTATGGCCGCATAATTCCTATTTATGCTATGTTGGAGTGACATAGAAATATTATTATTTCTTTTAGTAAGGGCCTAGTTGAGAAGGGAACCAAACTTTTAATTCACTTGTAATTGAGAAATTTTTGGCCGGTGAATGCAACAAGAATTAATTACTCCTATTTAATGGGCATGAATGATCATGAATTACACACAAAAACACGATACACTCTCGATCGAGATCAATTATATTGCTTTAATTTCTTCCTCTAAAGATGATGGCTGCTGCTGCTGCAACTACGACGACGACTCAGGTCAGTGTCGTCTTCTTCATCTTCGTAATGTTTGGGCGTTAAGCGGGCCTCTACATGATAGAGAAGCGATTCTTGCGCTTAAACCGAAAAAAATCTGGCTAAAATTTGACGCTACACGTATAGTTTACCTCTTTAAATTTTTATATCTGCGCTTTAAAAATTTTACTGCTTCTCTTAGAGATCACTGCGTCAGCGCTTGTGTGTTTGGGCAATATTATTGTAGCATTGCAGAGGATCTTGGTGGTAGATTCCAAGGAGAATGCAGTTCAGATACCTACGATGGTGGAAGTGCCTTTGAGTTCAACCTTAACAAGCAGCTTGATAATGATTTGCTAGGGATACGAATTTCCGGAGCCACTGAATATAAGAACGATACATGTGGACCGCGGGGCCAAGTAAGAAAGTGTGATGAAGATTCTGTTTGCGCCAAAAATGGACCGACTGTTTATGATTGTAATTACTGCTTAAAGACAATAAGAGATCATCTGGGAAACGCATGTCCTAATCGACGTGGTGCAAACATTAGTTATGATCATTGAGGATATGTCAAAGAAGCAGTGTACTTGAGCCTGCCAGCTGCTTCACAAGCTTCATGTTTTCGCGATTTCCTTCTTTCTTTCGCAAGAGATGAGTGACACAACATATATATACATTTTGTATCTGTTTTTGCTTTAAGTTGGTCTGGTTTGAGGAACAAATTATGGCGCCTTTGCACCGACTAGAGAGTCTTTCAAAACCAGGCCAAACCAATCCAAACCAACAAATGATCACCACCATAATTATTAAAGTTATATATATATATATATATATATATATATATATATATATATATATATATATATATATATATATATTAGACGTAGGAATGATTTGTCCTTGTTCTATTGTGTAAGGTATATATATATATATATATGTTAGACGTAGGAATGCTTTGTCCTTGTTCTATTGTGTTACCTTACGTTACATTACATTACAATTAACAACGTACGATGGAGAGAGAAGCCTTAACTTTGTAATTTGAGAAAGTTAGAGAGGAGATGGATATATGTGTAATATTCCGATTTTTCGGAAAATGGAAGACGTGTTTTTTTCGGATACGAAATATTATATTGAATTATTTGTGGATTAGGTTAAAAAAAGAAATAAAGGGAATGAGAGGTTTATTATGGGAAATAAAACTCCCGATTAACTCTGGGAGTTGTCAGAAATCAGAAAGAAAACAAACGTTTGAACTTTCTCTGGGAAAAACAGGAAGAAAACATAAAATAGAAAAGGGTAGAATCTTCAAAGGATCTTGATGATAGTTCATCGGATATCAGAACCAAGCATAGAATCGGATTCAGCGGGAAAAGAGGATCGTGTTGATACAAAAAAGTTGAAGCTTTGATAAGGTAATAGAAAAGCCCTAGTTTAGAATCTTTAGTTTATGAACCTTTCCTGTTGTTTCCTGTTACCCCTTTCTACCTTTAGTATGTTGGAGTTTTCTATTCTTAGTAGGATTTATGGTTATTACCCGAGTCTTTTCAGCTTCTGGTTACTTTATTTTGATACGACGACCTAGAGAATTGTGTATAATATCAGATTTATTTAATACTCACGGAACGTTCTCTTCCGGATAAGGACTCGGTATCTGGGAGCGAGGCGTTACAGTTTGTATCAGAGCGAAGCCTCCTTTGCTTTTCTAGGATTCTATTCCTTTAAGATAAGGCTTCTTTAGACCACTTAGTAACCATTCTGACCTTCCTTGATCCTTCAAAATGGTAGGAACCCGTAGAAGTTCTCGTGGTGTTGGTAATAGTGGTATAGGAAGTTCTAGGGCTCGGCTAGAAAGGTTTGGTTCAAGACTGGGGGGTCAAGCAGTTGTGGGTCAGTTGGAACACGATGATTAACAGGGACATCATTAAAATAAGGTACCCTTATTTCAGTTTCAGCAAGAACAACCTCAAGGATTTATTAGATATAACAACACCTTCGGACAAGAGTAATCAAGTTTTCTAGGATGTTACCACAAGTTGAGGTGAAGTTCGAATCTAGAGTTGTTAGAATTATTACCACAGAGAAGTAACATCAATACACTAACAGGGCAATATAGTTTCACCAATAGTCAAAACAAAATCATGGAGCAATCCCACTTAAAGAACCTAGGTGTCATGTGATTGATGTGAGTTAGATTTGATATTTCAGACGTTTTGTTGACATATATTTTTTCTTTTACCTCAGCATGTATAATGTGATTATGTGACAACTAAATATATTCCGTAAGGGGTAGACCCCTTTACCACAACAAGGATCCGCTACTGAATACGCTGACATGTACTTTCATGATTGTTTAAAAAGTGCATGATGAATAAAATTGTTTAATTATGGCTTCCATTTTCAAACGAAACGTTACACACTTGACAAAGAAATTGAAAAACATAAAATGGTCAAATATTTTTTTTAATGAAATAAAGGGGGTCAATGAAGACATGTGATTTTAAAATTCATTTTTAAAAGAATAAAATATTTTATTTTGGTTTTTCTAAGTGACAAGAATGAACGATCACGACTAAAAATGACATATTAAATGTTGGAGTGCCATACAAAATATTACATGTTATATTGTAAATAAGAACCATATTCTATGTTGCAGTGCCATAGAAATATTATTTCTTTTTGCGCAAGGGCCTAGTGGCCGGAGAAGTAGGGTCAAACTTTTATTTTCCTTTTGATTGAGAAACTTTTTGGTTAGTAAATCCGTATCATGGTGACACCATTTATTTATAACGTAAAACACGATTGTTTTCCTATAAAAATGAATTACTTTGTAAAACTCGAATGTTTTACTATTCATATAAATGTAGCACCCAATTTTTTTCCCTTGGGACTTGAGAGGCCGGGCTATCTAGCTAGCTAGCTAGTTAATAGAATAATACTTGATGGCCAAATTATAGCAAACCAACTTTAATCGTGAAAAATCTGGGGCCGATTGTCTTCTGGGCGAAGCGAATCGAATCCCACGAGGAATCCGTCAAAATCTGTAATCATTTTGCATCTAGTTCAGGCTCACAAATATTGGTGGAAGTAATTAACTATAGCTAAGAAACATAAAAATAATAACTTTGGAATATATAAATATAAGAATAGCCAAATTATGGTCAGGACACTACTCTTAATACCGTCTTAGAATCACTAGGGACGAACCTTAACCTGCCAACCAACTTATAGTTTCTAATGAATGTGTTGTGGGTGCAATCTTCTAAACTGGTCCCTAGACGCTAATACGACAACCTAGTTACCCTATATTCGGCTCAACAGTCCCTTCTATGGGAATTAATTGACATAATATGGTGAAGAACAGTGAGACGCTCCGCATCCACCAAGTTCACGGCTTATCTAGAAATACTTTACCAAGTTTTAGAACACAAAACAGTGAGACGCTCCGCATCCACCAAGTTTTAGAACAGTGAGACGCTCTGCATCCACCAAGTTTTAGAACACAAAACATTCAAAAGGTTCAACATTTAAGCCATACTCATCCCTAGATCATCATTCAGGCATTAATTTTGTAGTTCCTTCACATAATTTAGCTACCAAGAATTTTGCTACTCATAATCGAGATGAATAAACATGCAATCATGAATTAACTGGAAAAAGGCATGATAAAAGCTAAAATATAGTTACCAATAGTTTTGGAACAATCCCTCAATTGGTTTGTTAATCCATTGGGAAAAAATCGTGGAACAGAATCAACAATCGTAGAATTTGGTGCAAGAAATTTAAACAGAATCGATAGTTTTTTGGGAAGAAAAATCTAAAAAACTGAAAAGAAAATAATGCTATGAAGTTGGGATGAAAATTTGACCTAATTTGGCTTTTTAAAAGGCCAAATTAAACCCAAAATAGTGGAAAACTCGGAAATTCGCAACTGCTGACGTCATTCCGTGCCGCGCTGACGTCGTCGGCGCCAGCCAGCCATTCATCGTACACACTCTTGTAATTCAGCGATATCTTTACGTGTAGAGATTCGTTTTGCATGGTTCACGTTGAGTTGGAAAGATTATTCAATTCCCTACAACTTTCATGAAGCCAACTTTTCTAGAAAATGCCAGTAAGGGGACTCAAAATACAGATTAAGTGACAGAATCATGAAAACAACAACGATGCTTGATCTGTTTCAACTCTTTAACTTCGGGCAATTTTTTTAAAGAGTGAAAAATAGCTTTCTTCACACCCTAGGCGTGATACTTTCTGTTTTTATGATTTTTTTCCTTTCTTTTTTCTAACGCCTGAACTTGAATCTCGTGTCATTTCCTCATACGAACTCCGTTTTTGACGATTTTCATACCACTGTGATCCTCGTCACGTCCTTTAACACGCCGTGCCTATGAAAAACAAAAAAAGAAAAATCAAACGTGATACATGCCAATAAAACACACACAATTCACCCGAAAATGTAGATATTTCAGACGAAAACGTCCTTACGTCTCGTGATTCAACCCGTGGTGAAATATGCCTATAAAAACTATTTAACTACCCCAAAATTACATCGGATAGGCTACAAATATGGGGTAAAATGCACACGAAATTATAGCAAATTTGACCCTTGAGCAAATCAAGCGATTCAAAAATAAATCATTAGGTCAATGTTGCAATCATATGAGAAACCAAAATATCCCATGAGTAAAAACTAATCACCAAGCGAATGAACACGAGTCAAAATATATCTCATCATGGAAATAGAATGTGTGTGTGTGTGCGCATAGCTTTTCAATCATTCATTGTAGCTAACCGGCTTAGATTATAAATGCATGACTAATTGCATTGCACCATAGGTTTATACTTCATAAGCATCTCCATTAATCGAGGTCAAATAAAAGTAACTAAGGCCAGTCATGACTTGCACGGTTGTAACGTTAGGCCAGGAACGGGGATAACCGAAAGGATAAAGGGAATATCAGGAGAGAAATAAACAGGAGTAAGACACAAACAGGAGTAAGACGCAAAAACGATGGCCACCAAGGCAAAACTCCAAGATAGCTTGCTAATATAGTTGTTAACAAGAACAAGATAAACAAGAATTTAAGAACATCCACTCCAATTTACTTCATCCCATCGCCATGCATTACAATGAAAATATTAACTCAAAGTTTTCCTCCACAACATATATATATATATATATATATATATATATATATATATATATATATATATATATATATATCTTAGAAGAAGGAAGGGTTTCAACCCTTTCCCTCCACGTGTCCCAAAAATATACAGCAGAACGCAAATTTGTTATCTGTCTATTGACACGTATTTTATTTGTTTTTTTTACTGTTCATCTTCATCTTCAGCCCGGTCCGGTAATACGCAAAATTTAATTTCCCGTTAATGGGCAGCCCAATTCCAGTTTTCCTCCCCACATATATAAGATTTTATAAAACCCTAAAATGACTACATTCCATACCGCAGCAGTCGTCGTGGATAAGTGGATGGGGACCAACAGTTGCAACCTCTGGTAATGAATCTTTCAACTTGAACTAAAATCTCTTCGACGCGCTCTCCATTTTTTATTTTTCTTTCATATATTTATTGCTTTAAAGTATCTTTATGAACAGGGCCGGCCCTGGCATATTTTGGGCTTAAGGAAAAATCCTCAAGTTGGGCCTTTTTGTTGAAGTTGTTTTTTTTTTATGAAAAACATACTTATCGCGTTTTTAACATCCGTAAATACAAAATTCAATTTATTGATAGTCTCAAAACATACCTACAAAGTAGTCTTTTGGGCCAAGTAAAATTTTTTCATTGGGACCTTTTGTTAGATATTTTTCTCATAAATATTTTTTGTAATCTCTTGCATACAAGTTGCCGAACGAAATAATGTTATCGCAACGAAACGGGTTCGACCTGCCCGGTCAGGTCGCGGTGGGTCAAAGGGGAAGAGCCCCTTTGCAGGGGTCGATGGGGCAGCACCAACTCGTGGGGGTTCGGGGCAACGCCCCCGAAGCCTAAACTAATACATGCATCAGTTCATGAAGAGAGTAAAAAATAATTGGGCATTTATAAAAAAAACATATTATATTAGGTTAGATTGGATTGAATTACACGATTTTTTTTCTTCTTCTTTTAGCGACACATGTACCGTTGGGCCCTTCCGGCACCGTTGGGCTTAAGACTGCGGTCTCTCTGGCCTTACTATAGGGCCGGCCCTGTTTATGAATATGTTCTTTCTTTTTTTTTTTTTTGCAGATACTCTCTTCTTCGTCTTTCTACAAGATCATTTTTAGCCCAACCTTTTTGTTTTTGATGTACTACGTTTTTGCTAATTTAGTTTTGGATCAAATTTATTTACTTATTTGTCTTTCTTATGATTTTCTTCAGATCATCAAGAATTCGTTCCATGTCACACTGGTGAGTATTTGATCTGCATGTGTTTTTCTTTTTCTACATAATTTGTTCATTTCCAAGCTTTAGGCTTTCACAATGGTACCTTTACACATTGATTTTATTTCTTTTCTTTTGTGTTGTTAATAATTTGATTAGTGCTCAAAGCATGGTTGGAATCAACTTCCAGGTGTGTTATTGGTCAGTGAGGATGAGTTAACAATGGACATGTCACATAATCAGGGCCGGCCCTCGCTTTTATTGGGCTTAAGACCAAGTCCCCGATTTGGGCCTTTTAGTTGAAATTGTTTTTTTTAAACATACTTATTGTTAGATATTTTTTCATAAATAAATATTTTGGTTATCGTTTGCATACGAGTGTGCGTCGTCAAATTAATGTTAACGCAAGCGAAGCGGGGTTGGACTGCCCGGTCGGTCGCGGTGGTCGAGGGGCGCCGCCAACTCGTGGGGGTTCGGGGCAACGCCTACTAAAAGCTAAACCAATGCATGAATCGGTTCATGAAGGATATGTATTTTCGATACATGCATTTTGAATCGATATGTACTTACCCTTTCGTGTAAGGGTTGCATGCTTTCATCCGGTGAAACAGTGATGACAACCCTACTTTTCGTGCAAGAGTACTTCCATTCGTTTATGGGTACTTGAAACCTATAAAAGGCATAAGTATGCAGACAAAAATTCATAAGTTTGACAGCATCATCAGAAAAACTTTGAGTGTCCTCGGGTTTGATTCAAACAAGTCACTGTCAATAAATTAATAATATAGATAAAACAAAAAAAACTTGTTTGTATATCTATTTTTTGGGTCAAGTAAAATTTTTTATCGGGACCTTTATTAATTGGAGTAAAAAAAATTTGGGTCTTTATAAAAAAAAAATTTAACTTATTATATTAGGTTGGATCAGATTGAATCTACACGAATTTTTTTTCTTTTAGCGAAACATGTACCGTTGGGCCTCCCGGCACCGTTGGGCTTAAGACCCGGGTCTCACAGGCCTCACTGATGGGCCGGCCCTGCACATAATGATTTCATTGTTTACCGTTTTCAAGATATTGGAATTGTGGTATGGTGAGTTTGTTGATTCACTATATAGAAGAATACTTGTGTTAGTTCTTTTGGTGTATGGTTCACCTTTTATTCCGTTTTCTCAACTCTTCTTCCATCTACTGTTCATCTTCATGTTCAGCCCATCCACAACATTTGTTTATGTCATGCTCTTTCTTGCCTTTTATAGATTAGCATTTGTTTTATGACTCATGTTAGAGGTTGGGTGGGGTGTGTTTATTACACTTTATGAAACTACAAAAATTTTGGTTGAACGGCTTCTTTCTAAACAATACACTTTATTTTTTCAAATTGCTATGGCTAAAAGAGTGTCTTCCTTCTACTGTTCATCTTCATGTTCAGCCCGTCCACATCATTTGTTTATGTCCTGCTCTTTCTTGCCTTTTATAGATTAGCATTTGTTTTATGACTCATATGAGAGGGTTGGGTGGGGTGTTTGTATTACACTTTATGAAACTATGAAAAATTTGTTTGAACGGCTTCTTTCTGAATAGATACACTTTATTTTCTCAAATTGCTGAGGCTAAAGACAAATTTTAGGGTGGTCCAAGTGTAAATTTTGGACCACCATGTCATCAATTTCAAGTCATCTCATTGGTAGTTTTTTTTTTCTAAAAGTAGGGGTCCAATTTAAAACAATAAATCCTATTGGATATGGTACACCAACTTGGATTTGGCCTATGACCATCCTAAAATTTGTGGCGGCTAAAAGAGTGTCTTCTTTCTACTGTTCATCTTCATGCTCAGCTCGTCCACAACATTTGTTTATGTCCTGCTCTTTCTTGCCTTTTATAGATTAGCATTTGTTTTATGACTCATATGAGAGGGTTGGGTGGGGTGTTTGTATTACACTTTATGAAACTACAAATTTTTTTGTTGAACGGCTTCTTTCTGAATAGATACTCTTTATTTTCTCAAATTGCTGTGGCTGAAATAGTGTCTTGTGTTAGAGAGTTTTTTACATGTTGTAAAAAAATGTAGGAATTATTTTGTTTTATGTTGCTGAAGAAGAGGTGATTGGGGAGGGTTTAAAAGTTATGTTTTGATTAGCTTTTGTTGTACCTCGTGCTTCTGTCTCTACACTTACCATTTGGTTTGTCTTCTGCATGTTGTTTTGCAAGTCCTCAACAATACGGGTGCAAAGGAAAGTTACTCTGCATTACAAGGTTTCAAGTGTGTGCTTTATTTTAGTATTTTCACCATGCAAGTCACATTTGCTGATTGTTGCCTTACATGACCTTTCATTTAAACTATTACGCTCATTTACATGCTTCACTTTTACTATTTACAAGTGACCGACAGTTGATTAACCATTATTTGTTGAATTTGCAGACCAAGAAATGTTGGGTTAAAACCATTGTTCGGTTCGATGTGACAAAAATTCCTTTGTGGTATGTGGTTTGTGTATGCTTTAAAAAAAATGTTCAAGCTAGCTTGGAATGGAACGTTGCAATGTTCTTTCTGCAATGGAATTTAGGTAAGGTCTAGAATTAACTTCTATAATAGCTTCTCTACAGTAAGAACTCGTGGGGTGAGTCTTAGGTGGTCACTCCACATTTGTGGAGTGATGGCGTGTCCAAATTAGGATGACACAATTTAATTCTGGATTAAAATTATTTCAATCTAGAATTTGTCCAAATCAGTTTAATTCTGTGTCCAAATTAAACTTTGTCATGCCGAATGTGCACATCACCATTATCTAATGTGTTCAAATTTGGGTGACACGGTTTAATGTTTGATTAAAATTATTTCAATCTAAAATTGAATTGTGGTCTAGATTTAGACACGTCGTCACTCCACATTTGTTGAGTGACCATCCAAGACTTACCCAAACTCGTGGCTCACTTTAATTTTACCATTCTTACATTTTTACTCATAGGATTAGGTTGCCGATGACTTTGCGCGATGGGAAAACAACCATTAAAGGCACGATAAAAAGCTCATTCAATTATGAAATAAAGCGTTTTCATGATGAGGTATTATTTATGCTTCAACTGCATATTTACATGTGTGGCCTTGGTTCTATAAAGTAATATGTCTTGCACTTTTCCACTGAACCGTATTATAAGAAAAAAAGAACTCATATAAACCGCACACGAAACATGGTTAACCATAGAATGGAACCGAAAAGAAAATGTTTAGACTGATAGGTTTCTGAAGCATATTTATAAACTTTTGAAAACGTTGTCCTCACACATTGAGTTGTTTGGTCTATTACAAATAGCTAACCCATTATGTGTTTGCAGGGGTATTCATTCATAGTCAGATTTCAATTCAAATGGATAACACAGATGTGTGCTTTGTTAATTATTACAACATAAGTGTAAATGGTGAGGTGATTATAGGTTTCCGATTCTTAAAACATACACGACCGAAATGAAGACATTTTCTCAGAGACATGAAGACATTTGATGAGGCATGATATCCTTGATATTGTTCAGGCTGGCGTCGTAGATAAAGTCCTTCCAGCCACTAGAACTACTCTTCATGCTTTCATGTGTCAAGTTTGACTCTTCATCACTAAAATCTAATGCTACACCATTGTTTTTTTTGTTTGTTTTTATTTTTATTTTTTCTTCCCTTGGGATTTCTGCTTCTTGTGACAAGTGTCATTTTTCTTCAACCGGATTGCTGATGCAGTCGATAAGAATGCTCCCCGGAAAAAGAAGTAAGCTCTCACTCATTGCAAGATCAGGTAATATGTTGGAATTTTATTATATGGTCGAGAATTCAAATTATTAAATCCGGATGGCTCTCAACTGCTTAGTCAATGAAAGGCAATTAATCCTAGGAATTGACATAGATTAGTATTGATTTCGATCTTCAGCGTTTCATACCCTTTAATTAATTAGTTTGATCTTTCTATATTTTATGGTCTTTGCTTATGAAAGATATTGACTTTATTATGTTGTTCTTATTTGTTCATTATGTCATTTATTGTTTGCCATTGTAATTTGCAGAAAGAGAAATGAAGGATATGCTTAAATATGTATACATTTGCATAGAAAATGGCTGCATACGGCCTACCGGATGGAAGATTACGTTGTTGTGAAAGTAGCGGTGCAGGTTCAACGTTCAAAACAAAAGTCCAGATTTATACTTTCAGCTTGAAAGGTATATTTCATAGCTTTTTCATGTCGAGGCTATTTATCTCAAGGTTGTATTTAACTGAAGTATTTTCTTATGAACAATCTGACACTTTCAGCATTGGAGAAAATGGTCAATGCCAAATAATCGGTAGATTATTCATGTTGTTCACATTCAGCAGTTGGCCTTGTTAATATGTTATTGATGCATGTGGTATGAACTTATGACATCTTAAGTGTTGTATCTGGTATTTTAGCCTTCAGATTTACTGCTGCTTTAATCCTTTAACTTCTTTTATGTTCATTCCAAAATTCTTTCATTCCCTTACCTGACTATGCCTTGTACTTTGTTTCCAACCATTGGTACAACATTTTTCCACCAAATATAATCCGTCCCCTGCTAAATCCAGCAGGGCCTTAAAGTGCAAGGCCTAAGACACTCTAGTATATATATAGGGACGTAGTTGTTCCCGGGGCTTAAGGGGGCTAAGCCCACCCTTTTCTTTTTTTTAGTAGTGGCCTTGGCTCTAGCTGAAGCCATGATCTGGTTGGACTTTTAACTAATGAGACACCAGCACCAGAAAAATACACATAAATATCTGAAACAAACACAGCAGAACATACACCAACACTTTCCACTGCTTACGCTGCTTGGAGAAAATCAGACCGCCTTCTCAGAGGATGGCTAACTAGCTCCATATCTGAAGAGTCACTAGGCCTTGTCATTGGTCTTGACTCAGCCCATGCAATATGGGAGGCCTTGAAAAATGCATACGCACAGGATTCACAAGAGAGATAATTTACTTTAAAGCAACAAATCACCTATCTTCAGAAGGATGATGCCATAACAATTTCCGAACACATTCGTGTTTTTAAAGAACTTTGTGACTGCATTGCCGCATTAGGGAAACCTATTCCCATTGCAGAAAAAGTTTACTATCCCTTAATGAGTTTAGGCCCTCAATTTGAGACTTTTACCACAACCATGCTCAAACCACTAAGTCCTTCCTACGTTGAACTTGTTTCACATCTTCAAAACTTATACCAACGCCGTAACTGGTTCCTAGGGAATGGAAGTGTAACACATTCACATACAGGAAATCAGATGACTTGTGTGGGACAAAGACAAATAAAGCAGCAGGCCACAAAGAATGGAAACCACAACTCAAAATTTACATTCTTTGGTAAGGGGCTTTAGGCTCAACAACAATCCAAAGGAGTAACAGGAGGCCATCCACAACAACAAAGAAACCACCACCACCAGGCCAATGTAGGATGACAAATAAAGAAATGGAGCAATTTTGCAATGAAACATGCCAAATTTGTGGAGTTCAAGATCACATAGCAAAGATTTGTTGGTGGCTCTCAAAACAGTCACAAAGGAATGCATAAATTCCACAAGCATTAGCTGCACTCACTCTTGACACAACATTGGACGACTTAGAGTGGACAATCATATGACAGGTAATGTAAAAATTCTTACAAATTTAAAGCCATATTTTTCTACTGTAAGTGTTGAAATAGGTGATGAATCATTTTTTCCTATAAAAGGCATAGGTGATTTATAGCGTAGCCAACAAACCACGGCATTATGTATCAAAGATGTGTTGTGTGTCCCAGCTGAGTTAGCTAAAAATTTATTATCTGTTAGTCAACTCACTGACCAACATAAAATTAATTGTGATTTTTCTAACTCTTGTTTTTGTATCAAGGAAAGGGACACAAGTCAAACAATAATGATAGGGAAACGCATTGGTGATCTCTACGATATTCCTAGCAACACAAAGCATATTTCTTGCAGAAATAAAAGTGGGACAACTGCGATATGGCATCAACGCTTAGGGCATTCACAATTTACTTTCTTCAATTCATTTTAAAAATAAAGAGTTCATTGATGTAATAGGGAAAATAAAGCAAGATCATTTGTGCGAAAGTTGTCAACTTGGGAAACTAAGCAAACTACCTTTCACACAAACAGATCATGCCAGTTCTAGTTCGTTTGAGGTTGTTCACTGTGATTTATAGGGTCCATCACACGTTCGATCTGTTGGTCAATTTAATTACTATGCATGTTATGTAGATGATTTTACCAAATATTGTTGGTTAGTGCCATTGTGCTGCAAATATGATTTTTTTTGCTACATAACTTGCATTTGAAAAGTATGTTTTCAGACAATTTAATAAACAGATTTAAGTTTTTGTTAGGATCAAGCACTTATCGTTGGAAATCAGCCCCAACACCCATTTTTTTATACATTCAAGAGTGTGGGCAATCTCTCCTAACACTTGCACAATTTTTTTCCGTTCGATCTATTTGTCAATTTAATTACTATGCAAGTTATGTGGATGATTTTACCAAATATTGTTGGTTAGTGCCATTGTGCTGCAAATATGATTTTTTGCTATATATCTTGCATTTGAAAAGTATGTTTTCAGACAATTTAATAAATAGATTAAAGTTTTTGTTAGGATCAAGCACTTACCGTTGGCAATCTGTCCCAACACCCTTTTTTTTATACATTCACGAGTGTGGGCAATCTCTCCCAACACTTGCACAATTTTGTTTTAAAATTGTGTTCCAACCAGGGTTCGATCTCATGAACTCTGGCTCATATACCATGATAGGATCAAGAGCTTACCTTTGTACTAAAACAAATTGGTGTTAATAAATGTGCTATTATATTTCCTTATTCATTTTAGAGTGTGGGCAATTTCTCCCAACACTATCAACCTTGTTTTCAACTCTTCCTCATCTTCCGACTGTCGGTACATCTGTTCTTCTTGGGCTCCAATTTACCGATTGACGGAGGTCGGATCAGCCTTGTCACATGTCATCTTATTAACAGCCAAACGCTAAGTAAACTTAAGTGAGACCGTATTTTTAAGGTCCATGGGCCCCAATATTAGTCTAATGCCAGAGCTCAACCCCGGGAGGGAGAACGGCCTGATGCACTCCTCAGTCCACCACAAGTCGGTCCGGGCACAATGGGGGTTGGTCTATGCAGTTCGGCCATAGCAACCTTGGGAGCTCACCGCTGGTCAATTAGAGCATACAACCATGCTTATGTGTGTATTTACATAAAGATAATTAAGGAAGGAATCGTAAGCCATAAAAGCTCTAATCTTATCATTTAAACTTAGCATTCAAATCCTGTGATTATCTCCTAAAATCAAGGGATAAACACTTATTCTTGAGGAGTACGATTAGGAGTCCGCAATGGACACAATTGGTCACAGGATTAGGGTTTAAGGACCCTATATAAACGTTCATAAAAACTACGGCAGACTTGATTCCTGGTTTTTCCATAAGATACGTAGGCAACTTGAGAACAAGTATTCTCAGGCTCAGTCTAAACATCCTCAAAATCACCCCTCATTTCGCACCTTCTTCTATGTTTTTGATCTTGTTGAATTACCACTAGATTAATTAGGACCCAATTCATTACCCAATGATTTCTAGCATCGTCATTTGACGCTAGAAGGAGGGCCTTCTACTGGTAATTGTTCAAGATTCATTCTTTATTGCATCCATGGCTAAGACACGTAAGAAAATCGCTGCTGAAATAGCCCAGAATGGCCATAATGCCGGTACGGAAGAGACAGAGGGAACTCACTCCAAAACTCAAGCTCAACATTCCGAGGAAGTCACCTTGGATTCAGCACAAGCTCTTGTGGATCAATTGGCCGCTATGGATGCTGCCACCAGACAGGCGATTCTCCAGGCGGTCCAGCAAGATGACGATCTAGGAGAACATGCTGGGGAAAAGATGCTGGATATACAGAAACCCGAATCCGGATCCAAATCCATAATTGGATCGTCAGATCTGATTCACAGCACCGTCGATACGCTCAATCATGCACAGTGGAAGCTACGAATTAAATTCACATGCGATTTTACCACGATATGATTCGCATAATAAATTAATCTACAAGAAGGTTAGTATATTTACCCAACTGGAGAGAAGCCGTTGTAACACCCAGAATTTTCAGAAAGGGTAAATTGGTATTGAGTGTATTCAATACGACCTGATTATTATTTATTCTACTTATTTAGTTAAAAATGATTTAATTAAAAGTTTTGAAAATTAATTATATGGAATAAAGGGATTAATTATGAAATAGATTTTAATAATTAGTATTTAAGGATGTAATTTCCTTAATTCACTGATATAATTCACGGCAAACTTCTGAAAAACAGAGAAGAGGACGGCGCTGAGAAAAATGGAGAGGAGTAAGGGAATCTTCAATCGCACGGTTAATCCGTCAGGAATTTGGGCAGACCACAAAAGACGGAAATCATCGTCTCATCAAGACGAACGTTTCCACACTAACTATTCTCAGTTCAGTAAGTTTTCGTTTTAGCCCTAAAATCAGAATCTTGATCGTTTTGAGGAAAAATCTGAGCTTTGATAGAATAAAGAGTTGTTTTAATCATAGAATATCGTTTAATTATTGTAGGTTGATCGTAGGAGTTGTGAATCGAAGATTCAAGTTGATTGCTTTCAAATTCGTTTTTGGAATCGCTTTTATTCGCTTAAGGTAAGGGGTGTTCTTTAATCGGTGTTTTTATTGTTTAATAATTGTTAATTGGTACCAAAAAAAAATTGTAGATGCATCGAACGGATATTTATGTTGGGTATACAAGCAATTTGTGTTTTGGGAATATAAATATATAAATTTTTCAAACTTAGGAGTTTAGTAGCCTAAGTTCAATGTGCCCCGTAAATATATTTATGAATTAATATGTTAAGATAAATCTTTTGACAAACCTTTATTCTGAATTTTAGTTAGTTGCCGAAGTAAACGAATATTATGTTTATTACAGGATTCGGTTCTCAAAAGCTTTTGATAGGCAAATGGAAGAGTAACTGTAGTACGTACATAATATTAAATGTTATGCTACTGTTATATGTTCAAAACTCATGTTGAATAATTTACTTTAATTGTTATTTTGGACTATAGAATGAACTCAACTTCAAGTTTTGGATCTTTTATATGAATCCCATAACTGGGCTTTGTTTTATGTGGGAAAAGTTGATTGTTTTTATGAGTATTAAATGATACAACGTGGTTTGTATGTTATTTTGGAACATTCTATGTTATTTTTACAAAGCCTAACATCGATTTCTGGTAGCCTTAGTATCAAATCGCACCACAATTGAGACCCTCTTCAGGGAGAATTGGGAGCACCGGAAGGCTTTGTTTAGGCCTGTGGGACAGTGACTTAGTAGTCAATGATTCTTTTACAATGTGCTAGGTAGTTTAACTATATGTATAGTGATATACCCGAACCGGAATGGGGCCCTGTTCATCGAGATTGGGCCTACAATCATGGCCTAATAAGAAAGATATGGGGCCTCTATCCCCTCTGTCCGCACTCATAAGCCGGATCCTACCCGCCGTTCGTAAGCCGGGTCTAATCCGCCAACAGTAAGCCGGATCTTGTCCGCTGGTCATAAGCCGGACTCCTCCTCTGCATGTGATTTCTACCCATATGGTCAAGCTGACATCAAGACAAGGGAAATATGAGTCCGCTACTTATCCAGACAGCTGGCCGGTCCACCTGTATTTATCTACATGACTATCTCTAATTATATCTATTTAATTGTCTTGTCATGAAAAGTAGACCGACTTAGTCTGACCGACTTAGTTATAGCCTATATATATGGGATCACAATGTAATAGAAAGCATCCAAGAACTAATACAAGCAGAGCTACTCTGCCAATTTGTCGATTCACTCGTATTTACTCTCATAAGCATACCTCCGACAGCTTTGTTCTTGTTCACCACCGTGTTCTCTCTGGAGAAACATACATATATAGCCACATATCCAAGTATAAACACTGTTACCGCAAATCTGATATTCCACGTAATATCAGTTGGCTCCATTACCGGGAAAATCAACATCATTCAGCCTCTAAGGGTCATTTGGTCCACCGCAAAGACGATTACACGGTGTCTCCGACAAGGACACCGCCTCCTTTGATCCTCCGATTAGTAAAACTTTGATCTCCTAGGATTATCCAGCCCAGAAATCATCATTTTTCCTCATCTCAGCAACATACGCAGAGCAGAGATCACCAAATTCTGTCAAAACCGCCTCATCTTGAAGGAGCACCTGCAAACTCGCACACGAGTCCATCTTTAATACCCAGGTTGGTTTACATGCTCTTAGTCAGTTTCAGATCTTCAAATAATAAGAAGTTGAAATATTTGACAAAACCACTTGGAAAATAACCCTTTTAAGCATCCCCAGCATTTTGATATTTTGAGTTGGAAAAAATATCTAGCCACTAGCCAAAATATCTCAGCAAAATATCTTTACTAAAGTATCTCCAAAAGATCCTACCCAGAAATGGCCGGTTCAAAACACATGAACCCCGTTACTCTGAGCAAGGGGGTAACCAGGGAACCTCACGGCTTGCGAACACGCAGCACGGAGAAGCGAGCAGAAGAGTATTGTCCACAGGGGATGATGATGGCCAGGACATCACACCTGACATGTGGGCTTACATAAGAGAAAGAACAAGAGTCCGTGAGATACATGAGGCAGCGGTTAGGAAGAGCCGTGGGAAAGGCGTTGCTGAAGACTTCCCTCCAAACGATGAACGAAATTCTGTTTCAGCAGGGGGAGCGCCCCCACAGTGAAGTTCTCATTCAATAGCTCTTCAATCACACATGGAGTATGTTGAAGAAATGCAGGTGGGTAACATGCTACTCATTGCGGAGGGTCTGCCTCCCCAGCCTATCTGCAAATTTATCTCCCCTCTGCCCGCACCAACGGAGATACAACCCTCACTACATCCACAGAAAATGAACCAAATCAGCGGAAATAAAGGGAAGAAAGCAGTCATGCGACCTCACAACCTAAAGTGGGAAGAAAGTCAGCTTTAGTTCGTCTAGGGCCCGTGGTCGACGATCACGGTGTAGCCCCAGGATGACCCAGAAATCCTTGGAAAGTCCGCACCTGCGTAGTGGGGCAAAGAGAGTCAATGGCCGAGGAAAGCTACACCCCGCTCCCACCTGTCCTAGAAAACCAGGTGGAGATGGGCATAATGAAAAAAAAATTTGAGGAGCTGCAGAAAGGGGAATTGCAGAGAGGCGCTGCAGGGGAAAAGGTTAACCTGACTTGGGGTACTTGTGTCCTCCATCCCAACATCTTGAAAGCGGCTCTGAGAGGGGGCACACATTACCCAAATTTCACCAACTACCATGGAGCTACAGATCCTTTAGACTGGCTATCGGCCTTCCAAAGCAGGATCAGCTTGTGCACGCCCAGCAGTGAGGCATGGTGTATAACTTTTGTGGGATCGATGCAAGATAGGGCGGCGTCGTGGATCCATGGTCTTCCTCCGGTTTCCATCTTATCTTTGGATGATCTGATTAACAAATTCATATCAGAATTCAAGTCAGTTGGAGGACCGAAGAAGACACACATCGACTTGCATGAGGTCCGACAAGGTGAAAATAAGGGAACACATAGCTACTATGAACGTTTTTATAAAGTATATGAGCTGACTAGAGGCTTAGTGGACAATGTGGTGATTAGCAACTTTGAAACTTTATTGAATCCTGGTTATTTGAAATCCTACTTTGCTCTGACTCCGCCTGCGAACTTACAAGAGATGCTCATTTCGACGAGAAAATATGTCGCAACTACGGGAAACGAAGGAGCGTCTTCGACCAAAAAGGGAAAACAGATGACTGAGCGTAGTCCGCCCAGAGATAGCTTCAGGAATCGCGACAGGGATGTTAAACGGCCCGAGAGGTTTAAGGAAGAGCATTTCACGCCCCTCAGAATATTTTATACTAAAATGTTAAACGAAGTAAGGGACGAGCTTCCTGACCCTTATCCTATGGTTCCGGACGCACGCCGCGATACTACCAAATATTACGGGTATCACAGGGACAAGGGTCACACCATAGATGAATGCATACAATTCTAGCGGGCAATTGAAAATCTACTCGCCCGAGGTAATCACGATTAGTATAAGAGGGATGCTGGGGGGCCGGACAGAAAAAATCAGCAAGCCCGTCAGTTCGACAGGAACATCCGGATTATAACAGAGCCTCCACCCAGCAACAACCAAATCAAGAGCCACATTGCCTCAATTAATAAACATGTGGAGAAGCCAGCTGTCCTGCGTGGGAACGAGCAACCTCTTGCTTTTACCCGAAGCGAGCTGGTAACTTCCGTCAACACAGAGAACATGTGTCTTTGCGTTTCTGTGGTCGTCAATCGGGCATATGTCAATCGGGTAATGATCGACACCGGAGCATGTCGGGATATCCTGTATTACAACTGTTTCAAAGAGCTTGGTTTTGGCGACTCTAATCTAAGGCCGCATAATGGACCCTTGAGGGTTTCACCAATCACAAGATACAGGTCAAGGGGGCCATCGACCTGGATGTACAAATGGACGATTATGCACCTTTTCGAACAGAAAAGGTAACCTTCCTTGTGGTCAATCTTCAGTCAAATTACAACATGATAATCGGAACACCAGCTTTGAAGCAGTTTCAGATGGTTACATCCGTCCCGCATCAGCAGGTGAAATTTTACGTCGGGGACATGATTGGAACATCGGTCAGTGAGCCCGCCGCAGTTCTCACCTATATCCATGACATGAGAGCAGGAAACAAGAGAGCTCGCGATGAGCAACCCGAGGACATGGAGAACATCAACATGATATGGGTAGTAGGCGATTCTGGGCCTACCAAAGTCGAGTGTGAAACTTTACAAGTCAGGGATGAGCCCGACTTTACAGCGGAGGATGAGTTAATCGAGGTGGTCGTTAACGATGACTATCTCGATCAAAAAATCAATATTGGGGCTCGGCTGAGTCCCTCAGAGAAAGAGGTTTTGATCAAATTGCTTAAGGAGAACCTTGATGCGTTTGCATGGGTAGTTACTGATATGAGAGGGGTAGAGGCCGACGTCGCCCTTCATCATCTGAATGTAGGCCCCACCTTCAAACCGATACAACAGTGAGCATGATAGTTTACAAACGAGAAAGAGGCTGCGGTTAAGGTGGAAGTCGGAAGCTCCTCCATGCAGGGATCATAAAAGAGCTCGCCTATCCCACTTGGTTAGCAAACGTGGTTATGGTAAAGAAGCATAACGGCAAGTGGAGAATGTGCGTCGATTTCACGGACATCAACAAAGCCTGTCCGAAGGACCCTTATCAGCTTTCACGAATCGATCAATTAGTAGAATCCATATCTGGTTTTGAAATTCTTAGTTTTCTGGACGCGTATTCGAGGTATCATCAAGTGCGGATGGCTGAGTCCGACAAAGAAAAAATGGCTTTCAGAGCTGTGGGGGGTTTATACTACTACGAAATGATGCCCTTCGGGCTGAAAAATACGGGTTCAACTTATCAGTGGATGGTTAACAAAGTATTCAGCTCGCAGATATGGAGGACTGTGGAAGCTTACATTGATGATATGGTCGTAAAATCCATAGCTGGCGGTCATGTCGCCGACCTTCTGGAGATTTTCAATAATGTCCGCAAACACTCCTTGAAACTCAATCCGGCCAAATGTACATTTGGTGTCCAGACAGGCAAGTTCCTAGGGTTCATGGTTAGTCGCCGAGGCATCAAGGCTAATCCAGAGAAAATACAGGCTTTGCTCGACATGAAGGAACCCACGACCATGAAAGAGGTTCAGAGGCTCAATGGCCGTATCATCACACTTGGTCGCTTCATATCAAAATTAGCGGAGAAGTGCCTCCCTTTCTTCAAAATACTCAAGGGTGAAAAGACCTTTTCATAGGATATAGAGTGCTCATAGGCATTTCAGGACTTGAAGGAATATCTAAGGAAGGCACCTCTTTTGGTTAGCCCTGTAGATGGAGATCTTTTGTTTTTGTACTTGGCGGCCTCGGATCGGGCTGTTGCCGCCGTTCTTGTCAAGGAGGCCGGAACCCTCCAAAATCCCATTTATTATGTAAGCAAGGCTCTCAGTCCGGTGGAGAGTCGGTATTTTAATGTTGAAAAATTGGCCTTATCGCTTGTTATTGTTGCCGGCAAACTCAGGGGTTACTTTACTTCGCACACTATAATTGTCTTAACAGATAGTCCAATGCGCCAAATACTACATAAACCCGATCTTTCAGGTCGCCTCTTCCGATAGGCTATCGAAATTACCGAGTTCAACATACGGTATCAACCCAGAAAGGCAATCAAAGCTCAAGCATTGCCAGATTTTATTATCGAGACAAGTTTCAGTTCGCCACAACCAAGTTCGCCGGTACCACTGGGGCCCACTGCGGTCCTAAATAAACCCGACCAATGTTGGCAGTTATACGTTGACAGAGCATCTAGTCAAAACGGTTGTGGGGCCGGGGCTATTTTGATGGAACCCGGAACGACGGAGGAAATTGGAAAAGCTATAAGGTTCGAGTTCCCGGCCACGAATAATCAAGCCGAGTACGAAGCAGTTGTTGCCGGACTTAAGGTCGCCAGGGAGCTGAGAGTAGAAAATGTTGAAGTCTTTTGTGATTCCCAACTCATCGTCAACCAAATCTCAGGGGACTATAGCACGCGATGCGGTATCCTCAAAAAATATGGTAAGATTGTTCGACAATTAAGAGCCGACTTCAACTATTATGAGTTCATCAGAGTTCGAAGAGAGGATAATGAGCGGGCAAACTATCTCTCTAAGCTATCTCTCGAGGAGGAAATCGCAGATCTATCAATAATGATAGAATATCTTGCGGTGCCCGCCGTCGAAATAATGGAAATCATGGAGATCGATGCTTCCACGCCGACTCCGTGTTGGATTGACGAGATCCAAGCTTATATAGAGTCAGGCACCTTGCCCACTGAGGCAGACAAATCTCACGTACTCAGGAAGATAGCGGCCAGATACATTATAAATAACGGAATACTTTACAAAAAGTCCACCACGAAGCCTTTGTTGCAATGTGTCCGCGTGGAGGAAAGCAAGATAATCCTTATAGATCTTCACAAAGGAGTGTGTGGGGGACATCCCGCTAGTCACTCATTGGCCCAGAAGGTTATTACAGCGGGGTATTATTGGCCGACAATCCTTAAGGATTCGGAAAATCTAGTCAGAGAATGTCCGGAGTGCCAAAAGCATGCGGACATCCCAAGGATACCGTCTGTGGAACAAAGCATTGTAGTCACACCTTGGCCTTTCGACATGTGGGGACTTGACCTCATAGGACCCTTCCCATCAGGAAGAGGTGGATGTAAAGTTATTATAGTGGCTGTGGATTATTTCACAAAGTGGATCGAGGCCAAGCCTATGGTCAAGATAGCCGCTAAAGCCGCGGGCTACTTCTTGCACGATCAGATATTTTCTCGTTTTGGTATCCCACGGGCAGTGGTGTCCGACCACGGGCCGTAATTCAGAAAAGAATTCTCAAATCTTTGAGAAGAGTTCAAGGTCAAGCACTGGCAATCATCCGTAGCTTATCCTTAGGGCAACGGCCAAGCTGAGGCCGGCAACAAATAGATAATCAAGATGCTTAAAAAGAGCATCCACGAGAAAGTAAAAGCGGGTGGCTGGGTAGACGAGCTGTCCGCCATATTGTTGGCACTTCGCACCACGATCAAAACACCAACAGGGGAAACACCTTTTGCCCTCACTTACGTATCAAAGGCCATGACTCCTATAGAAATGGCTCTACCTAGTATCAGGGTGGCCTTACACGATCCCACGGACAATCTAATGAATAGACAGATCGATCTAGATCTAGCAGAGGAAATGAGATTGGCGACATACCGGCGGCTTGCAAATTACATGCAGATCGCTAAAAGACAGCACGATAAGCGTATCCGCGACCACTCATTTAAAGTCAGGGATTTTGTTCTTCGCAACAGAAAGGCCACTGGTATGGATCCCGAAAAAGAAAGCTTACGGCGAACTAGGAAGGCCCCTACCAAGTGACAAGGGCGATCAAAAAAGGGACTTATGTCCTAAAAAATCAATAGGGTTTCGAACTCAATAGGCCGTGGCACGCGGACAACCTCAAAAGGTACTATATGTAATAATCAGATAGGGTTATGGTTTTCTTGCTTGTAATTTTCACTCACCTAGCGGGGTGAGGCAAATTTAATAATGTCCGGTTTCACATTTGTCTTTGACGAGCGCGTTACGCATTATTATATTCATCGAGCATGTCAGCTGTGCAAACGGGAATTTTCGCCAAAATTTTCAACAAAGTCCTCAAAGTCATCTCGGACTTTGTTAGAAATGGGGGCCATATTTGGGAAAATTTTGAACAAGACAACGAGCGATCAAGATCGGCTCCGCACCCATCTGAAACAAAGGGAATCTTTGAGAAATTTTTTTACACTACCGTTGGACAATTGTTTGAGAAGGGTCCATTCGCCTTCTCAAGTTATAACAAGGGGACGGACACCAAATTTATTTGCGAGCGAACAGTTATTTGCGATAAGATTCAAGGGGGCATATTACACAAAATTTTTACCCTATGAAGCGGACAACCATGGAAATATTTATTCAGCGAGGTGTTTATTTCCGATAAGCCTTTTCGGGCTCGACATTGAATCTTATCCCAAACAAGGGGGGCCAGAGGGTATTACTACAATCGGACTCAATTCATGCACTAAATTCGAGCAAAAAATACATACACAAGCGGACAGAAAAGAAACTTCATGCATTCAACAAGCAAGAAAGGTTGTTCGTTACAAGTAAGGGAAACAATGTTATTACAGACACTACAAATGCGGAAGCAAAATAGTCTTTACAAACCAGGATCAGAATAAATTTAAGATTCTTCTGGCCGCATGTCATCATCGCCAACGTTCTCGGATCGAAGGGAAGGATGCCTCAGATTGTCAGCATTGGCATCCGACTCGGTTTGCTCTGACTGGCCAGTCGGCTCAGCCTCTTCTTCGCCTTGCTCAACTTCTCCTTCAGCTGCGGTGCTTCCTTGGGTTTCCCGACTCACTAGCTCCCTTAGATTATTCTCATCAACTGGGGGTACCTCCCAATATGGAGCCTATTTAGGAATGTATCGTTGAAGTTCGGCATCGGAGAAGGGGATTTGCGGATGGAAACCTCTCAAATGATCGGAGAAGGGATGGGTGAGGATCCAATCCCGTAGGGTCTCAACATCTGGGGTATCACCGCCGTGAACCCAGAGGCACCTTGCGATGTGATAAAATCCTTGGTCGTATCCCATTAGGAAATTATCTCCAGCGGCAGCTTTGCGCGTATCTTCAATTTGAGCCTGAACGCTTGAGCTCAAGTCCGCCAGCTGTTTCCTCAGACCCTCGCTAACTTCTTGTTCGGCCTTCCAGTGGGTCTGGCCCTCCTTAAGTTTACGCTGCATATCTTTCATGGACTGAGCGGTCGATCTATCTTGCTCCGCAAGTTCAGCGTTAAGCTTCTCCAAACGCTCGGAGTTCTTTTGAGCCTCTCGCCGCTCTTTCTCCGCCACAGCGAGCTGTTTCTTCAGTTATGTGATTTCAGCTTCAGCAGTGTCCAATCGGACACAAAAATCAGCTCCTACCTCATTTGCGGCATTCAGAGCCTTGCGGGTATCGGCCAGCTCTTTGTTAGCATCAGCGCTCTGCGATATAGTGCTCCTATAATCATTTATGAACTGCGCCAAACCTGTGCGAACCCGAAAAGAGAGCAACCAGCGAAGTCAGACTTGACTTAAAAAATAAAGCAGAAAGGGAAAATAAGCAAATGAAGGAGAGAGGTTTACCATGCTCACCATGGCGCCATATAAACCCCACAGATCTTCTATGTTTTGGAGGAAAGTACGGCGAGGATGGGCTTGGTCAGCCAGAACTATCCTATCCACGATCCCGAGGCCGATTTTGGTTGGACAGGGTTAGGGAGACTCCACCTCAAATGCCTCAGTGGGGCCACATCAGCAATGCCCCTCGAAATCACCATGGCTTTGGGTAGGTCGAAGGAACCTTGGCGCATAAACTCCTTGTCTAACCACACTGCAGGATTACCCGAGGGCCCAACAGGTACACCGGCAAAAGACACCATCGACTTCGTGCCCGCGGAGAACGTTTCGTCGGTCACGGATTTGCCTTTATCAGTGGCATCTTTTCTCTAGGCTTCATCGACTTTGGATTTTTTGGGTGGGGGAGCTTCCTGCTCACCACCACCACCTCCTGCAGGGTCGATCTCCTCAATGACAGCCCTCGTTTTCTTATCGACAACCGGTGGCTTTTTCAGGGAAGTCTGTTTAAGAGTTTTGCTTGCCGCCATTTTCTCCACCGTTTACCGGAGGTTGGATTGATTTCCCGGCTTGAGACCCGGAAGCGCCGGACCCATCTTTCCTTATATCGACCATAGGGATCGAGGTCTTAACTCCCTTCAGCACAGCGGCCCTTTTAACCTCGCCGGTAGTCTTCTTGGTGGTCAGCTGGTTGCGTTGTTCAAGAGCGTCCATGGTACCTGTGGAAAACAGTACTTATCAGTGACCAGAAAAGTAATATGAAGAAAAGCAAAATAAAAGAGGTAATTTATCAAGTAAAAATCATACTCGGTGCCCACATCGAAGGATTTCCGAAACAAACTGTACAAGTAGACGGCATGCGTCTACCATGGTGGCACTCTCCGTACCAGTCTGGGTCTGTGGGTAAGGGGTCAACCACCACCAAGGGATCCCCGATGCCGGCTCCAGGAAGGCAGCCCTCCTCAGATAGGGTTCACTGTCATCTATGAGCAACCTCCAATTAAAGGGATGTTTTTGCTCGACTCCTTTCCGGACATACCCAAACAGTTCTTTGAGTTCAGCTATGAACTCGTCCTCATCTTCCTGGGTCTGGATATTTTTCAACTGTTCGATCTCCACAGAATTCGCTAGGAGCTTTGGGAATGGCCATCCCACCTGGGATTCTACCCGCATACATCTCTTATCCCAGTCCTGAACCTTGTCAGGAGGTTGAATAGAAGTTGAGGTTTGCCACTACTCGATTTACTTCTCTGTTGAATTTGCCCGGCGTCACCTTTTCTATTGAAACCGTAGAAATAAAGCAGCACCGCCATCGATGGCTCGCGACCCCGGAGGCGACTTATTATGATGAATGCATCACGACCCGGACTACTCCGGTAGTAAGGTCGCAAGGCATGACCTTTAGTTCATTCATGAAAGTAATGAAGAAAGGGTCAAATGGCGGTCTATGTCCGGCCACCAAGTGATCATAGTGTAGCCACACAAAATCATCAGCATCCCAACCACATGTTCGCGATACGTTCGTCGCACCCATGCTAGCGAATCGGTTGTCGGTCGAGATATCATAAGCTATCATCGTTGAGGTATAGTCCGCACGATTTTGGAACTCCCTCTATCGAGCTATTAGATTGTCTGCCAATTCTCTCTGGACGGCAGTGGATCTATTTTTGGGCGTCCTCTTCTTTTGCTCAGGCTCCTCTGATGCGACTAAATCCTTAGCCTCTCTGGCTCTCCTCGATGACGGTCTCTTTGACACACCGGTCTTTTTCGACACTGGTGCGGCTTCCACGGCTTTCTTGAGCATTGCACTACGGCTAGTAGCACCGGGGGTTATTACTTTTTCAATCTGATGAATGAGGTCGCTCAGCGACATCCGGTCTTCATCCCGTACCTCACCCCAGTAGCGCCCTCACCGACTACTCGGACATCCTTATCGTCCGATACATATTCGATGTTTATTGGCCGTTGTTCCTCCCCGGCCACCTCCTCTATGTCGCTTGAGCTAGATTCTTCCATGCTAACCTCCTCTGAGCCATAGCCTATGGTGGCCCAATCTTCTTCATCCGATTGAGACAGGGTACGTTCTGAAGACATTCTGGAAAAGAAAAAAGGGAAAGGTGGATCAGTCAATCACCTGGGTATTAAAATCGGGCCGAGGTGAAAGTAATCACACCCCGACACCTCGCCCCTCCACTTTCCTTAGCAAAAACTACCCATAAAAACCCCCAATGACCCAGAAAAACCCTAAACAAACACAAAACACAAGCATTTACAGCGGCAGCAAAAAGGGATTTCTGGGAAAAAGATGCACAAACGCAGGGAAACATAAATGATGAATTCATGATGTTCATCCTAAAAACCCTAAAACTACAAACACAAATCCAAAGCCTTATGGTTTTCTAGAAAAAGAAACAGAAGAAATTAAGGCAAAATTGAATCAAAGGGCAGTGCAAATGTGCAAATCCATACCTGATTGATGAGATGGGAAGTAGAGGTATTCATCTCATCTGAGCTTGCACTTGTAGGAAACTGCTTGCTCATGCCGGAATTCTCTCTTGCTATCGCCGGAATAATTTGCAGAATCGGAAAGTGTGAGAGTGAGGATGGGGGCCTCTATTTATAGATGAATATTGAAGGGAAACGACGGTTCGGTTTTCAAAATTCAAACGTCATGATGGCTGGGAACGGTTATCGAGTCCTCCTAGCCAATCAGCGTAAATGACGGTTCAGTTCAAACGCCGTGTCAATATACGTAACTGACGTGACGATTCGTGAACCCATACGTCCGTTACCATCTTTGACTGCTCCGGTCATCGCTGACGGTCACCAACCTATCTAACACACGACCTCAGATTATCTTAGTCGACAAATTTTCCTCATACCCGCAGCTCTTGTTAGGTGTAGTGCCCGAAAGACAATTATCTAATTTTTTTATGACAGAATTAATAATTCATCTTATTATATGCATGTATGCTTATAATTAAGACACTACTGAAAACCCTAAGTACCTCGTTTATGTAATCACATAACTCAGTGTTTGGCTATACACAAGAGGATCGCGTTAGTGAGATGTACTGAAAATTGATTTAGTCCGTAGCGTTTATTAATCTAAGTACGGGTCCCAAGATTAATTTGCTAAAAATGCACCCAGAACACTTTAGGTGTGACAGTCTTATCCGGACTGTCGGTAATAGGGTACCTAGTGGGGCATTTATATATGATGATAATCATATAGGGCTGGACCGATTTGATTTGAGTTGTCGATATAATTCCATGATAGAGAAGTCTTATCGAATCACAAGATGATCATATTTGAGATTAATCTCAATCCTGACGTGGTCACAGACAACTGTTTAGACTAGGGTAGAGTTTGATGTGTTAGTAAGGATCACTTCGAAGTATGTGGTCCAACACTTCTCATTGGCTCTATTCTGGAATGAGTGAGTAGTCTGTGCTATCACAGATATGGAATCCATTCCTTCCCTCGGGAAGTAGACAGATAGTTCTCTTATTTGTTAATCCTAGAAATTGACCGATGCGCGTAGTTCATATTATATTAGTTATGAACTATTTGGTCACTAGGGGGTTAATGGTAAATAAGGATAAGAGGTTTCGAGAAGGGTTTACGGAAATATCCTGAATCGTAACGAACAGTCTATGGAGGATTTATCCGTATGTAATGATTATATCAATGGACACCTTATGACTCATGGTTGAGTGTAAGTTTATATCTATATTCGGCAGAGTTCAGTTTCGGGTTTATGGTGGTGTAATCCCGAAATTAATAGATTGAATATTATTGTTCGGTCTGACGAATAATTTTCTTTAATTTATTGTAGCTACTGAATATGTGTCCATGGTCCCCGACGTGGCTCCTAATATAGTATATACGTTTTCTCGTCGTTTCACCTCAATTATAATTAAATAGTTGGATTGGACTTTTTAATTGATATGTAGATTAATTGTTTAGTTGGACTAGATAATTAAATACACAGAAAATACATTTTTCGTGGACTCGGCCCAATATGTGTCAGAAATGCGTGGACCTATTTATCTAGGGTTTGGGGCAAATTTTGTGAGTATTAAATAATTAGAAAGAAATTTGTTTTCTTGGATAATTATTTGATATATGATATTAATCATTTATTTGTTAAGTGATAAATCATGAAATATTAGATAATATATTTATTTATCCTAATTTGTTTGGGATATATTATATATTTATATTTTATTTGAAATAAGGATTAATCTAATAATTATCTCTTAATTATTAAATCCTTGGACGACAAGGATTACTCTCCTATATAAAGAGAGTTCTCCCAAGCCTATTGACACAAGTAATTTTCGAGTTATTGGGTAGTATATTGGCTTAGAGATTTCGGCCATTATACTTCGGGTTCGAGTTTCAGAAAAACTTCGGGTTTTTCTAAGGTAGTATATCGAGGAAGTCCGGCGGCTTGAAACACCATCCACCTGGTGGTGCTTGGAGACACACGTTGGAAGACTTTGGCTTCTCAACTAGGCTCTCAACTAGCTCGGATTGAATTGAAGATTGTTCTTGGAGTTTATTCACCATAAACTGATAAGCAATCTAACCCCCTCGTAGGTTAGATCTATTATTTTATGTATTTTGATTGTTTAGATCTAGATCTTGTACTTTCCGCTGCGTAATCGGGTCAATCTATGATTGATCCGGCGATATTACATCCTACAAGTGGTATCGGAGCCTTTGATCTATCAATCAAAGTATGTGAATTTTAGATCTAGGAGTGAAAATAGAATGTGTAGATTGCTTGTTTTAGTTTTAATTTATTTTTTTTTTGATTCGAAAATTTTGATGATGATGCTTTGTGATTGTTGTGGTTGAAGAGATGGATTGGGGTTGATACTGTTTACCCGTAGATCTGTTTTGTAGCTCTTTTGATTAGTATCAATTGAGTATATGACTTGTAATTTAATTTTGTAGCACTCGAATTTTTTTTTTAAAAAAAATTAAATTTCCGGGTTCGAAACGACGAAGATCATGGTGTTCAGGATCATCAATATGGTAGAACATAAGGTAAAAGAAGAGAGGCAGGTTTGTTGTTGTTTTTTTTTTTTTTTTTTTTTTTTTTTTTTTGTTGTTGTTCTAGGCAAATCGGAAATTTGCATGCGGCAACTTTGTCAACTTGTTTTGTTTCATGCGGCAGCCCTAATTTTCGATTGTCATAATTTTTATTTTTTTTCTTACCAACCGTTGGCCGAAAGGCCTATTTGATATATACAAAAAAATAAATAAATAAATAAATAAATAAAATTGTGAGCTGCCGTGGATTGTGTATAAAAAAAAATTTAAAAAAAAAGTTTATAATATATTGGTATATTACGGCCTCCTCTCCTCGTCGTTCGTGGTTCGTGTCAAGATCGAAGCTCGAGATCCGGAAGATCAAGGTCGAACATCGAGATTTGAAGACTTAGCATTAGTTTTACCTTTCCTTAGAAAATAGGTTAGTCGGGAGTACCAACGGTCCATCTCGGTGTTTAATTTTTCCGTTTATTTTTTTTCTTCGTGTATGATCGAAATTATGTGATAAAAACCGGAAAATTGCCATGACATGCATCATATCATGATTCCACTCCAATGCATACATGTAGCTAGTTTATTTCGAATAAATTAGGCATGTATAACTCGTATAATTAGTTAAAAAGCTTTTTTAATTAATATGTGGTAGTTAATTAATTAAGTAACTAATTATTAAAACCGAGGAACCGGGTTTTGTCAATCGTTACGATTTTAGTGATGGATTCTCGGTGAATCCCACTTAGATAAATCGTTGAGTTTTCGGTGAACCTACCTTAAACAGAAACGAGATTACGCTTTGGTTGACAACATAGAAATCGGAAAATCTTAGTACATGGGTTCGGAAATGGTCTAACCATGGTTGGGCGAGTTCAACCGAGCTTCGGCTCAATCGACTCCCCTCCACGTGTGGTGTACGTTACAGTGGTTCGACAAGACTTAGCATAGCCGATAAGCCTTCGGGCTAAACGGGGCTTCTCTTGCCGGATCGGACTGAACTGTCACATATGTTCCAACGAATAAGACGGCGTAGGCTTGCCTACATAACCTGTTGGTCCCTTGAAAAGGCTTTGGTTAAGTTTAGAGGGGGGTGGGTGAATAAACTTAAAACTTAAAACTTTTAGAGTTAACAAACTCAAGAACTTCAAAGACTGCTTTCACGATATCTCGATGGTCTGTCGACACCTCGCAGCCTTCTTTGATACATACACGTGAGTCTCTTGACGATTAAGTTTCTTGAATTTGTGTCTTTGCGAATTATATAAAAAATTAAGCCTTATTACTTGTTGTTAAATATGTTACTAAGTATTTGAAGGATGCAGGTTCTTAGATCTAAACGAGTTAGATCTACGCGCAGCGGATGAATCACGACTTATACATCACAATACATAATTAAAGGACTTAAACTACTACAAGGGGGTTAAGATCAAGTTACCAATAGTAGGAAGAGATGCCAAGATCTTCCGATGTGTTCTCCAAACGGCGGTTGCCAGAAAGCTGACGTGGCCTTTTCTAGTGCTAATACCAGTCCTTAACCGACAGTGTATCGGGTCAAACTGTAGTGCTAGTATGGTGAGTCAGAGTATCGTATCCTCAGGGAACTTAGTAATTCTTCTAAGTGTGGTTAAACACCAAAGAGCTGTTATTAACTCGATCTAAATCTCAGTTTTATAACACAGATCACTATTATTCTAGTCAACATAAAATAAATACGTAATTTAAAAGTTATTCTAATATAATATATATAGATATATAAATATATATAGATGTACATAAATTGCAAAGTATATATATAGATATAAATATATAGATGCCAAATATATTATTAGAGAACTAGCCAAAGTTTATATAATTGATTTATACGATCTTTTCAGTGAATGGAATGTGCTCGATCTTTCCTTTTATATTAAGTTCAATTGAGTAAATGAAACGGTGCACTCTCTCGAGGTTAACAATTCCTCCTTACATAAGCGTCATTTAAATTGTCATATGTCCATTGTCATCACCCAAGATCCACAATCTGTTACGGTTTTTCTCGAACAGTCCCGAGTAATGATTCTACCTTTGAGTAAAAGGAGTCATTCCGTTCGTCAAACGGTCAATTTTATTTAAAGGCTCCGGTTGTCAAGGCCGGACGATTCAACTTTCCGGTTTAAGTTTCAATTAAACTGATGATTTAACCTTATTACGATCTCGAGTACAAATTTCAATAAGATTCATCTTTTAGGACAAATCGCTTCGGTAGAAATCGGGTTCCGTTGTCACGTTATTCACTCGGCCAATTTTACCCTCCGGTTTTTCTATTAACGAGTTCATAACCTAACTACTGAGCGTCAATTCATAATTAGATTATGAATTCTTTCGAATCAAACTTTATCAATAGAAAAAGATTCAATTAACTCAATTTTAGTCAATTTTACTTAGACAACATTCCTCTACCGAAAAGATCGAAATAAAACGATTACATAACTTTGGCTAGTTATTAGATTTAGCCTACTAACATTATACGAAATTAAAAACAAACATAACAAACATAAATACTTTAGAAATTTTACCCGATTACAACAATTGAATGAATCGTTGTCTTCTTCCGGATGCTACAACGACTTCAACAACATTGATCTTCCGATAATTTCTCGAGCATTATACGATACTACTTTATTTATGGCATAAGGCCTATATACATACCTACTACTAATAAAAAGAGGTAAAGAAAATATATTTGGTACCCCTATGTGCCTCGCAATGTTTGCTTTCTATTTATAGGCAGATTTTTCCAAGCCGGATCGATCCGAAAGGGCCGGATCGATCCGGGAACAAAAATCTTATCCCTGGATTTTTCTCTGCGCAGGCCACATGCCGGGTAATCATCATGTCTCTTCGGATCGATCCGAGGTAATTCGGATCGATCCGGATAGATTTTTTCCAAACTTGATCTCGAAACTTGATAAAATCATAACTTGAGCTATGGATCTCCAAATGACATAATTCAAGATGCGTTGAAAGCTCTTGAGAAGATCTACAACTTCCTGAAGGACTTTTCTTCAGAAAATGCCTTTTTGATGGGACATTTGTTCATCGAAAATATAACTTGATACGGTGTCACGAACCATTGATCCACTTGAACTTTAAAACTCGTGGCACTTCCTTAATTCCTTCAAAAGATATGATTTTACTCCAAAAAGTGTCGTCACTCGGGGTCTTGGTTTACCTAAGATCTGTAAATAAAATACCAAAAATACCCACGTGAATCTGACACGACACTCGGTTATTAACCCGGTACAAAATTTATAACTTTTTATCATTTTTACTTGATTTTTATAGTATTTAGATTTATTCATAACTATTAATATTTTATAAGATTATCGTTATAATTACTTATATTTTATATAAAAAGAGTCGATAATGTATATAAAACATCGTAATTTTTATCATATAAATGTTATACATCAACTACTCCCCACTTAGCTCTTTGATCGTCCTCGAGCAAAATAAGCGGTAATATATATAAAAATGACGATAAAAATAATATACGTGGTAGATTATATTTCAAATTAGTAAAATATCATTTCAATATTATAACTATATTAATTATATCTTTCTTAGAAATTGACAAGATAAAAAGTGTAGATAACTTTGATAAATTATTTATCAACTATTATTCAAATGAAATTTCACAAAATCTACTCAATAAATATAATTAAAATTCTAGAATTATTTTCCTATCTCAACTTGTATGAAATATTTGGAATCAAAGACTAAGTCAAGTAATTGACAAAATGGCTTATACTCTTTAGGATGGGACATTGGTTAATCGAAAAGATAGAAAAGGAAATCAAAAAGAGAAAGAGGCAAGTCGTACGTACTTTACACCTTCACGTTTGATAAAAAACAATCTCGATTAATAACATCCTTTTATTCCAACTATTTTTCAGATTTTCTCTCTTCTTTTTCAATATTAAGAACTAAAAGCGTGAGTGTGTGTAGAAAAATCAAATTTACAAGCATTGCTTCATCAAGATTGATCGGAGTAATACTCTTTCGATCTAAAATTACGAGTCCGGTTTCCTTAAACTCGTAATCATTCTTGAGATCTTATGATTCGAATTTTTATCGGGAGCTTTATACCTCATAGTGATATAGGACATTTCTAGATAACACCCTACTGCACTCAAATATACATGGTAGATTATATTTCAAATTAGTAAAATATCATTTCAATATTATAACCATATTAATTATATCTTTCTTAGAAATTGACAAGATAAAAAGTGTAGATAACTTTGATAAATTATTTATCAACTATTATTCAAATGAAATTTCACAAAATCTACTCAATAAATATAATTAAAATTCTAGAATTATTTTCCTATCTCAACTTGTATGAAATATTTGGAATCAAAGACTAAGTCAAGTAATTGACAAAATGGCTTATACTCTTTAGGATGGGACATTGGTTAATCGAAAAGATAGAAAAGGAAATCAAAAAGAGAAAGAGGCAAGTCGTACGTACTTTACACCTTCACGTTTGATCAAAAACAATCTCGATTAATAACATCCTCTTATTCCAACTATTTTTCAGATTTTCTCTCTTCTTTTCAATATTAAGAACTAAAAGCGTGAGTGTGTGTAGAAAAATCAAATTTACAAGCATTGCTTCATCAAGATTGATCGGAGTAATACTCTTTCGATCTAAAATTACGAGTCCGGTTTCCTTAAACTCGTAATCATTCTTGAGATCTTATGATTCGAATTTTTATCGGGAGCTTTATACCTCATAGTGATATAGGACATTTCTAGATAACACCCTACTGCACTCAAATCATTGGAAGCTGCTACCGATTTTTTGTATTTGTCGATCAAAGATAAGGAAGATACCTGGTATTCGATTAATTCTGTGTAAATATGGTGCTTCGTTCTTATATATATCTTTTTTTTTTTTCCTACCTCAAAGATACACCATTCTTAGCTTCGCTCCATCATCTCCTTTCATAAAATGCATAAAACTCGTGGGATTTTTAGGAAATGTAAACCAAAATAAACCAAGGGTCGGTTATAATCAAAAATGGCTATTTTAGTGAGGTCTTAATCACTCTAATCAAGGTCAAGTAATTTTGTGGTGTCAAAAATCTCATCATTCTAATCCGATTCCATATTCATATTTCGTTTTGCAAAGAAAATTATTCTAAAAAATTCATTATAAATATAAGTATTTCCGTTAAATTTCATATGAAATTTACTTGATAATATTTATGTATAGTTACATATACTTAAAATCTTATAAAAATCTAAAATTGACATATATAATATAATTATAATATATCAAATTTACTTTACTTAATTAAAATCTATTCTTACCGAATTATACTATTTTTATTCATATTAATTATATATTATCTAGTTATTTTGATCCAAGACAAATTAAAGCAATTAAGTATAACTTTATATAAGAAAATTTTAATTTGTATTTACTAACTTACCTCTACTCCCCACTTACGAAATGGCATCGTCCCGATGTTCAGTGAGTAAATAAAAGTTAGTTTGAAAATAAAATTAAAATTTTACACAATTTTGATTTTTTTATTATTTATTTTATTATTATTATTATTATTTTTTGTTTAACAAACATATATTATTTTGATTAAAGTAAATGACATATATATTAAACATTAAGGAAACTATTACAAACTAAAAAAAAACGATTAAACGATCAACTTAAACGACTATCACATAAAAACATAAACTTCTAACTGATTATCAAACCGTAGATGAACATCCGGGAGTATCCACGAAAGTAATCCTAATCGAGAATCACGAGATGGAAAAATCTCGCCGATGAGTAAACTCGTGCACGTGATTCGATTGGACACAAAGATGAGAGATAACCCAGGCAAACGGTAACGGTCTTCCCCTATTACGTCTCTCTACTGCAAGATTAATTGCAGTTTTAAATATCAAAACTCCCCAATCAATGTATGCTCCGATGGTTAGTGCATACAACAACAGCATTTCATCATCCGTAACCCCATAAAAATCTCTAGTTGGATAGATCCGAGAATTAATGAAGCGTTTCCACGCCCTTAAATGAGGGGGTAAGGCCAGAGTTGAAGAATCATAGTTATGATCAAACAACGGAAATATGAACTGAAAGGCTTCTGCAGTACGATTTACAACATTATACGCATCTCCAAGTTCCCAAAGAAACTCGAAGTGTGGGTTTCGATCAAAAGTACATGGTGGGATTTGATAGATTTGATTTATGATGACTGGTGAAAATGAAATAACGATTCCCCTAACTGTAATAAGTTGAGACGAGGCTACTGACGTTATCTCAGTGAGAGACGCATAAAAATCTCTGACAATCGAAATGTTTATTCTACTTACAGGAGTCCTAATCAACTTTTTCCATCCGCAACCTCGGATTAGATTCCGTCCCACCGATCAATTTTTACGTGTTTAAGCCTTTCTCCATCGTAATAGGAGGACGGACGAAATTTAGATGTCTCGGGACGTCATTATGAAAACAAGAGGCATGCCGCCGGGAACCACACCATCAAAGTATGTGGTTCGTAACTATTAACCGAGGGAGAGGAGCGGTTAGACATTTCTGACACAGAGATTTAAACTAAGCTAGATAGAGGGAAAGAAGAAATGAGCAAAGGTCAAGGCTGCTGCTCTTTCCTTTTATAGAAATAAATCTATCAAGCAAAAGTAGAAAAGATCTCTTGTTTTGGCGTTTTTGTACTTGCCGGATCGATCCAGAAAGGGCCGGATCGATCCGGCCTCTCGAACTAATAATCTCGCCAGGTCGGTACACTCAGTCGGATCGATCCGGTAAAGGTCGGATCGATCCGAACACTCTTGTTCACGGACGAGTTGATTTTGCTTGTAAAATGCCTAGATTTTTCTAGATGACACGTTTTCTCCCTATCTTTGGTTCATCTTCATTGTGTTATAACCATAAATTTTACTACACAATGCGTAATACCATAATATGTAACGAAAACATGAAGATCGTATTAAAATAAAATCCTACCAAAATCAAAATAACCTAAAATTTTACAAAACGAAATTGTACGAAAAATAAAATGTTTCAATGTCAAAAATCATAGAATGTTTAAAATTACTCCTCTTCATCACTCATCTCGACGTGGCTTGAACTTGGCGCGAGCTTGATAACGGGTCGATTCTTGGGATGGATCTTGAAAATAAGTGGACATCCGTGCCGAGCTATCTAGTCCCATCGAGCTCATTTCTCTCGTAATATCGGAAAAAGTGCTTCCCCATCCCGTCGTGGTATGGTCAAATGATCCGATCCAGCCCATTCGGATGTCGCACTTTGCCGTAGTACTGTCCGAAAAATCCCTACACCACTAGTTTGAAATCCAAAAGAATGTGGCATTTGTTGGAAGTCCGAGCGAGGTGGCATTGGTGGAATGAAATCGGGCAAGGTATAAGGTGGGTTTGGCATTCATGGAATATCCATCTCGGCATAGGTAGGGTTTGCGGTATATTCATTTGATATAAACCTCGCATGCCTTGACGTAAATCTTCAGACCATAATTTATTCCTTTCCGCAAAAACAACCATATTGGCATTAGCACGATGAACATCATAGGCCATGGATTGAAACATGTCGTAAGTGATGGTATTCGGAAGTTGAGTTTGAGTTTGACTGGATGAAGGAGGGACAGCGGAGTGGGTGGAGTACGTGAGGTCTTCTACGGTTAGGGTCCAAAAATCTATTCTTCCTGCCGGCCTAAGTGGTAAACTAGGACCTATAAGTGTGTCATCCACCATCATCAAATTATCACTTGGGAGCTCACGGACACCAATCTGGCGACACAAGGAAGAAATAAAACATGGAAAAGGCATGTGACTGCCGGGTCTAGCATTCAGGGCAAATTCCTTGGCCCTTCTACACATTACTTTGCCTACATCCACGGGTATATCATTGACCATAGCCCAAGCAATACACAAATCCTCTTTACCAAAAGATGTAAAATGTCGAGTAGGGTAAAGAGTGTGACTAATAAAACGTTTAATGGCTCTCATATCCCTTATACATTTTCCATAAGAAAACCTTGTTTTCATGCCGACGGCAGGGGATCTAACTCATTCTTGGGCTAGTGAAACAATATAATCAAAGTCTGCATGCTCATCCAAATTCCAAACTGTATAATAGTCCTCATTCTCTGGTATATCAGGGATACCATAAATAGCATTTATAATGTGAGGAGTAAACGGCACTGTCCTAGTTCTTAGGTTGACAGAAGTTAACTCACCATCTTCTGTAGCATTATGAGTTGCTACCAGAGAATAAAATTCAGCTACTAAGGTTGTGTTAATTTCTCCCGACCTTAAACTGGCTAACTACAACCACTGTCGTCTTTCAAAAATCTCTTTTACCTCCCTTCCCAAATCCTTAAAATCCAAACCCCTCTCGACTGCAACTAAACACTTTCCAAATTTATTTTTCAATGCTTTCTTAGCTGCAGCAGACGCGTTCTTTCAAAACTAACAATCAAATTCTTCTTCTGTTAAAGGCCTAGTTTCGATGACTGGAATTTGGGTTGGGATATTAGGTTTACGTTTTTTACTAGCTTTTGATGATTCGGCCATTCTACGATAGTGACACAATAACAAAACAACAACAAAACAACAAAAAACAACACAAATGAGTTACACAAAATAGTGAAATAAAAAACGAAATTAACAAAATAAGGGACTATAATGTTACCTTCCAAAGCTTAAAAGGTTAACAAGTTGCCCGGAAAAGATGAAAATTCGCCGGAATAAAAGTTGAAGCTTCCCTTGAAAAATTCTTCAATTTAAAATTGAAAATTTGAAGAGAAGAGAGGAATATGAGAAGAGTGTAAGGATTGGGGTGATGTGAGAGTGAATTTTAGTGATGATTTTGAAGAAAAAAAATCTAGGGGGAAATGGGGAGGGGCGGCTGTTTTTCTCAGAAAAATGGAAGAGGAAGAAGAAGGGAAGATCCCGTTTTTTTTTATTTTTTTTTTATTTTTTTTATTAGGTTTTATTAGGTTTTTTAGCTTCCGGATCGATCCGGGGTTAGGTCGGATCGATCCAACCACTTTTTTTTTTTAAAACCTTAATAAAACTTCTACAAAATTTAAATAAAAACTTTTTATAAAAACTTTATAAAACTTTTAAATAATTCCATAAAGATCCTATTTATAAAATTTTCAAAAGTTATATAAAAATTTTATAAATATTATAAAATTCATAAGGGTCCTAATTCCATTACTTCTAAATCTTCCAGAGTTCTGACGTAACGTTCTATCAACCTAACCTTAAGAAATGAGTCGTTCGAATTTTCCCTTTGATCTCCATCGGGATTTTCGGATAACCACCTAATCGTTCCCTTCTTAACAACATTCAAACACTCATCCTGGGATTTGGTTGTGCTTTCCCTACATTTCCCTTCATGCTCACTTTTTCCACAGATTCTGCATCTCCTTAAAAACTTTGCCCTTCTCTTTATCGAACTTCTCGACTTTCCATTACATGCTTCTCTCAATCTGATCTCTCTCAACAATTGCTTGTTTTTCTCAAAAACCGAAGCTTCTATTTTAAACGCGACATCTTTATCCAAGCCTAATTTCAAAAGCAATATAAAAATTCCTATTCTATCTAAAAAAGGCATCCAGTTCTTTTACGTCTATCCGGTAAAAGACGAAACTAATTTAAACATAATTAAAAACACAGAAAAGTAGAGTAAAGATAGATAGTACCTGGTATTCGGCTGAATTTAGTTCTCTCTACTTTTCGGTTTCTTGATTTCTCTGCTTTTACTTTGTCGGAGGATCGCTTAGTAGCATTATTTCTTCTTTTAGTGCGGTTCCTTCTCCTTCCACAAATAACTTTACTCTATGGCCATTGGCTATAAAAGTTGTATTTCCATCGCTTAGTTCAACGACTCAGATTTGTAAACCCTTGTTACTTTAAATGGACTGTCCCATCTTGATTTAAGCTTTCACGGAAATAACTTTAAACGTGAATTGTACAAGAGTACTCGATCACCTACATGGAACTCACACCTATAGATTCTCTTATCGTGAAAAGATTTCGTGCGTTCCTTGTAGATTCGAAATGTTTTCATAAGAATCGAGACGGAATTCTTCTAGTTCTCATCAATTGAAGCAATCTATGATCACCGACTGACCTTAGGATCGAAATTCGAAATTTAATAGCCCGAAGGCTCGGTGTTCTAACTCAACTGGGAGATGACAGGACTTACCAAAAACTAACTTATAGGGAGAACAACCAATTGGTGTTTTAAAAGCTGTTCTATATGCCCATAATGCATCGTCTCAGCTTAATCGACCAGTTTTTTTCGGTTTGAATCCATCATCTTTTCTACAATTCTTTTGATCTCTCTATTAGACACCTCTGCGACCACCGGTTTGCGGATGATAGGCGTTCCTAAACTTATCGTTACACCATATTTTTCAATTATCTTGGTAAATGGTCTATTACAAAAGTGTGAACCTCTATCACTAATGATAGCCCTCGGAATGCCATAACGTGTAAATATATTCTTTTTAAGGAATCGTATGACAACTTTGGTATCATTAGTGGGAAGAGCTTCAGCTTCTACCCATTTCGAAACATAATCTACCATTACTAGAATAAATCTTTTTCCAAAAGATATAGGGAATGGTCCCATGAAATCTATACCCCAAACATCAAATAACTCACATTCTAAAATAGGTTGCATAGGCATTTCATGTTTTTTAGATACATTTCCCCATTTTTGACAAGACTCACAAGATTTAACATACTTATAAGCATCTCTATATAGTGTAGGCCAATAAAAACCACATTGTAAAACTTTAAAAGCAGTTTTCCAACCTCCATGATGACCTCCTGCCTCACGATCATGACAAATGATAAAATACTTAAAATTTCATTATCAGGCACACACTTTCTTGATTATCCCATCCGAACATTTACGGAAAAGGTCTGGTTCCTCCCAGTAATAGAATTTTAAGTCATAAAAGAATTTCTTCTTCTGCACACTTAAGTCCAATGAGACGGAATATAATCACATGTTAAGTAATTAATGATATCTCCAAACCAGGGTGACATTTGCTTAGAAGGAATTCTATTCTTTAATAACTGCATGGTCGAAGGAGTATCTATTCTAAACAGTTGTTCATCAGGAAATGAATCTTTAATTTCTATTCCTTTCTCAACATCATTTTCCATTCTACTTAGATGATCTGCTACTACATTCTCACTTCCCTTTTTATCTTTAATTTCAATATCAAATTCTTGAAGTAAGAGAATCCATCTAAGAAGACGTGGTTTCGCATCCTTCTTACTTAGTAAATACTTCAAAGCTGAATGGTCTGTATAAATTATTACCTTAGAACCAACAATATACGATCTGAACTTATCTAAGGCAAAAATTACAGCCAACAGTTCTTTTTCTGTAGTTGTATAGTTCAGTTGAGTCAGTTTAATGTATGAGATGCATAGTAAATAGCTTTGAGAATTTTGTTATATCTTTGACCTAAAACTGCTCCTACAGCTAAATCACTGGCATCACACATAATCTCAAATGGCAAATTCCAATCTGGTGCTACTAGCACTGGTGCAGTAGTCAATCTCGCTTTTAAGGTCTGAAAAGCTTCCTTACATTTACCATCAAAGTTAAAAGGTACTTCCTTTTCAAGCAAATGACTTAGAGGCTTTGCTATCTTTGAAAAATCGGCAATAAATCTCCTATAAAATCCTGCATGTCCAAGAAATCCTCTTAGAGTCCTTAGATTAACTGGTGGTGGTAATTTTTCAATCACTTCCACCTTGGCTTTATCAACTTCAATTCTATTTCGAGAGATTCTATGGCCTAGGACAATTCCTTCTGATACCATTAAATGACATTTTTCCCAATTTAAAACTAAATTGGTATCCTCACAGCGTTGTAACACTTTTTCTAAGTGCGACAAACATTTACCAAAAGAATCTCCGTAAACACTAAAGTCGTCCATAAAATTTCTAAGAATTTCTCAACCATATCGGAAAATATAGCCATCATGCATCTTTGAAACGTGCGCAGGAGCATTACATAAACCAAACGGCATTCTTTTATACGCAAAAGTTCCATAAGGACAAGTGAAAGTAGTCTTTTCCCTATCTCCTACTTGCAATGAAAATCAGAAATAACTTTGAATAACCATCTAAGAAACATGAATATTTATGACCACTTAAACGTTCCAACATTTGAACTATGAATGGAAGTGGATGATGATCTTTCTTAGTATGATCATTCATTTTTCCTAAAATCAATGCACATTCGATAACTTTGTAATTTCTCTTGTTGGAATCCATTCATTCCTATCATTCTCTTTCACTTTGAAACCTCCTTTCTTTGGTACAACTTGAGTTGGACTAACCCATTCACTATCTCGATATGGGAAAAATTATTCCTATTTCTAATAGCTTAATGACCTCTTTCTTAACAATTAACGCAAATTCGGGTTGAGGCGGCGTTGCGGTTGAATACAAGGCTTAGCATCTTCCTTCGAAATTATCTTATGAGCGCAAATCTCGGGCTAATACCTCGAATATCGGCAATCGTCCATCCAAAAGCTTTCTTATGCTTTTTCAACATTCTAAGCAGCTTGATCTTCTTGTTGCTCGGTTAAAGCTGATGAAATAATAATCGGTAATAGATTATCAGTTTCAAGAAAAGCATATTTCAGATTTAAAGGTAACGGTTTCAATTCCAGATTCTTCGTCGGATCTTCTATTGACGATTTAAGAATTGGTCCTTCTAGTTCTAATTCCAAATACTTATGCCATGGTGGCTTAAAGGTAAAACTTTACGTATCTAAAGAAAGAATTATCTCTTTCATTTCAATGTCTTCCTCATCTTCTTTATAGATAGAGCGAGTTAAGCATTCTTCTAATCTGTCTTCAAAAGTTGGTAATCGATTATCGTGAAACGTAATGAATATCTTCTATAAAAGAACACGATTACGATGATGGATGATTCATAGCTTTGAAAATATTGAAAGCAACTTCATCTTTATTGACTCTCAAAATTAATTCTCCTTTCTACGAACATCGATTAAAGTTCTTCCTGTAGCTAGAAATGGGCGACCTAGAATAAGAGGTGTTGAATAACCATCTTCCATTTCCATAACTACAAAGTCTCTTTGGAAAATAGAATTTGTCTACTTTAACCAATACGTCCTTAATAATTCCTTTAGGGTACTTAATCGATCTATCTGCCATTTGTAGAGTCATTTCGGTCTTAGTAAGCTTTCCTATGCCTAGCTTTTTATAATCCTCATAAGACATTAGATTTATACTTGCTCTAGATCACATAAGACCTTCTTAAAACAGAAATCCTCCAATTTCACACGGAATGGTAAAACTACCAGATCTTTCAGTTTAGGTGGTAACTTATCTTTTTAAAACTACGGAACATTCTTCATTTAGGCATATATTCTCATATTCCTCTAATTTTTCTTGTTTGTGAAATTTCTTTCGAAATTTTCCATAGGCGAGTATATTAATCGAGCTTTCAATAATGAGGATATTAACTTGAATATGACGAAAAGTGTCAAGAAACGAGCATACTTCTTATCGCTTTTGCCTTTTGATTTGATCTTTAGGAGGGTAAGGTAAAGATTCTAAATCTATGACCTTTGGCTCCTTTGTCGATTTCTCTTTTCCTTTTTCCTTAAACCTCCGAGTATTACTCGATTGCCATGTTTCGTGCTCTTGAATTTTTCTTTTAAATTGTTCCTGAATCAATCTCTACTTTAGATTCCTTGATTCTTCCTGTTTTTCATCCTTGTTTTCATTATCTTCCATTCTAACATGTTCCTTAAATAAAGTCCTTAAATCTTTATCCACGGGATCTTTCGAAATCCTAGGATTTTTACCCAATTTTCCCTTTCACTTTCAGGTTCGAACTTTTATTTCTTTTCAAGAAATTTTCTATAATTTCTTCTTCCTCATCTCAGAAATTCAAGTTCATCTTTAGTTTTATCATTCTTACCATCTAAGTCATCTTCTACTTCATTATTCCCAAAGTTTTCAACTCCATTACATCCACTTGAGCTTCCTACTTCTCGTAACTACAACATTTACCTTTCTTGGGTTCCTTTCGGTGTTACTTGGTAATCCTCACTGGGGAGTCTGCTTTGTTATTACGTTCACCTTCCCTACTCAAATGATCTTCCATATTCCTTAATGAGGCTTCTATCGTTCTCATCCTGGTATCATGTCCACTCATAGATGTTTTCATTGAACTCATGTCCTTAGTGATGTACCAATAGAAGTCACCATCGCTTTCTATATTTTTAGCTTGAGTAGATACTACACCCATCATATTTTCCATTAGTTTTTCCCATTTTTCAACTCCTTCTGCAGTGAGTTGAATTTTGAGTAACTGGTATACTTTGAGTGGTATGTTGAGGATAGGATCTAGGTAATGATTGTAAATTCTGATTAGACGTGTTTTCTTGATAAACTTGATTATTATTCATGTTCCGATATGGAATCGGATACGGCGGTTGTCCTTGCTTACTAGGGTTTTCAGACCATCGATAAGTAGGGTGATCTCTTCTAATAGCATTAAACGAGTTTGAGTAAGCATTGTTTAAATTCCTATGCTGCTGAAGAAAACTCACCTCCTCTCTTGAGTATCCTGTTGGTTCTTCAATCCCTAATGGCATATTATCCTGATTCGAGTATTCAGTTGGTGTACTATTTTCTGAACTTTGGTTCTTATTCTGTTGTAAACCATCAAATTTCCTACTCAAATTTTCTAAATGTGCTAGAACTTCCGTATTAGACGTACATTCTCCTGCAAAAGCTACTTTTCTGGTGCTAGAACCGGTTTCCCACATTCTGTTATTTTTGGAAATCTTTTCTATAGCATCGTAAAGCTGCTTGAGCTTCACTCATCATTAATCGAACCACCACATGCATGATCTACATCAAGACGTGAATCTTTTCTTAATTTACTGACGAAAAAGTTGAATTTGCATATCTAAGGAATAACCATGGTCGGGACAAGCTCTTGCACGCTTTTTAAATCTTTCCTGGCATTCCCGAGCGTTTCTTGAGATCCTTGTCTAAAGTTAGCAACCTCGACTTTTAATTCCAAATTCCGTCCAGGAGTGAAATATTGTTTCAGAAATTCAGTTTGAATCTCCTCCCAACTTGTAAGTGAATGATGTGGAAGAGACATAAACCAATCTCGGGCTCGTCCTTTTTAGAGAAAAAAAAAACATAGTCATCCTTGTTAATTCCTTGTGAGCACCTTGACTTTTGGTCAGATTGCACGCTTCTTCAAAAGATAGAGATGATGATGCGGATCTTCATCATCTTCTCCTAGGAATTGGGCTCTTGCGTCAATTAAACCAAAAAGATGAGATTTAATCTCGAAATTATTCGCTCCTTCATTAGGTAAAAGTATGGGATTATTAGTCTGATTTCTTCTTATGGTTTGGTCACAGATAGGCCTTGGGTTTACTGGGTTGTTACGATTATTCTGGTTCCGATTTTGATTATTTCTATTATTATTATTATTTTGATTATTAAGGTTAACGGGGTTTTGTCCATGCCTAGAGCATGTTCCACTTTTGTTCGGTGTTTCATCACCGATTTGACCATTCTCGTATTTACTTTGAAGATGATTCGTCAGATTTCCCGACTAGTATGACCACGTTTTCTCTCTACTCTTAACTGCCTTTCGTAAGTGTTTATGTCAGGCTTATAAGGAGTGAGTGGGGCCTTACCACTTCTGGTCATCAACTAACGAAAATAGAAAATAACACGAAATTAATAGTAGTAAAAAAATGGTAACTTACCTATAAGGTAAGTACCGACGAAAATAAAAATAGAAATGAGATAAGAAAAGTGTTGACTTATTCTCGAGAATTTTGAGCTAATACAAGTAGTAACCATAGACACAAAAAAGAAGTTAGCGTGTTCCCGGCAACGGCGCCAGAAAAGTCGACGTGGCCTTTTCTAGTGCTAATACTAGTCCTTAACCGACGATGTATCGGGTCAAATCAGTAGTGCTAGTATGGTGAGTCGAGTATCGTATCCTCGAGGAACTTAGTAATTCTTCTAAGTGTGGTTAAACACCAAAGAGTCATTATTAACTCGATCTAAATCTCGGTTTATAACACGGATCACTATTATTCTAGTCAACATAAAATAAATACGTAATTTAAAAGTTATTCTAATATAATATATATAGATATATAAATATATATAGATGTACATAAATTGCAAAGTATATATATAGATATAAATATATAGATGCCAAATATATTATTAGAGAACTAGCCAAAGTTTATATAATTGATTTATACGATCTTTTCAGTGAATGGAATGTGCTCGATCTTTCCTTTTATATTAAGTTCAATTGAGTAAATGAAACGGTGCACTCCTGAGGTTAACAATTCCTCCTTACATAAGCTGCGTCTAAATTGTCATATGTCCATTGTCATCACCAAGATCCACAATCTATTACGGTTTTTCGAGCGGTGTCCCGAGTACGATTCTACCTTTGAGTAAAAGGAGTCATTCCGTTCGTCAAGCGGTCAATTTTATTTAAAGGCTCCGGTTGTCAAGGCCGGACGATTCAACTTTCTCGGTTTAAGTTTCAATTAAACTGATGATTTAACATTATTACGATCTCGAGTACAAATTTCAATAAGATTCATCTTTTTAGGACAAATCTGCCCCCGGGTAGGAAACTGGGTTCCGTTGTCACGTTATTCACTCGGCCAATTTTACCCTCCGGTTTTTCTATTAACGAGTTCATAACCTAACTACTGAGCGTCAATTCATAATTAGATTATGAATTCTTTCGAATCAAACTTTATCAATAGAAAAAGATTCAATTAACTCAATTTTAGTCAATTTTACTTAGACAACATTCCTCTACCGAAAAGATCGAAATAAAACGATTACATAACTTTGGCTAGTTATTAGATTTAGCCTACTAACATTATACGAAATTAAAAACAAACATAACAAACATAAATACTTTAGAAATTTTACCCGATTACAACAGTTGAATCAGAAGCTGTATTCTTCCGGATGCTACAACGACTTCAACAACATTGATCTTCTGATAATTTCTCGAGCATTATACGATACTACTTTATTTATGGCATAAGGCCTATATACATACCTACTACTAATAAAAAGAGGTAAAGAAAATATATTTGGTACCCCCCTATGTGCCTGCAATCTTTCGCTTCTGTTTATAGGCGATTTTTCCAAGCGGATCGATCCGAGAAAGGGCCGGATCGATCCGGGAACAAAAATCTTATCCCTGGATTTTTCTCTGCAGGGCCACATCTTTGGGTAATCATCATGTCTCTTCGGATCGATCCGAGGTAATTCGGATCGATCCGGATAGATTTTTTCCAAACTTGATCTCAAACTTGATAAAATCATAACTTGAGCTATGGATCTCCAAATGACATAATTCAAGATGCGTTGGAAAGCTCTTGAGAAGATCTACAACTTCCTGAAGGACTTTTCTTCAGAAAATGCCTTTTTGATGGGACATTTGTTCGTCGAAAATATAACTTGATACGGTGTCACGAACCATTGATCCACTTGAACTTTAAAACTCGTGGCACTTCCTTAATTCCTTCAAAAGATATGATTTTACTCCAAAAAGTGTCGTCACTCGGGGTCTTGGTTTACCTAAGATCGTAAATAAAATACCAAAAATACCACGTGAATCGACACGACACTCCGGTTATTAACCCGGTACAAAATTTATAACTTTTTATCATTTTTACTTGATTTTTATAGTATTTAGATTTATTCATAACTATTAATATTTTATAAGATTATCGTTATAATTACTTATATTTTATATAAAAAGAGTCGATAATGTATATAAAACATCGTAATTTTTATCATATAAATGTTATACATCAACACCCTTCTTGATACACGAACCTCCTCGATATGCAGCACCAAGAAAAACTTAGAGTTTTTCTTCTTCTAAAACCCTAGACAAGAGAAACTAATTTTTCTCTACTTTTTCATCATAGTGGTCGAAATTTGCCTTGCCCTTAAGACTTGGGAGAACTCTCTTTATATAGGAGAGTAATCCTTGTCCTCCAAGGATTAAATAATTAAGAGATAATTATTCCATTAATCCTTTATTCCAAATAAAAGATAAATAAAATGATTATCCCAAACAAATTAGGATAAATCATATTATTATCTAATATTCCATGAATTATCAATTAACAAATAAAAGATAAATCACATGTCAAATAATTATCCAAGAAAACTAATTTCTCTCTAATTAATTAACACATAGGCGCCACCTTTAGGGTCAAAAAGCCCACATAAAATGTCTTTTATGTGTATTATATTATTTAGCCCAACTAAATAATATCCATGCATATCAATTAATTAGCCCAGCCAATTAATTACCACTGAGGCCCAAATAACAAGATTATTAGTCCAAATTACGAAAGCCACATCGGGACCATGGACTATAACAATAGCTCAATAATTAATTATTCATCGAATGAATAAGTACATTAATTATTAATTCGGGATTACGCCACCATAAACCCGGCCCGAACTCTACCGATTATAGATGTATACTTATACTCAACCCATAGAGTGAATAAGCGTCCATTGATATAATCACTACATACGGATTAACCCTCCATAGATCGTCCCATTACGAGTGGGAAGTCTCCGTGAACCCGACTTCAGAATATCTTATCCTTATTTACCATTAACCCCGATGATCAATTAGTATGCATATCGACTAGTAGCTAATTAGTCAAATCTGCGAAACTCCGGGATCGATCACTTTCTTAGGGCTAACAAATAAGGGATTTGTCTCTCTACTTCCCGCGAGGAAGGAATGGATTCCATGTCTGTGAAAATCGAGAACTACTCACTCATCCGGAGATAGTGCCAATGAGAAGTGGCTTGGAACACATATTAAAGTGAACCGTAACTAACACATCAAACACTACCCGGGACAAGCAAAGATCCTGTGATCACCTCAGATTAAGGTTGAACCATATATGATCATCTAATGATTTAATAAGATTCATCGATTACGGAATTATACCAAGAAATACATTAAATCGGTCCAAATCCTATATGAATGCCATCATATATAAATGCCCCACGTAGGTACCCTCTACCGACAGTCCGGATAAGACTATCACACCCTAAGGTGTTCTGGACGCATTATTGGTGTTTTAATCAAGAGACCCTAAACTTTGATTAAGTTCACCACGGACTAATAGTTTAAGTATATCACCACTAACTCAATCCTCACGTACATGCCATGCACTGAGTTAAGCGGTTACATACAGATATACTTAGGGTTTGCAGCAGTGTATTACTTTACAAGCACAAAGCAAGTAATAAGGTGAGATAAATTCTGTCATCCATTATCAAAAACAATTACACAAATTGTCTTTCGGGCACTACACCTAACAATCTCCCACTTGCATGAAATGACAAGCAACGATTGTTTTAGAGCACACCCTTTCTCATCTTATTCACAACACTCTCCCACTTGCTCTAAAAGCGGATGAGACATATCCATCAATGCCGTACCCTCCAAGCACTCGACTTGGTACAATCGATTAGCTAGGTTGTCGACTTGAGACGATCTTTAGGATTGAAACGTGGCAGGTCCTTCCAATCAAAGCGGTACTCTCTCTCAATATGCTTTTGACTCCTTATGACCGAGAAGATCCTTCTAAGCTATCTCTTCACTATTTTCACGATGAAGTGATATCGGCTTATCGGACACGGGAATTACTTCCGGACCAAAAGGAAATTCTAAGCACTATGAGTAAACACTTGAGCCGAGATCAACTTAATGATCATCCTTAATGCCTACAAGTCGAATCGGTGTAGTCAACCATATTCAAGTTTGCACTGAATATACAAGCATATTATTCCTCGTTCTTCAAAGATACTTGAGGACGTACTAAAATGCTTTTCAATGCACGAATCCGAGATTCGACTACTATTGACTTGTGATAACCTCGACTTGCCGTTATCCAAGAGAGACTCTATCCCATTTTCTCTTTATCCGGAGATTTAGAGAATCATTCCTGAGATGTAAGGTAGGACTACTCGTTGAATGTTGCATACGTATATGCATGATCATCTTAACCAATAAGACGGATGGGATAGCCAATGACTCATTCTTGTGAATTTGACCAAATCAAATTCTTAGAATATAGTCCAATTCTCTCATCCAGAGAATCTTGGCGCGTCAGTTTCCAACTTCAGATAGCACACCCATGTTGTTTCCAACCGTTTTAGTGTTATCATTTATGAACACTAATACTACTACTACATTACCAATATTGATATCCGATCTACTTAAAAACTTATCAATATTTTGGTCAAGTCCACATATTTTAAAACATGTGACTTTTAAATGACCGAGAGGTTCTCTTAAATCCACAAAGGATATAAGCCATGGCAGAGCCTCCTACCAAAGGTTCTTTACGAATGAATTAAGATATCGTTAGTCTCGCAAAAAGGTCTTGGGAATCACCCCTATCTTCTGCTTTGTAACGAATCCGTTATTCATTCTTAGCTAAAACCCTTCCGTTCTGAATGAATTCAGATTCCGTTGTTCGGCAAGAAAGTCTCAGGGAATCACTCCTATTTTCTGCTTTCTAACGAAATCTAGCAAGACTGAGTGGTGAGAGAGTTCAAGGTCTGGTTAACTCTCTACTTGTCAGGGAATCACCCCTATACCACTCAACTTTGCGCTGAAAGTTTAAACTTTCCTATTCATTCGTCTCTTTTCCGTGTAGATCCAATTGCTCCCACTGGGCCTGAGACACTCAGGTGGTTCTACAAGAGGCTGAACAGAACTGGAGTACCAAAACTCCATTTACAGGGTTAAGGCTAACAAAACAACCTCTATGATCAAAATCCTATACAGCCCACTAAGAGCCATAGGTTATCAATCACCCCAGCAGACCGTAAAGTCCACAAAACTACAATAGGTCAATGGTTAAACCATACTCCCACTGCGTGGTGGATTGACATCCTGATCTAGTAGTATTTATCAGTGTAATCACCAACAACTAATGTTGGACGTGGTCTGATTAAATCAGATAGTAACTACATTTGGGTAACCGTACTCCAAGGTTTAAGGCTGTTTCTTATAGATTCTATTAGAAGGTTTGTGACAGTTCAACCATCACTTTCTGATCTCAAGAATCTTATAATCAACCTTCACTCGTCTCATTAAGATATTTCACGAACAGTCACAATCTGAACGTATGCGCAAAATCCCCAGTCCTACCTTCAAGCATTAAATGCTAAATGCCTACATTTACGGAAGTGGTGTGAACCGAATTCACTCATTATCCATAAATTCACTGGCATCTTCTAGGTAGACTTCTCAGTTTACATAATAATGTTAACCGTTATTTTGCAACCAATTATCTTAATCGAGTTTAACAGTGTATTGTAGCACATTAATAACTATATCAGGAAAGTCTTTGGTTTCTTCCTCAGTGAGAAACATTCCACTAGGAGGCAGGCCGAGCATCAGTCCCAAGACTATGCGATAGCTTATTTCTGAGCATGGAATACTCTATTCTCTGCTAAAATCAGAGACTCCTCCTCGTATCCTTTTGATAAACTAAATCACGTTTCGAGTAGTTATCAGACAAAATGTCACCACTCAAAAACTCCGACTAGCTTGTATCTCTCACTAAACCTCGAAGGTCATGGTGAACAAGCTATGTTACCCCTTCAAATCTATTACCCTTTCCCGATTGAAAAGAAACTTAGTCATTTTTCCTTTGAGATAGTGTTCCTAGACTGGGAGATAGGAATCACCCTTAGCCAGTCGTCAGGTCTTATCTCTAGGATATATGCACTAATTAATAGATATTGAAAGGTCGCTTATCTTAATACGGAAACCTTTTACCTTTAATAGTTTTAGCTGTGTTATACTTATTCAAATTTTCTTAGTGGTTCGACTTTATCAAACAAAAGTCCGAGTCTTGGATTCGTACTACAAATGTCATATTCACTTTCTATGAGGCAACAATATATCGAGTTGAAAGTGAATCCATTTGTTTCAACGAATCAGATGAAAAAATAAATTTTTCTGTGATATTCAAGGATAGAATCCAAATTCATTTCTTTATATCACTCCCACTATTGTAGCTGAAATTACTGCCCGTTGTTACTCTATTAATCGTTAATGCACAGCTTCCTTGTTCTTCCAAAGAACTAAGCTACCGATTCAAGTTACTCGGTTAAGAAAGTCGCTAAGGATTCATTGGTTAGTGATCTGAAATCACTTTCCTTATCCTATACTTTCTTTAATTAATATTTCGGTTTAGCCTTAAAACTTTAGTTAAGATGATTAACACTTATAGACATTCTTTCCCATTCTTAACTTTCCTTAAAAGGAAACAGCTTCTTGAACTAGCGCTTCTTTAGAGTAGACACTACTCGTGAACCGTGTGGGATGTCTAATGAAAGTGTTACCCGTGGGACAAATTTTCTAATAAATTAGAAAAACATAGGATAAAAGCTCCCACTAGTTTATCGGTTCCAAATACCGTCTAACTAGCGACACTTTAACTTATGATTCTCCAATTTTTAGAAAATTTCTCGTGTAGACACAATTAAAATTCACTAGAAGAATTTTATCGTCCCAATCATCTTTCAAACTAATTACAGTCGTCTCTCGATCAACACGATTGACAAGAGTGACATCCTTATTTACGTCACTTAAGTCTTGAAGGCTCAAGAGAAATATCTCTTCCAAAAATTAATTGCATTTAAGATTAATAAGCACAACGTTCTAGTTACTTACCACTTTTTAACGAAGTCATTACTAGTCAATTTTACACTAGCAGTCTAGCACCTTAGAGAGATATATATAACAGTTGTAAATAAAATTGACAGAAAATAAATCCAAATCATACACTACTAAAATTTTAGGAACATAAACTAAGTACTTATAGTCTATCCTACCGTTCCAAGGATTTAATCTAATGCCTCAAAGTGCACCTTAGGGTAGGTCAAAGAGGTTTCGATTAATATTGAAGATCGATTGAGAATCGAACATATCATTTGTGATCGTCAATCACCTTTCCTTTTTCAGCCAAGGTACTACCAAAAATACCTTTTATGAGTGTGACCTCACTGTCTCAGATTTTTAGGTAGACCCGAGTGTGTGCCGCCTTAGGGTCGGTCGGTGACCAGACGTGTACCCAAAATCCTATCCTTTAGGAGACCAAGCCTTGAATTTTGATAGCGGTGAAGGCCTTCCTTAGGGAGGCCGGTCCCAGGCCGGCACGAGGCGTCACCATTCTCTCACGTTGCTTGTGTCAACAGTAGAGGCCGTGGGGTCGGTTGTCGCCTCTCCCGCTCCCACTCAATATTTTGAAAAAGTGGTGGGTTTACTGATCACGTTTTTGGACTTGATGTTACATTAAGGAACAATAAATCATAGGCCCGAATGTTGTCGGTTATGTGGGCTAGCCCACCCGACCTATTCGTTAGAACATATATGGCCGTCGGACGGGTCAAGGCTAGGAGAGGTCCGTTGAGCCGTAGTGGCTCTTCGGATGGCTCAGTATTGCCAGACCCCCGTGCAAACGCCACACGTGAAGGGTGAAGTCGATTGAGCCGTAGCTACTGTTGACCACCCAACCGTGGTTAAACCACTTTCGAACCTGTTTGCCCGTGATTATCCAATCCTTAAACATCAAACTTTCACGTAGACACTACGGAACAAAAACGTAATCTCGTCTTAGGTAATGTGGAATTCACCGAGAATCCAACACCTTAACCACGTGGTTTCGGGATTTTACTCCTTATGCTTTCGTAGTGTGGGATTCACCGAGAATCCATCACCCAACCTCGACGATTGAAAAAACCCGTGTTCCTCGGTTTTTACCCTAATTAGTTTCTAATTAATATCAAACAATTAATTAAAACTAATCGTGTGTTTTATACATGCCTAACTAATTCCTCGAATTAATTTCTACATGGATGCATATGGAGTGGAATTCATGATATGATGCATGTCATGGCAATTTTCCGGTTCTACTCATACAATCTACACATGTATACTAGTGCGGAAAATAAACACCGAGATGGACCGTTGGCACCCCCGTAACTAATCTATTCGAAAATAAATTAAAACCCTAATCTGCAGCTGTTGAGAATCTTCGACGATCGGTATATCAAACGAACTTGGATCGGGACGAAACTTTCCAGATCTGATCTTCATTCTTCGGACTTCAAGATGGACGGTCGGATCGAAGCTTTGACTTGTCAATCTTCCTCAGTGAGCCGCCCAACTTGCTGCTGAAACAGACTCTTACAGCAGCGCCTCATTGACTTCCCGAGGCCGATTGGGGATCTAGATAAATCCCGATCGTCTTGAAAATTTTATCTTACGTCAAAAACTCCATGATATGCGATCTGACCGGTCGGATTTTAATTTGAACGGTCCAATTGTTCCCAGAAAATCGAAGAATTCACAGTTAGGGTTTCTGTGAATCCTGCGTTTTTCTGTTACAGCAGCCACTTCGCCTCAACGAACGGAAACCCAAACGGACTCTGATTGACACCAAAATTTGTGGGATTGTTCATCAACTTCTAATATTAATTCTGACCGGAGGGATCTTCGTTTTAACGGCTCAAACAACGGAAAAAACGAAAACACTATACAGCTACTAAACAGATCTATTTACAGGAAATTAAACTTGCAATAATAAATAAATTACATAATTTCCTATACTCATATGAACGAATTTTCATCGTTTATATGAGTTTACAATAGATCTAACGGGAAAACGGTGCCAACCCAATCCATCTCTTCAACCATAGCAATTTTAATCATAATCAATGCATAATTATAAGTAAAAATTACCTACATGCAATTCCACTCCTTTAAATCGTTTAACTATGACTATGACTATATAAATCGTGGAACCTGTCTCTGATACCACATGAAGGATGCAGGTTCTTAGATCTAAACGAGTTAGATCTACGCGCAGCGGATGGATCACGACTTATACACCCTTCTTGATACACGAACCTCCTCGATATGCAGCACCAAGAAAAACTTAGAGTTTTTCTTCTTCTAAAACCCTAGACAAGAGAAACTAATTTTTCTCTACTTTTTCATCATAGTGGTCGAAATTTGCCTTGTCCTTAAGACTTAGGAGAACTCTCTTTATATAGGAGAGTAATCTTTGTCCTCCAAGGATTAAATAATTAAGAGATAATTATTCCATTAATCCTTTATTCCAAATAAAAGATAAATAAAATGATTATCCCAAACAAATTAGGATAAATCATATTATTATGTAATATTCCATGAATTATCAATTAACAAATAAAAGATAAATCACATGTCAAATAATTATCCAAGAAAACTAATTTCTCTCTAATTAATTAACACATAGGCGCCACCTTTAGGTCAAAAAGCCCATAAAATGTCTTTTATGTGTATTATATTATTTAGCCCAACTAAATAATATCCATGCATATCAATTAATTAGCCCAAACCAATTAATTATCAATGAGGCCCAAATAACAAGATTATTAGTCCGAATTACGAAGCCACATCGGGGACCATGGACCTATAACCGTGAGTAGCTCCAATAATTAATTATTCATCGAATCGAATAAGTACATTATTTATTAATTCGGGATTACGCCACCATAAACCCGGCCCAACTCTACCGATTATAGATGTATACTTATACTCAACCCATGTAGAGTGAATAAGCGTCCATTGATATAATCACTACATACGGATTAACCCTCCATAGATCGTCCCATTCTCGTGGGAAGTCTCCGTGAACCCGACTTCGAATATCTTATCCTTATTTACCATTAACCCCTCGATGATCAATTAGTATGCATATCCGACTAGTAGCTAATTAGTCAAATGCGAAACTCCCGGGATCGATCACTTTCTTAGGGCTAACAAATAAGGATCGTCTCTACTTCCCGCAGGAAGGAATGGATTCCATGTCTCAGTGAAAATCGAACTACTCACTCATCCTGAGATAGTGCCAATGAGAAGTGGCTTGGAACACATATTAAAGTGAACCGTAACTAACACATCAAACACTACCCGGGACAAGCAAAGATCCTGTGATCACCTCGAGATTAAGGTTGAACCATATATGATCATCTAATGATTTAATAAGATTCATCGATTACGGAATTATACCAAGAAATACAGATTAAATCGGTCCAAATCCTCCTATATGAATGCCATCATATATAAATGCCCCACGTAGTACCTCTCTACCGACAAATCCGGATAAGACTATCACACCCTAAGGTGTTAGGGCGCATTATTGGTGTTTTAATCAAGAGACCCTAAACTTTGATTAAGTTCACCACGGACTAACAGCTTTAAGTATATCACCACTAACTCAATCCTCACGCATACATGCCATGCACCTTTGAGTTAAGCGTTACATACGATATACTTAGGGTTTGCGTTGATGTATTACTTTACAAGCACAAAGCAAGTAATAAGGTGAGATAAATTCATCATCCATTATCAAAAACAATTACACAAATTGTCTTTCGGGCACTACACCTAACAGTATTAGATACTCAGTAGTGTATGTGTGTGATTTTAGTTGCTAGATTCATTAGGTTGATGTGTATAGTAAACTAAATGCAGAATGTAAGTCTGAGAAAGTAAGTAGGCGATTTTATAGTGGTTCCAGGTGGTGTAATCTGTCACCCACTCTTCTCCGTGATGTTGGAGGTAATTCACTAGAGATCTTTGATGTAGCTGTTACAAAGATTCCTAAGTTGCTTGTCCTTCACCAATAACTATGGCTTCACAAACTGAACACTTGAACCGGTAGAATTGTTTGCTCCAAAGTCTTCCACTGTCCTTGAAGGGTAGGATTGCCTCTTCACCACTCCACCACAAACAACAGTCTTTCACACCCAACAAATGCTTCACTGTTTTCAGCAGGTTCTTTGTAAAATAAAGATTGAATCAAGTAAATGATTTAGTTGCAGCAGCTTGATTAGGATGATATAATCAGCAGCTTGCAGTCTTCAAGTGTGTAAGCTTGATGTAGCTTGAATACAGAATACACTTGAAGATTTTCTCTGGATCTGTAGCTTTAAGCTCAGTAGGTTCAGCAGGGTGTTTTTGTAGCTCAGAATTTTCACTTATATTTTTCTCTTAAAGTTCATCATCTTTTTCTGAGTTGAAAGTCCTCTATTTATAGGTAGGAGTGCATGTGACTTGTATTTGAAATTCAAATATGACCGTTCCTGGTATTGTCCCATTTGACTTGCTTTCATGTCACTATTCATGGGGTCGACAATCGCTCGAATCCTTTTTGACGAATGCGATCATCCCACCATTTGACTTAAAACCATTGGATAAAGTCCTGAATCATCCTAACGTCTTTTTAATCTCACCATTGATTTGTTTGATAAATCGAGAGGTAGTTGGTCATCCTTATCCATGTAATCTTCCAATGTAATCTTGAATTAATCGAGGTATGTATATCAATGAGGTTCATCAGTCATTGAAATACCTATCGATCTATTGAACTAAAATTTGTTGTGTTTAAGACACAATGCAGCAGACTTCTTTTATCTAACTTTTATTTGTGAAGTTAGATTACACCTTTTTGCAGATAACTAAGTTCCAATCAACATCCAACTTAAGGAACTTAGACCTTCTACACAAGGTATATGTAATCAGTTTAGGTCATCACAGACTTGCCTAAATTATTATTCCATATCCTTGACTTTAATTACTAAGTTTGATCCCTTAGCCTTCATTAACTGAGTTTGAGCCCTCAGCCTTCAGTCTTCAGTAGGTTCCTGATAAGTCTACTGACCTAACTACCCTACTGACCAAGACTAGTCTGCTGAACTAAGTCAGCTGACCTTTACAGCGCTTGTTTGATCAAACCTATACAAAGATCAAACTCTAATAAGCCTATACATTTGATCTAGACATCTTTTTTCCTTTGCACTATAACAGTTAGTCTGGCACTCATCACTAAAACTTAGAAATAAGTCCAACAATTTCCTCCTTTTTGGTGATGATGCCACTACCCTCACCTAACAGCAAAGCAAAAAGATTTAAAACAAAAACAGAACAAATTTAGTCATCTCTCATTATAAACATTTGTTCAAAGATTATTACAGTCTAGCATCAACAAAAATAAAACAGATAAGTATGCTGATCTACTGTCTTCTTTCCCTTTCCTCTCTTGCTTTTTCAACTTGTTCTTGATAAGCTCTTATTTCTTCTATCATCTCTCTCATCCACTCATTTTCAATCGTGAGTGAAGTCAATGTAGAATTCACTTCCTTCCATCACTTCCATGCTTGGTAGGATGAGATTGATTTGATTGACTCAAATCCCATTCTCATGTAAAGTTCTTTGAATTCATTAAGTGAGTCCTTAGCTTTTGTGATAGGCAAACTCCTTTCACCTCTACCACTTCTTCCACCTCTTCCACTTCTTCCACCTCTGTAACTTGCCCTCAAGGCTCTAACCCTTGCTTCCCAAAACTTCAATCCCAAGAATGAGTTTAAACCTTCATGAAATCCCTTGTCATGATAAGGTTTCCTTTTATTGTAGTACTCCTTCTTGTATTGTTTGAGGAGATCATCAGTAAGTTGAACTCTGCCAGGTGCAGGTTCCCTGAATGCATTTGTTTCATTCTCCCATCTTTTCTGTGCAAAAATTATGGCAGCCTCTTTTGCTACTGCTGTTTGGCCCTCTTCCCCCTTAGTGACATCATCAACAAATGGGACAGCAGGCCATGAACACTCTCCTGTGAGATAACCAGATTACTCAGTTGTCCTTCCATAATTTCAGTTCTTGTGTCAACTGCAGTAATCCTTGATTGCAAAGTTTGCTCCAGTAGATTGATCCTCTCAGTAAGCTTAGGATCCAATCCAAAGAGTTGAGATGTTCCAAAGACCTCAAGAGCTTAGGTGACTCAAATAAGTTTATCAAGTTTTTGATGGATAGATGCAAGTTGGTCTTTCAAAAACTTTTCCTTCAGTGTATTTCTTTGCCTGATTCCCCTCACATCTAGAATAAGATCATTAACAACATTTTGAGTAGATGTGAAATTTGAAGCAACTGTTTCAGTAGATTGTCTGTTGTTGTCCACTAGATTCATCAGTTCTTCAAATCTTTGTTCTTGTCTGTCAAGTTGAGTCCTTAAATGTGTTATGTCATTTCTGACAGCCCTCAACTCTTCCACAACATGTTCTGGTACTCCACCAGTCATTTCTCCAGCAACTCCATCAGCAGGCTCTTCTACATTATATTGTGCCCTTTGTCTACTGATGACCATTGCTCTGCTCATATCTCTCCCAGCAGGGTGAGGTCCTTCCTCAACCATAGCACCAAGAATATCCTCCATTATTGGATCTTGTGCAGGTTCATCAGCAACAACTTCTTCCTCAGACAATTGAAACTCTTCATCACTGTAGTCATAGTCCAACGGTTGCTCATTCTCATCAATAACAACAGACTGTTGACCATCCTTCCCTACAGTGGCCTTGACTCCAGTAGGCTCCACTACAGCAGCCTCTTCAACAACAACAGCAGAGGTTTCCTCCAAACCCAAAGATTGTTCCAACCTTTGTCCAGTGTTTGTTGTAACTCAAAGACTGCACTCTCTGTTCCAACCTTTGCTCAGTCTTCGCTTGAACCTCAAAGAACTCTGAACCTCCTGTTCCACTCTTAGAGGATTGAATACAGCCTCATTATCCACTTGGAATCCTTCAGCATGACCAATTTTTGTTAGGATAAAGGCAGTTTTGGATAATGTCCCCTCAGTGTCAATCCAGTCTTGATATTGAATTGATTCCTCTTAACTAGCACTAGGTTCACTGTGGTCTGTAACCCTCTCTTCACTTTAATCCACAGTCTGCTGATCATCAACATGCTCAGCAGGTTCTTCAACAAACATAGCATCAATCTCACCAACCATCTTATTTGCACCATCATCTATTCCTTCATTGATTTGTGCCTCAATATCATCAATGGTGAGATTTTCTAAATCCTCATTCATTTGTCCAGTCTGTTGTCTATCAGTAGACTGTCTTGTACCAGTAGACTGCCCTACATTAGGATCAATCAACATAGAAGTACCACCGGTTCCTCCTGGACCAGATGGAAAATCACCTCTAGAATCAGATGAAGATGATGAATCATCATCATCATCTCTTGGATCCTTGAACTTGATACCCTCCTCTTTCTGTTGATCTTCAAAAATATCCATCAATCTTGATTGCAGCACAGTGGTATCAATCAGATCCAACAAATTTTCAACTCCCAATTTGTCAAAAGCCCACTCCTCAAAATCAGTCATAGTTCTGCAGCTGGCTTTTGCCTCTTGTAGAAACCAAACTTCCATTGAAAATAATCAGCTACCTGCTGAAGTTTGGGATCAACAAAGTCATCCTTCTTCTTCTTCACATGTCTCTCAAAAGGCATGAAAGACCTCATGGGAGCTGTTTCAGCAGCTTGATGACCTCCAAAGGTCCCAACAAGCAAACTCAAAGTTTTTTCCACAGATGCTTCTAAGTCAGTAGGTTTCTCAAGTTGTATATTAGTCCCTACTACCTCCATCTGTACTCACACTTTCTTCCCCGACTTATATTCTCATCGCAGGTTAACAACAGATCGTTTCTTCCCCTCGAACTATTGCAGAATTGCAGGGTCTTGTACAAGTGTTTCAGCTTACCACACAGCAGATGCACTCGGTGAGTCTCATTGTGGCTCTTCAACAAGTTGCTCAACAACAACTTGGGCGGATTCGTAAGGCTCAAGATCCTTAGCGGTGAGGATTCGTAGCTTCAAAGAGATTGCTCAACAACAACCTCTACATCCTCAGTAGGCTTTATAATGGTTATAGGTTCAGCCTCAATAGCCTCTCCTGGCTTCTTCTTCTACTTCTTCTTCTTCCTGTTCTCTTTGAGCCTCCAAAACTTTCAATTGTTTCCCCTTTCCATGTTTCTTTTTGTGGATAATCTCCTTCATTCTCTTGGAAAGTGGCTCATCATCAATTTCAATTGCAGTAGACTTTCTCTTTCTACTGGCTTCTTTCTGTTGTTCCTTCAAAATCTCAACAACAGTTTTCCTAGCAGCCCATAGCGAGGTCAAGAACGCAACTTCACCGGACCTCAAGAGACTCAAAGCAGATCAGGTCGTTAGCTTCCTTGTTTTCTTAGGCTTTAACACCTCTGTTATCTTCCTTGTGTCGTGACAGCCTTTCTCTTCTCAAAGAGTCTTCTTTGGTGCAAAGAGGTTGATGACAGCTTTTCTTAGTAGTTTGCTTGACTCCACTCACCACCAAGATCACCATCATCTCCATCACTATCATTATCGTTAGCCTCAAAGAATACATTCTTCATCATCATCCGGACCAGGATAAGATAGTCAATCTCCTTCTTGTATCTGGATTGGTTTATTTTCTCAAAAGCCACATCAGAATTTCCAAATGATTCAAAGGGCTCAACCATTAATCCTAAGGGTAAGGCCTTGGATTTCCTTTTCCTCTCCTCTCTTCTTCTTTGGCTACTTTCTTCATGTAGTGGATAAAGTATCCAGCCCAATCAAATTTCATACTTCGGCAGATAATCATCAGTAGCTCTATCTTAGGACCTGATAGAGTGTCCATACTTCCAACCAGCCCTAATATGTTCTTAGCAATGATCTTGCTCAGCAGGTTGTACTCATACCCAATGTGTTTCACATTGATACCTGGAACTGATTTGGTGGCTTCATTGGTCTTGATTTTGTCAACAAAATCCATCTTTGACAACCCCATTTCCTCAGGATTTACAAGAGCATCTATTACTTCTTCAAAGCCAAAAACCTCCCTCAGCAGGTTTGAGGAGACTTCAATTTCTTGAGCATTTACAGTTGTTTTGAATGCTTCTCTTCCTTCCTTTATCACAATATTCTGCCAAAAACTGACAACATTTGTGTAAGAGATTGTTTCCAATCTTATGTTCAGTACATTCTCCAAGCCTTCATATCTCCTTATTCTTCGACCAATGTTAATAGCTAACTCTGTTTTATTAGAATCAACAACAAAACCTCTCACACTTTGGCTTGTTCCAATTTGAACATCAATCTTTTCCGCCATTGTAAAAGGAAAAAGATGAAGAAGATAGCTTGTAAATCTGTGTTCACACAGTATAAAAACAGAGATATAAACAGATTTGTAGTAGAGTGTTTCTTCTGTGTATAGGTCTATATATTTATAGACAGAGTGTGGTTGTAACTGTCAGTGCACGTACATCCACATTAACCACGATTAATTTGAGTGACTGCTAACTTGACACGTGTCCCATTACTTCTCCATAATGTTTGTAACCGTTGGATCGTGTTAACTTTGGTTATAAAGGATAAAATAAATATCCCGCCAATCGGCCTTTTGACTTTAATAAGTTTGACTGTGTAACTCATTATTCAAATGACTTGTCATCAAGAGGTTGGCTCAAGAAATTTCTTGAGAAAGATGCTTCAAAGAAATCTCTTGGCAGGTAACTCTGCTGATTTTGATTCCTTCTTGTTTTGTTCAATTGATAATACAAGATGAAGTTTAATACCAATGACCGATCATCAAGTGAGCTCACCCAACATGACAAAGACCAATCCCTTGGCAACCTCATTTGCTCAATTGTCCAAACATAAGTACATGGAATTGTTGATACCAATGACTAATCTTCTAAGTGAGCTCACCCAACATAGCAAAGACTAATCCCTTGGTGAATTCCAAAGACACCGCAGATTATCACCAACTTTAATAATTCCAAGTTCAGTCCTTAGTTTAGCAAATCTTTCACTATCAAGTGGTTTAGTGAAAATGTCGGCAAGTTGATCTTCATTAGGATATACAGAACCACCACATCCTTCTTTTCAACATGATCTCTTATAAAATGATGTCTCACATCAATGTGCTTGGTTCTTGAGTGCAAGACATGATTTTCTGTGATAGCAATTGCACTTGTGTTGTCACACATTATTGGAATTTCTTTCTCCTCAATTCCATAATCCCTTAATTGTTGTCTTAGCCAAAGTACTTGTGCACAGCAACTTCCAGCAGCAATGTATTCAGCTTTAGCAGTGGAAGTTGTTATAGAATTCTGTTTCTTGCTAAACCAGGAAACCAGTCTATTTCCCATTAACCGATTGTGTTCTGTGGTGCTTTTTCTATCAATCTTGCATCCAGCATAATCAGAATCTGAGTAGGATATAACATTGAAACTTCCATCCTTGGAATACCATATCCCTACTCCCAAAGTCTCTTTTAGATACTTGAGAACTCTCTTGACTACACCTAAGTGACTTTTTTTAGGTTTAGATTGAAATCTTGCACAAACACCTACAAAGAAAGGATATATCAGTCCATGTGGCGAGAAGGTACACAGCAGATCGCCTATCATCATTCGTATAAGGTTTGATCAACATCTTTGCCTTCTTTATCTTCATCCAATCTGATATTTGTACTCATAGGAGTTGATATCCTGGTACTATTTTCCATACCAAACTTCTTCAGCAGCTCCTTGGTGTACTTGGTTTGATGAATGAAGATTCCATCTTTCATCTGTTTAACTTGCAATCCCAAAAAGTAGTTCATTTCTCCCATCATACTCATTTGGAATTTGCTTTTCATTAGATTTGCAAACTTTTCACATAGCAATTCATTTTCAGAACAAAAAATTATGTCATCAACATAAATCTGTACCAGCAGGGTACTGTCCTTCTCATTGATTCTGAAAAGAGTCTTATCAATGGTGCCTTTTGTAAAACCATTGTCCACCAAGAATTGAGATAGAGTCTCATACCATGCTCTTGGTGCTTGTTTCAAACCATAAAGTGCTTTGTTGAGTCTATACACTTTATCTTCTTGATCTTTAACTTCAAATCCAGGAGGTTGCTGAACATACACTTCCTCCTCTAGAATGCCATTCAAAAATGCACTTTTGACATCCATTTGATATACCTTGAAGTTTTTATATGCAGCATGTTCTAGGAATAATCTGATAGCTTCCAATCTTGCAACAGGTGCATAAGTTTCATCAAAATCTATTCCTTCAGATTGAGAATAGCCTTTTGCAACTAGTCTGGCCTTATTCCTTACAATGGTACCAGATTCATCCAGTTTGTTTCTGTATACCCATTTAGTGCCAATGATATTTGCATGACTAGGCCTTTTAACTAGTGTCCAAACTTGATTTCTTTCAAATTCATTTAACTCTTCTTGCATAGCAATTATCCAATCTGGATCTGAAATTCCTTCTTCAACAACTTTAGGTTCCATTTGTGATAGAAAACAAGTAAATATTGCTTCCAATTGTCTTCTAGTCCTCACACCTTGCTGTACATTGCCAATAACTTGTTCAGCAAGGTGATTCCTTAACCATTGTGGATTCTGTTTAGATTGATTCTCAGGAACCTCATCTTGATGAGGTCTGCTGCTTTTCTTCAATAGGGGGTTCAACAGATCCTAGAATTGCTTCAGTTGTTGCATCAGTAGTATCACCAGCAGGATGTTCAGCAGGGGCAGAAATCAGAAACTTTTAAGTCATTAAACCTTTCCAAAACTTCAACATAATCTGGATCAGTGACTTGTAGGTTCTCAGCAGGTTCACAACCTTCATCTTCCATACCAGTGAACTTAGGTTCATCAAACACAACATGGATAGTTTCTTCATGTTTCAGTGACCTCTTGTTCAGTACCCTGAATGCCTTGCTGACTGAAGAATATCCCAAGAAAATTCCTTCATCTGACTTTGGTTGGAATGTCTTCAAATGTTCCTTATGATTCAAGATAAAACACTTACTTCCAAATGGATGGAAATAGGATATATTAGGTTTCCTTCCATTCCAAATCTCATAAGGTGTCTTCAGCAGCTTCTTGTTCACTGAGGTTCTGTTTTGTGTATAGCATGTCAGTATTAATCGCTTTCACCAAGACCTTTCAGCAAAGAATGCTTCACAAATCATTGTCCTTCCTGCTTCTTTTAAAGTCCTTTTTCTTCTTTCAGCAACCCCATTTTGTTGAGGTGTACCAGCAGCAGCAAGTTGATGTAGTACACCATTCTATTCATAATATTCTCTTATAACTTTGTTAAGAAACTCAGTACCCTTGTCTGATCTGATTTTTACTGCTGTTAAACTTTTCTCATTTTGTAACCTCTTCAAAAGATCAGGCATCTTTTTGAGTGCTTCACTTTTTTTGTTCATAAATATCACCCAAGTGTATCTAGAGTGATCATCCACAACCACTAAGGTGTATTTCTTTCTGTAACACTTGTTGGTGTAATCGTCCAAATATATCCATATGCATCGGCTCAAGACTCTATTAGTTGATTGCTTAGTCTTTGATTTGAAGCTTGATTTAGTCTGTTTACCTTGCTGACATGCATCACATATAGTATCTTTCTTGAATGTGATCTCAGGTAAACCAATCACCAGTTTCTTCTTCATTCAACTTTTTGTGCCATAACCAATTGAGTTCTGACTTGGTATGCACAATCGCATGTATTTCTGAATCATGATGAGACCAATCCACAACATACATGTTTTGTTGTCTTCTACCAGCCAATACAACTTGATCACCTCTTTCACTAATGACAATACAATTGTTTTTGTCAAAAGTGACCTTGTATCCCATGTCACAAAATTGTCCAGTGTTTACGACTAATTTTGTGGTTTATATCGAGGTATTCCGTTACAATATCTTCCGTGTTTTTTAGTGTTTTTTTTTATAGAAAATCACTTGCTAAAAGGATAAATTGGAAGAATGGGTTTAGAATCTATTAAAGTGTGAAAATCGAGCTATTTATGTGGTTTTTATTTATTTATGTATGATTTTACACTTTGCTCGTTTCTATCGCCTTGTAGGTATGCTTGCATGTTGTGAAAGGAGCTTGAACGGTGTTTGATTGAAGATTAAAGGAAGGAGAAAGATGCAAGTTTGAGATTGGCATGAAGGTCTACATGGCTGAACTGGCGTCCGTTGCATCCGTCCAGTGGACGGGCGTTTAAAGTACTAGACGAGCGTCCACTATTCCAGACTGGCGTCCAGGAGGAGATATTTCATTCAGAGTTGTGAAAATTTCGGCGGACGAGCGTCCATTTTTGTACAGGACGGACGTCCAAGAAGACTCGGCCCGACTCGATAAATTTTACACGCACTTGGATGGGCGTCTACCTTTCTGGACGGGCGTCCAATAGCCGACTTAACCCTAGCCGCCTCAAAATACTATAAATACCAGCGTGTATTGAACCCTAATCGCACCATATCATATCATTCACTCAAAAATACACACAGCAGCCGCGTATTTCAGAGAGCAAACGAGAGATGAACTCTTCCATCCCAACAATCATGATCACCAACATGATTGTTGGCTAAGCAATTCGCGGTGGGACAACGGAGGAAACCAATCAACAACCACACCAACTAGAGGATTTTTAGCTACATCTTTAGTGAGTTAATTTATGGTTTTTAATCAATTGAATGTTGTGATTAATTGTTTATGTTTTATTGAATCGAGAGATCGATGAAACTATTTTTCTGATTGAATTTATATGAGAATATTGTTCAAGCTTTGATCTTTTCAATTGATGCAATTAATTGTAATTCAAGACATTGTTTATGATTAGTTGAGTAGAGTATTGGAGACAGTCTCATGATCGTGTTATGCATGCTAGTTTAGTTTTGCTTGAGAAAGAAAACTAAACCCTAGAAATTGATTAAAGGGATTTAATCGAATTCGTGATTTGATCATTACTAAAAATCGTATCTTTAGCGCGCAATCTAGTTGAGGTTGGTTGGTTGATTGGTGGATTCTCGTTGCCTTGCCGTTCTTTTAATTATTTGATAAACCAAATTCGTTCGTATCAACTTTTGTTGCTAAGTTTAGTTATTTTAAAAGCCCTAGTTTTTGCTCTTTGTTTTACGTATATTTTCTGCTTCGATGCGTTATCGGACGCCCGTCCACATCAGTGGACGCCCGTCCAGTGTCGATTTTGTTCTATTTTCTGCTATTTTCTGTTTCTAGTCATAGTTTATAGATTATAGTTAATATATACCTTAGTTTTAGATAATAAATTGTGACATAATCGATACAATAACTGTACTTAATCCGATAGACGTTCGATTCCCTTAGGACGACCCGGTAACACCTTTACTACGAGCCTTGCACTTGGGGTGTTCCGGTAATTATAAATTTAAAACGAGTTTTTACCGAACAAGTTTTTGGCGCCGTTGCCGGGAGTCGGTAACGGTTGTCGGATTCTACGTGAGTGCGCTTTTACGGTCGGCAGATTTTTGGCCATAACTTTCGCTCGAGTGTCCGTTTACGCGCAGGACCCCAATTCGAAAGCTCGTTCCGACGCCGACGACATGGTGAACTGCCGTAGGCCATTCAACACCGTTTTAGAGGTCAAAATCTTCTGTTTCCCCTTCCATTTTAGCCCTAGAAGATTTCAACACGTTTTTTTTTCACCGTCTTAGTGTTTTTCCTGTTTTTAAGTTTTTCGTAGGTAGGTTTCTTTTCCTGTTTCTGTTTCTATATCTTTTCTAAATTAAAAAAATTATAAAAAAAAAATATAAAAACTTTCTGAACGAGCGTTCACTCATACCAACGCCCGCCTCACCCCCAAATTTGTCTTCGAACGCTAGTTCAGTGACCTGAACGGGCGCTCACCTCCGTAATCCCCTTCTCTCTTCTCTCTTTCTAAACCTCTAAACCTTATAATCTTCTCTACATTCGTTCTCATCAACCCTAAGGTTGATTTCTTCCTGTTCTGCTCTTCTGGTTTATGCAAACCAGGAGTAAGAAGGACCTCTTACCTTTAATCCCGAACTGAGCGATCTATTCTCGGAGAAAGCTCTTCCCTAATCCGGACATTATGGCTAACGGTTCAAAATCTAGATCCTCAAGCCCAAATGAATCGATCCTTCAACAGATGCAGAGGCAATACAACAACAACGAATCAACAAGCCGGATAAATAATCAATTTCAACAGTTCCGTCGAACCAAATTAAACCAATTAAATCAAGATCCCTATGCTCCTATCTTTACCAAGACTTCTGGAAGAGCATAGACCTATTCGACCTCCGGACATGGGGCAAGTGAACTTCGATCCAAAAAATAAAGTGGTAGGATCGGTCCGAATAGTTCTTTTCATGGCACTCGCCGACGAAGATCCTCATGACTTCTTGTCCACATTCGCTCAAATCTGCGAAGCGAGCCACTATCCTGGTGTTGATTCCGAGATTGTCAAGTTAAAACTCTTCCCGCTTGCTCTAAAGGGTGAAGCAAACCGTTGGTTCAAATCTTTAGCCCATCATTCTCTCCGTGCTGAATGATGTCAAAAGAGCCTTTGCTCAAGTTTGTCTCACCTGGGACAATCATGGACATGAAAAGCATGGGAGAGACTAAATCAGTTGATGAGGAAGTGCCCCAACCATGGATACAGTAGACATGAGCTATTAGAGTTATTCTACTGCAGGTGTCTCTCAACCAAATAGAGACTTCCTTGATTCAACCGCTCATGGATCATTCCTGGGGGAGGTGATGATGCTGCTTACAGGGTAGCTGAAACTTTAGCAAAGAATAACATGTGGTCAACTCCAAAGAAGACCAATGTTAGTGGGAATAAGAAGGAATCTGCTGCGAGCAATTCTGAGACTAAGGTGTTAGTTGCTCTAATGGAAGTAATTAGCAAGCAGCTAGCCAATTTACAAATGCAGCAGCAACAAGGACCGTCAGATGTGAACTACCTGGGAATGCAGGCGGGAAACGAGATGAATGAGGAAGTGAATTTAATGGAGAATCATAACCAAACCTTCAGAAACTTCAATCAGGACCAGAATCATTCCGGATTTCAACGTCCCAATTTTAATCAAGCTAATGCACCACCTGGCCCATCCAATCCAAACCTTCTTTCAGCTCAAGTTATCAAAGAACACCTCCTGGGATGGTTAATCAATCTCACAATCCTAACTCCCAAAGACCTCAAGGTGGTTGGAATCAAAACCAACATCACAACCAAACCACCTCTTGTGTCCCTCAACATAAGTTTGATGAGCTAGTAGACATGGTGAAGACCCTGGCTAGTAGTGTCAAAACAATAGAGTGACAGGTTGGTCAGATGGCAGACCAACAAGCAAGCAGACCCCAGGGTAAACTTCCAAGTTATACCGAAAGAAATCCTAAAGCAGATATCAATGTTTGCACTTCCATCACACCTCAATGGGATTATGGGAACGAAGAGCTGAATGAGGTCACTCTAAGTAGTGGTAAGCAGGTGGGACCCGGAAAGATGTCGGGAAACGAGTAGCCCCTCCTGACGCCATAAGTTCAGGAGGGGGCAATCAGAAGTTAAATACCGAAGGAAGCAACAGTGAGGAGGAGCTTAATGATGATTCTTCAGGTGATGAAAATGATTCTGATAGAGAAATGAGGAAAAGTCAGGTGGTTGTACCCCTGACAAAGAAGAGGGAGGAAAAGTTTGTCAGATGGAAGGATAAGGAAGACGAAGCCATAAAAAATCAAGCCATGAACAATGATAAAGCCCTTCCTTATCCACCGAAGAAGAAAGAGAATACCCTCACCATGACAGATAATATGACGGTGTGAAGAGGATGCTTAGAGATACCAAAGTGAGTATACCCTAGTGAGAGGTATTGACTGAAATGCCCAAGTGCTCTAAGTATCTTAAGGAAGTTTGTGGAAGCAAGAAGAAGCTTCAAGGGATGGCAGAAGAAGCTTTAAGAGAAGAGTGCTCTATGGTTTCACAAAAAGTTGCTACTAAGCGAGGTGACCCCGGGAGACCTTCAATCTCTTGTGAGATTGAAGGCCACATGTTCCAAAACGTCTTATGCGACTCAGGGGCCTCTATAAATGTGATGCCATTGAACGTCTGCAAAAAGCTCGGTTTAGATAAAAGAATGCGGGAACGCCCTATTTCTCTTCAGATGGTAGACCGATCTAGCCGCTCAGCAGCCGGTTGTGTTGCTAATGTTCTTCTCCGTGTTGAACATTTGGTTTTCCCTACTGACTAGGTTATCTTAGACTACCCACCTGACAAAGAGATGCCCCTAATTCTAGGCCGGACTTTTTTGGACACCTCTGCCGCCCTCATCGATTTCTGTAAGGGTCAGATTACGCTTAGAGTCGAGATACATCTGTTACCTTCACATGAGGGAAAAGTCCTGAGGAAACCTTGATTGAAGAAATCTCGTTCGTTGAAGCAATTTATGAGGACGAAGAAGATGCCAACTCTGAAGAAGCGGTAGAGCTAACAGAGATAGGTGTTTTCGAAGCTATAAACATTAAAGATCAAGCTGACTGTGGATCGTCTTCACAACTTGCTCACACTGAGCCTGTCAGTGAACAAGAAACATGAAGATTCCCAGCAATGAACGATGATCTCAAAGAGTTGCATCAGGAATACTTTAACCCTGTAGAAGAGGAAGCCCTGATGGGTAGTTGGGATGAAGTGGATTTCTGGAGAGAGACTACTCATTGGGAGGTTGATGATTGGGAACAGCTAGCAGAGGAGCTAGAAGAAGAAGAGTTGAGAAAGATGATCAAGCATAAGAAGGAGAAAGCGGGTGCTGACAGAAGGATCCCTATGGATGATGTGATCCAGTACCTTTCTGGGGTTATACATCGGGAAGATGAGGTATTCTTCAGTCAACCACTTCAAGGCCATAAGGAAAAAGGTGGCCCCTTAAAATCCAGTATTGAGCAACCACCTACTGACTTGGAGCTTAAACCGCTTCCGAAACACCTTAAGTACATTTTTCTTAAAGATGGCGATAAGTTACCCTTGATCATCTCTTCAAAACTAAAGCCCGAGCAAGAAGCACTGCTGATAAAAGTGCTTGAAAAGAACATCCTCGCGTTCGGATGGCAAGTGGGTGATATCCGAGGAATCAGCCCGATGTGTGCATGCATAAAATCCGAACGGAGGAAGGAGCTAAGAAAGTCGAGACAACCTCGTGAAAGGCTGAATCCGCATACGCAGAGGTTGTCAAGAAAGAAGTCATAAAATGGTTAGATATGGGAATCATCTATGCAATCGCCGACAGTGAGTGGGTTAGCCCCACCCAAGTTGTGCCAAAGAAGGGAGGTATTACCGTGGAAAAGAATGAAAAGGGGGAAGAAGTGGCTTTACGCCTTGTGATTGGCTACAGCTCCGGTCTGCATTGACTATCGCAGATTGAATGAAGTCACCGCCAAAGACCATTTCCTTACCTTTCATTGACCCGACTTCTTGAAAGACTGAGTGGTCATAAGTATTATTGTTTCCTCGATGGATATTCTGGTTACTTCCAGATAGCCATCGACCCTAATGACCAGGAGAAGACTACGTTTACGTGTCCATCAGGCACTTTTGCTTTTCGCAGAATGCCTTTCGGGTTATGCAATGCACCAAAGAACACTTCAACGGTGCATGTTGGCATTTTCGATGGACTTGTGGAGAAATGTATGGAAGTCTTCATGGATGACTTCTCAGTCTATGGCGATAGCTTTGATGAGATCTTGGAAAATCTAGATATGGTACTTCAACGCTGTGTTGAAAAGAATTTAGTGCTTAACTGGGAGAAATGCCATTTTATAGTAGATGAAGGGATTGTTCTGGGACACAAGGTATCCAGTACGGGTATTCAGGTTGATAAGGCTAAAGTAGAGGCTATTGAAAAGATGGCGTACCCGAAAACAGTGAAAGAGGTACGAGGTTTTCTAGGTCATGTTGGCTTCTACAAAGGTTTTATTCAGATTTTTCCACCATCGCCAAGCCCTTATCTAACCTTCTCAAAGATGATGTTGAGTTCTTGTTTGATGAGAAATGCAAGGAAGCTTTCAATCGCCTAAAGGATAAGCTCATAAGTGCCCTATCTTAATCGCTTTTGATGGACTAAGCCTTTTGAATTAATGTGCGATGCCTCTAACTACGCAGTGGAGTGCGCTTTTAGGCCGTAGAATTGATAAGAAGTTCAGGCCCATTTACTATGCGAGCCGCACTTTGAACCCGGCTCAATGCAATTACACCACGATCGAGAAGGAATTCGTGAGTCGCTCGTTTTTGCTATCGACAAGTTTAGAAGTTACCTTCTAGGGTCTCAAGTTGTGGTTTGGACGGACCATGCAGCCTACGCTACCTTATGGACAAAGCGGATGCAAAACCAAGGTTACTCGGATGGATTCTAATTTTGCAAGAGTTTGACCTGGAGATCAAAGATAAGAAGGGTAGTGAAAATATTGTGGTGACCACTGTCTCTCGCCTAGTACATGAGGATGGCGAAAATCATAAGGAAATAGGCATCGATTTCCCTACTGAGCAATTGATGAAGCTTGATACAGTTAGGCCGTGGTATGCTGATTAGTCAACTACTTAGCAGGTGGGCATTTAGAAGAGATGACGATCGTGAAAAGAAGAAATTTTTCAAATGACTTAAAGTATCTCGTATGGGAGGATCCATATCTGTTTAAAGTCTGCAAGGATGGGTTGCTTAGAAGGTGCGTTCTGGAGCATGAACAATTGGATATCATGGAGCAATGTCATAGTGGTCCCGCTGGTGGGCACTACGGAGCACCTAAGACAGTCACAAAAATCCTTCAAGCTGGTTTTTACTGGCCTACTTTGTTTAAAGATCTCAAGCCTTTTGCAAAGGCCGTGATATAGATGCCAAAGAGTAGGAGACTCAAGAATAGGATGGAGATGCCTTTGAGGCCTATCTTGGAATGTGAAGTTTTTGACGTCTGGGGCATTGATTTTATGGGACCGTTCCCATCATCATGCTCTAACAAATATATTTTGGTCTGTGTGGACTATGTTTCCAAGTGGGTAGAGGCCATAGCCACCCAAACCAATGATCACAAAGTTGTAAAGAAATTCTTGCAAAAGAATATCTTTACTAGATTTGGCTGTCCTAGAGCCCTTATAAGTGATGAAGGTTCGCATTTCTGTAACGCGCCGCTTGATAAAATTCTTGAGAAATATGGTGTCAAACATAAAATCGGTACACCATACCACCCCCAAACCAGTGGCCAAGTCGAGGTGAGCAACAGAAGTCTAAAGCGGATTTTGGAGAAAACTGTGAATTCCAATAGGTCCAACTGGAGTCTGAAGTTGGATGACGCACTTTGGGCTTATCGCACTGCGTTTAAGACCCCTATGGGTACGTCACCCTTCCAAATGGTTTATGGCAAAGCTTGCCATCTACCAATCGAGCTTGAGCACGAGCTTCTTCGGGCTATTAAATTCTTGAATTTCGGCTGACCCGACTCTGTGGGGAAAAGAGATTATTGCAATTGAACGAGCTCGATGAGTTCCGACTCCGTGCCTACGAGAATTCGAGAATCAGTAAGGAAAGAACGAAGGCACTCCACGATGCTAAGATTAAAGATCAGGAATTCAAAGTGGGAGACATGGCTTTGCTGTATAATCCATCTTTTTGCTGGTAAGCTTAAATCTAGATGGTCTGGCCCCTTTGAGATTCTTGATGTTCATCCTGGTGGAGCCATTACGTTGAAAGGGTACGGCGATCAACCATTCAAAGTCAATGGTCACAGGATTAAGAAGTACTTTGGGCAACCCAAGGAAAAGCCTGAAGTACTATACTTTCAAAAGAGAAATGAAACGGTTGAGTCGTTTATTTGTGAAGAGATTCCATCCGCCTTCTTTGGAGTGGATGATGACATTATTACCTCTAACCTTGCAGATCCTTCTGTCAATGATCCTGAGCCTGTTAGCATACCTCAGCCGAATCTGAGAAACAAGAAAAAGATGCAAATAGTCAGTGTTGTCTGGAGAGAAAAGTTTCATAATTTTCTCGCGCACTTGACTTGTTGTTGTGGCGAAAACCATTTCCTTCCTAATCATTCTGATTCTGACAGAGGAGTGGTTAGCCTCAAACCCAAGTGGCCTAATCTAGGTTGACTCGGTTTACTCTGTCAAGCTAATGACATAAAAGAAGCGCTACTAGGAGGCAGCCTAGTCTTTTAAGTTAATTTTTAGTTAAGTTTTTAGGGCATTAGGAATAAAACCATGGTGATTTGTGTGTTGGTTATCCCTGTCCTACTTGTGAATGCTTTATGTGCCTACATGTTTACTCATATACCCCTTGTACCCCGAGATTATATGCTATGTCGAGTGTTGCAGATGCTGTTGAGCGGTTTTTTGCCAGTTGTCACTTTTAGTGTTGTTTGTTCGTGATACGAGCTGCAGCGGTTCATTCATGCTACGGCCTGACCTCTGCCAACCTACAGCCCGACAACCACTTTGAAACCAGCTAAGTATTCTTTTCTTTTATTTGCACATTCTGAGGACATAATGTGATTTAAGTGTGGGGGGGTGTCTACATTGGGTATGTTATCATGCAATATTTCTGAAAATGAGTAAATGTGATTTTCTCGACAATTTTAAAATTTTTCAAAGTAAACTTGGATGATTGTAAATTTTGAGCATGTAATTGAAACAAATGGCTTGCTAGTTGTAGTTTCCTGACAATGATTTTATGTGACTTTGAGAGATAATTATAGCATGCTTTTACTGATTTGAGATAGTATTCATTTCACACTCACGAAAGCCTTTGATATTGAAGCAAAAATTTTGAACTGTATCCTTTCACTATTTTAGTGATTTATCTTAGAGAGATTTGTTCTTAATAGTAACAGTGAAGTAACACCTAAGTTCAGAACGTGCACTGTGAATATCTGAAGGTTCGAATGTGATAAGTGAAACGTAACTAATGTTTTTGAAAAGTTGAGTTAATAATAAATAAATGGGTGTGTCGAAAGCTGGTCGATGATTGGAGTGCGGTAGGGCATTATCTCGAAATGTCCTATTCCACTATGATGACCAAAAGCTCACGATAGTCAGAAAAAGCTACCCTATGATTTGAGTAAGGTAGGGTGTTATCCCGAAACATCCTATTCTACTATGACGGGTAAGAGCTCATTTTGATGTGCGTCAAAGGAGAAGAAAAAAGAAAGTGAAAGAAAAATTAAAGACTTTGTTATCGTTGAAATTATACCCAGTATAAACCGAATGATATGCTGTAGGGATTATCCTACTGAGTGCGCGGGAAGGCTTTGTGTGGAACGACTGCTGCCTATACCTAGGATAGTCGTTAAAATTATTTGAGAGGATATTTGTTTGAGAGGATTGTGAAGATTGAAAAGGGCTTGTCACACACACACAGAATCTATCTCTATGTTGGTATCACTTGCTATAGTTGTTGTATCTTTTGTTACGTGAGTTAGGGATCTATGTGGATTGCATGAAAGTGAGCTAGTTTTGATTGTTTTGTTCGGGACGAACAAAAGTCTAAGTGTGGGGGAGTTGTTTACGACTAATTTTGTGGTTTATATCGAGTTATTCCGTTACAATATCTTTCGTGTTTTAGTGTTTTTTTTTTATAGAAAATCACTTGCTAAAAGGATAAATTGGAAGAATGGGTTTAGAATCTATTAAAGTGTGAAAATCGAGCTATTTATGTGGTTTTTATTTATTTATGTACGATTTTACACTTTGCTCGTTTCTATCGCCTTGTAGGTATGCTTGCATGTTGTGAAAGGAGCTAGAACGGTGTTTGATTGAAGATTAAAGGAAGGAGAAAGATGCAAGTTTGAGATTGGCATGAAGGTCTACATGGCTGAACTGGCGTCCGTTGCATCCGTCCAGTGGACGGGCGTTTAAAGTACCAGACGAGCGTCCACTATTCCAGTCTGGCATCCAGGAGGAGATATTTGATTCATAGTTGTGAAAATTTCAGCGGACGAGCGTCCATTTTTGTATAGGACGGACGTCCAAGAAGACTCGGCCCGACTCGATAAATTTTACACGCACTTGGACGGGCGTCTACCTTTCTGGACGGGCGTCCAATAGCCGACTTAACCCTAGCCGCCTCAAAATCCTATAAATACCAGCGTGTATTGAACCCTAATCGCACCATATCATATCATTCACTCAAAAATACACACAGCAACCGCGTATTTCAGAGAGCAAACGAGGGATGAACTCTTCCATCCCAACAATCATGATCACCAACATGATTGTTGGCTAAGCAATTCGCGGTGGGACAACGGAGGAAACCAATCAACAACCACACCAACTAGAGGATTTTTAGCTACATCTTTAGTGAGTTAATTTATGGTTTTTCATCAATTGAATGTTGTGATTAATTGTTTATGTTTTATTGAATCGAGAGATCGATGAAACTATTTTTCTGATTGAATTTATATGAGAATATTGTTCAAGCTTTGATCCTTTCAATTGATGCAATTAATTGTAATTCAAGAGATTGTTTATGATTAGTTGAGTAGAGTATTGGAGACAGTCTCATGATCTTGTTATGCATGCTAGTTTAGTTTTGCTTGAGAAAGAAAACGAAACCCTAGAAATTGATTAAAGGGATTTAATCGAATTCGTGATTTGATCATTACTAAAAATCGTATCTTTAGCGCGCAATCTAGTTGGGGTTGGTTGGTTGATTGGTGGATTCTCGTTGCCTTGCCGTTCTTTTAATTATTTGATAAACCAAATTCGTTCGTATCAACTTTTGTTGCTAAGTTTAGTTATTTTAAAAACCCTAGTTTTTGCCTGCTGTTTTCTGCATATTTTCTGTTTCCAGTACGTTATCGGATGCCCGTCCACATCAGTGGACGCCCGTCCAGTGTCGATTTTGTTCTATTTTCTGCTATTTTATGTTTCTAGTCGTAGTTTATAGATTATAGTTAATATATACCTTAGTTTTAGATAATAAATTGTGACATAATCGATACAATAACTGTACTTAATCCGATAGACGTTCGATTTTCCCTTAGGACGACCCGGTAACACCTTTACTACGAGCCTTGCACTTGGGGTGTTCCGGTAATTATAAATTTAAAATGAGTTTTTACCGAACATCCAGTGCTCAGCAAGTTGTAGTCCGGTCCTTCCACATATGCAACATTCTTGATTGTATGTCCATTCCTCACAAGTTTGCCATATCCTCTTGTATATCCAGGTGTATTCTTGTTGCCAAAATTCACCCTTGGACCATCCTTTGCCACAAAATTTGACAAAAAGTGCTTATTCTTTGTCATATGTCCGAACATCCACCACAAAGTACCGGACACCTACAAAACAAAGTTAATACATTTTAGGTACCCAAACTGCTTGGGTCCATAATGGTCGATGGTAAGCATGACCCACGGATGTTTCCATAAGGTCTTCTCCTAAAAGTGTCATACTTTGGTTCATACATATATTCTACACATCCATAAGTTCTAACAGCTTGGTTGTGTAGGATTTACATATGTTTTCGGCCTTTTGGTTTATAATGTTTGTTTGAAGTGATTCTTGTTGTTAGAAGCATTGGCATAACCATTAGTTTGTCATTGTCTGTTAGAACAACCTCGTAGTATGGAGTCCGTTGAGGTCCCTGCTAAGGTCTTGTATAAGTCCTCTCTTTGAGCCCTTTGTCGATTCCATTGCTTAGGTTTTACCTCTAGCGACATGGTTATACTTGTTGTTTCTAGCATTAGATGCGAGAATATTCCAATCATCATCGAGTGGGAACAATCTACCTTTCCCCTCGAGATAAGTATCCCTAGAATGATTAACATTTTTGGATTTAGGATTCTTATCCTTGGAATATTTCTGTTTCTTTCCTTTTTGTGGTCCAGCAGACTTGGTAGAAGGTCTGCTTTCAGTAGGTTTAGAAGGCACTGAAGTCCTATTTTTGGATTTGTTCTTTTTATTAGGAGCTGTTGACTTCTTTGACTTCTGATTTTGCTTCCTTGAAGCATTCTCGTGGGTTTTACTTGCCTCGGCAACCTTCTCGGGAGTTGGATCTTGTCAGTACAAACTTAGGACCACCTCGGTACTAGGTTCATAACCTTACTAGATCCACTCTTTTTGGATTGTTGAGTTCCAAATCCAAGCCCTGTTCTATCACCATAAGGCTTTCCAGATTTGTATGCAGTAGAGGAACAAGATAGTTCAGCAGATTCAGTAGCTACTGGATGTTCAGCAGGCTTATACTGATCCTGTCCAACATCTTTCTATTTACCTTTGAGAACCCTTAATTCAGCATTCAATCTTTCAATTTCTACTTGAAGAGCTTCTTTTTCAGCCTTCACAATCTCATAACCAGATTGTATTTTCCTCAGTTGATTAAGGATGGCATCCAAAGCTTCTTCATTGTAAGAGTTTCTAGGATTTGAACCACAGGTTGATTCATAATCACTTCCAGCAGGAGTGTTAATTGATACAGTATTCTATACCTCCTCTGTTTCATCCATATTAGCCATTAATGCATAGTCTTCCATATCAGCAACCAATGTTGTTTCATCTGATTCATTTCCCTTTTCAGATTCCACTTCATATCCAGATTCATCTTCAGCAACCATAGCCTTCTTTCCATGCCTTCTTTGTTGGCTTTTGGTCTTTAGTAGGTCTAAACAATCAGGTCTAAAATGTCCAGGCTTTTTGCAGTTGAAGCAAATATAATCTGGTTCCTTTTTCTGCTTTAGTTCAGGACATTCAGGCTTAAAGTGTCCTGGTTTCTTGCATTGAAAGCACAAGTAGTCATTGTCTTTCTTTTCACTAGATTTCCTTGTAAAATTTCTTGGGGAACCTCTTCCAGTTTTCATCATTCTGATCTTCTTGCTCAGTAGTGCAATCTGCTCTTGCATCTCATCCAAGAAGTCATCTTGAGCTTCGATGCTTCTTCTGATGTGAAGCGACCAAAGGTAGTTTTTGGCTCTTCCTTTTCAGTAGTAGGTGACAACTTCTTTTTGAATTCATATGCCTTAAGATCTGAGAATAACTTGATTGTATCCTCTTCATGCAATCTTCTCATTTCTTCTATGGCTGTCACCTTCATCTTCCATCCATCTGTAGTAGGTAAAGCTTCCAAGATTTTTGTGTTGATTTCTTCTTTTGAGTAAATAACACTCAGCAGGGTGAGTTCATCTAGAATTGCATTGAACCTAGATTCCATTTGTTCAATGGTTTCATTGGGTTTCATTCAAACTTTTGGAACTTCTTCTTTGCCACACTGATTTTATTCTTCTTGATTTCATCAGTGCCTAATCAACTGTATTTTGTCCCAATGTTCTTTAGCTGTTTTGCTATCTTTAACCTTCATGTACATATTGCTATCCAAGGTTCTATAAATGATATCAATAGCAATATTGTTGAGGTTTGCTCTCTTTCTATCTTCAAAGATTCCATTCTCTTTTGGTTTTGGAATGTACTGTGTCTCATCTCCCATCATTCATCGCTTTGACAATCTCCAAGTGGTCCATCTCACAAGACATCCATCATTTCATCATGAGTTGCGACAAGGTAAGCCTTTGCATTCGACGTTTATATTCATCAAATCTATCTAGAGAACACATCGACATAGTTCTAGCATGCTGGTTGTTATCCATGATGCAAGTCTTTGAAAATCAGTGATTTGAAAAAGTTTTCAAAGTATTTTCACAAGCACAACAAGTCGGATTTCTTGAGCGAAGCCTTTCGTTCGATACCAATTGTTGGTCCTTGAAAAGGCTTTGGTTAAGTTTAGAGGGTGAATAAACTTAACACTTAAAACTTTGTAGTTAACAAACTCGGCAACCAAGAGACTGGCTTTGATATCTCGATGAGTCTGCTTTGATACCTCGGTAAGCCTGGCTTGATACACGATGAGTCTACCGGCGATTAAGTTTACTGAATTTGTGCAGCGGAATTATATCAAAAATTAAGCCTTATTACTTGTTGTTAAATATGATACTAAGTATTAGATACTCAGTAGTGTATGTGTGTGATTTCAGTTGCTAGATTCAGTAGGTTGATGTGTATAGTAAACTAAATGCGAATGTAAGTCTGAGAAAGTAAGTAGGCAGATTTTATAGTGGTTCCAGGTGGTGTAATCCTGTCAGTCCACTCTTCTCCTGTGATGTTGGAGGTAATTCACTAGAGATCTTTGATGTAGCTGTTACAAAGATTCCTAAGTTGCTTGTCCTTCACCAATAACTATGGCTTCACAAACTGAACACTTGGAACATGTAGGATTGCTGCTCCAAAGTCTTCCACTGGTCCTTGAAGGGTAGGATTGCCTCTTCACCAACTCCACCACAAACAACAGTCTTTCACACCCAACAGATGCTTCACTGTCTTCAGCAGGTTCTTTGTAAAATAAAGATTGAATCAAGTAAATGATTCAGTTGCAGCATCTTGATTAGGATGATATAATCAGCAGCTTGCAGTCTTCAAGTGTGTAAGCTTGATGTAGCTTGAATACAGAACACACTTGAAGATTTTCTCTGGATCAGTAGCTTTAAGCTCAGTAGGTTCAGCAGGGTGCTTTTGTAGCTCAGAATTTTCACTTATATTTTTCTCTTAAAGTTCATCATCTTTTTCTGAGTTGAAAGTCCTCTATTTATAGGTAGGAGTGCATGTGACTTGTATTTGAAATTCAAATATGACCGTTCCTGGTTTTGTCCCATTTGACTTGCTTTCTATCACTATTCATGGGATCGACATCGCTGAAATCCTTTTTAATGAATGCGCATCATCCACCCTTTGACTTTAAACCATTGGATAAAGTCCTGAATCATCACAACGTCTTTTTAATCTCAGCCATTGATTTCTTTGATAAATCAGCGGTAGTTGGCTGTCCTTATCCATGTAATCTTCCAATGTAATCTTGAATTAATCGAGGTATGTATATCAGCAGGTTCATCAGGCTGCTGAAATACCTATCAGTCTGCTGAACTAAAATTTGCTGTGTTTAAGACACAATGCAGCAGACTTCTTTTATCTAACTTTTATTTGTGAAGTTAGATTACAAATTTTTGCAGATAACTAAGTTCCAATCACCATCCAACTTAAGGAACTTAAACCTTCAACACAAGGTATATGTAATCAGTTTAGGTCATCACAGACTTGCCTAAATTCTGATTCCATATCCTTGACTTTAATTACTAAGTTTGATCCCTTAGCCTTCATTAACTGAGTTTGAGCCTCTCTTTCGGTCTTGATGGGTTCTGATAAGTCTACTGACCTAATTACCCTACTGACCTAGACTAGTCTGCTGAACTAAGTCAGCTGACCTTTACAGTGCTTGTTTGATCAAACCTATACCAAGATCAAACTCTAATAAGCCTACACATTTGATCTAGATATATTTTTGCCTTTGCACTATAACAGTTAGTCTGGCACTCATCACTAAAACTTAGAAATAAGTGCAACATAACCGACCCTGTTCGGAGTACTTTGATTTATTGTTTCTTATTGTCAAGACCGAAACCGTAATTAGTAAAACCACCACATTTTCAAATTATTGAGTGGGAGCGGGGAATGCGACAGCCAACCCCACGGCTTCTACTATAGGTACAAGCACGTGAGAGAAGGGTGACGCCTAGAGCCTCTTTGATTTCGGCCCCCTACGGATGGTGTTCACCCCTATCAAAATTCAAGGCTTGGTCTCCGAAAGGATAGGATTTTGGGTACTCGTTGAGTCACTGACCGACCCTACGGCGGCATACTCGGGGCGTACTTTGAGATCTGATATAGTAGGTCACACTCTTCATGGATATTTTCGAAATATCTCGGCTAGAAAAAGGAAGGTAATCAATGATTAAGGTCCGGAATGTCTGATTCCCGTGAGATGTTCGATTCTCGAAGCTTAATCATTAAGAGAGATTGTCTCAGTTTAACCGTCACCTCTTTGACCTACCCTACGGAGGCACTGAGGTGTGAGGTTAAATCCTTTGAATGGTATGATAGATTTTTAACAAGTTTATTATTCCTATAATAAAAATCTAGTAGTTAAATTTTAATTTTGAATTTAACTTTCTGTCATATTTATTTTACAACTAAATCTCTAGGCTACTAAACTGTTTGTAATAGGACTTCATTAAAAATGTGGAAAGTAACAAGTACGTTGTAATTATCAATAAATGCAGTTAATTTTCGGAAAAGATTTTCTCTTGAGCCTTTAAAAACTTAATGACATAGTATAGGTATGTCACGGATGTCGCTTGTGTAAAACGAGAAACGACCGTACTTAGTTTACAAAAGATGATTTAGGACTATATATAAAATTCATTTAGTGAATTTTAAAAGTGTAATTACATATCAAATTTCTAATTGAAAAATTGGAAAATTATATACATAAGGCGTTGCTACTTAGACGGTATTTGGAACCGATAAACTAGTGGGAGCCTTAGCCTTATGATTTGTTGTTTTTCTGAATCATTAGAAATGTGTAATAGACTGCACAGGAGTTTCTCCATTTATTGGAAAAAAAAAAGAATAAAGCGTTGCTTGTTAGACAGTATTTGGAACTGATGAACTAGTGGGAGCTTAGTTCTGAGGGATTTTCTAATCTTTGAAAAATCATAAATACAAAGTGTTGCTAGTTAGACGGTATTTGGAACCGATAAACTAGTAGGAGCTTTATTATGATCTCTCAAACCATTTGACCAAAGTGTTGCTAGTTAGGCGGTATTTGGAACCGATAAACTAGTGGGAGCTTTGCTCTTATGATTTGTCGATTGGAAAATTTGAATAGTCCAAGCTAGTAACACTATCATTAGACATCCCACAGTTCAAGAGTAGTGTCTACTCAAACAAACTGCTAGTTCAAGACTGTTTCCATTTAATGAAAGTCAAGAATGGGAAAGAATGTCTATACGTGTTAGTCATCTAAACTAAGTATTTTTAAGGCTAAACCGAAATATTAATAAATTGGAAATTAGAGGATAAGGAAAGTGATTTTGGATCACTAACCAATGCATCCTTAATGATTTCCTCGCAAGCTAAGTTCTTTGGAAGAACAAGGTAGCTATACATTAAACGATAAATAAAAATAAACAACGGGTAGTTATTTCAGATAGACTAGTGGGAGTGATATAAGGAAATCAATCTTGGATTCAATTCTTGAGTATCACAGAAAATTCATTTTCTGTTTTCGGATTCGTTGGAACGAACGTATTCATTTTCAATAGGATAATTTGTTTGTCTTATTGACGATGAATATAACATTCGTAGCATGAATCCAAGACTCAGACTTTTGTTTGATAAAGTCAGAACCACTAAGCATTGTTGAAAAGGTATTAGTAACACATCTTAAAATATATAAACGCAAATGGTTTCCGTATTTCTATAAACGCTTCTTTCTATTATATTAATTAGTGCATATTCCCTAAAGACAAGATCTGAAGACTGGCTTAGGGTGATTCCTATCTCCAAGTCAAAGGAACAAGGTCTCAAAGGAACAATGACTAAGTTTCCTTTCAATCAAGAAAGGGTAATAGATTTAAAGAAGTAACATAGCTTGTTCATAACAACCTTCGGGGTCATATGAAAGGTACAAGCTAGTGGGAGCTTTTGAAGTAGTGACATCTTGTCTGACAACTATTCAAGACTCCGGTAAGTTTATCCAAAATATCTGGAGGAAATCTCTGATCTCAACAGAGATAGAGTATTCCATACTCAGAAATAGGTTATTGCGTAGTCTTCGGGACTGATGCTCGGCCTGCCTCCCAATGAAATGTTTTCACTAAGGGATACACCATAAATTTGCCTTATATAGTTATTGATGTGCTACGATACGCTGCAGAACTCATTTAAGATATTGGTTGCAAAATAACGGTTTACGTTGTAATGAAAAACCGAGAAGTCTACCTAAAAGACGCCTATGCATTTGTGGATAAGGAGTGAATTCGGTTCACCCCACTTCTGTAAATATAGACATTTAGCATTTAGTGCTTGAAGGTAGGACTGGAAATTTTGCGTACACGTTCAGGTCGTGAAATATCTTAATGCATTGAGTAAAGGTTGGTTATAAAACTCGTAAAATCAGAGAATGACGGTTATACTGTCAAAATTGGTCTGATAGAGTCTATAAATAACAACCTTAGATCTTGAAGTATTTGTACTCAAGATGTTACTAACTGATTTGTTCATTCCACATCCAACACCGGCAGTTGGTGATAACACTAATAAAAACTACTAAACTAGATCAGTATATCGATCCACCCCGAACGTAGTAGGAGTATGGTTTGTACATTACCCATTGCAGGACCTTACGGTCTATAGGGTAGATTGATGAACTATAGTCCTTTGTGGGTTGTGTAGGATCCTGATCATAGAGGTTGGTTTAAAAGACATAACCCTGTGAATGGAGTTTGATACTCCAGTTCTGTTGAAACACTTGTAGAACCTCCTTAGTATCTCAGGCCCAGTGGGAGTAATTGGAACTACACGGAAAGATTCGAATGAATAGGAAATTTTAACTTTCAACGCAAAGCTAAGTAATTTAGGGGTGATTCCCTAAAAGGTAGAGAGTTAACCAAACCGTGATCTCTCTTACCACTCAGTTTTGCTTGATTTCGTCAAAAAGCGGGAAATAGGGGTGATTCCCTAAGACTTCCTTGCTGAACAACGGAATCTGAACTCATTCAGAACAGAAGGGTTTTAGCAAAGAACAAATAACGGATTCGTTACAAAGCAGAAAATATGGGTGATTCCCTAAGACCTTTTTGCGAGACTAACGGTATCTTAATTTATCCAGATAGAACCTTTGGTAGGATGCCTGCCACAGCTTATATCCTTTGGGGATTAAAGCAAACCTCTAGGTCATTTCAAAGTCATATATTTTAAAATGTGGACTTGACCAGAATATTGATAAGTCTTTCGTAGACTGGGCATCAGTATTAGTAAAGTAGTATGTAGATTAGTGTTTGTGAATGCTAACACTGAAACTGTTGGAAACAACATGGGTGTGTTATCTGAAGTCAGAGGCTAACATGCCATCCGGCTATTTTCTAAAGAATTTGACTCACTCGAATTCTCAAAAATAAGCAATTGGCAATCCCATTCATCCATCTCAATGGTTAGGATGTTCTTGCATAGAGGAATGCAACATTCAACGATGTAGTCTACCGTACCTCTCAGGAATGCTTGTCTAAACCTGTGGATGAATGCTAAATGGTATGTTTAGTGAATCCCCAACTCTCTTCGGGAGAATGAGGAATAATATGCTAGTATATCCATGTGCAAACTAGAATATAAGTGATAACACTGATTCTGGCTTTAGGTCAGATTGAGGATGATTGTTAAATCAATCTCGGTCTCAGTGTTTATTCATGTGATAAACTATTATCCAGAAAGCCGATACCACCTCATTGTGAAAACATTGGAGAGGTAGCTCATAAGGATTTTGCAATCACTAGAGGTCATAAGCATATTGAAATCGTACCACCGGATTAGATGGAAAGGCGACGTTTCGATCCCAAAGATTGACTCAAGCCGCCAACCTACCTGATCAGTGTACCAAGTCACATGGTATTCGGATTCTAAGTACGCACCGGGTCACTGACCTACCACTGTGGCGTCACACTCCAGTCGTGCTTGGAAGGATGAATTTCTAAGATGCGCTTGGAGGGTATGATTCTTGGGGATATGTCTCACTTGTTTTGAGCAAGTGGGAGAATGTTGAAGATATAGATATAAAGGGTGTGCTCTAAAAAAATTAATGCACTTGCCTTTCGTGCAAGTGGGAGATTGTTAGGTGTAGTGCCCGAAAGACAATTATCTAATTTTTTTTATGACAGAATTAATAAGTCACCTTATTATATGCATGTATGCATATAATTAAGACACTACTGAAAATGGTAGGAATTTCTAGAGAGATGCTTCTCTCAGCCGGCTTCTACTCCTTCAAGTTTGAGCCTGCCAAATTCCTCCTTTGACTGTGTTCTAGCTCTTGCTATTGCTCGATTTACTTCCTTGTTACTTCTTCTTCTATTTTCTGAATTTATAGCTCCAGTTTTGAGCTATGCCTTGCAAAAAAAAGAAATCTCATGGAGATGGTACTGTTCATGACTCGGAGCCAGATGAAGCTGATTCTTTAGTGGATTCTCAGGTTGCTCCTCCTGATGCTCCAATTGAAGTTCAAAGTGCTGCTGGAACTCCTCCATCGAAGGTGCTCCCTGTTAATACACAAACTGCAGAGGTTGTTGTTACTTCAGTGTGAATCTTGTGGATGTGTGGAGATGAAGGAGCACTCGCCTCCAAATGTTGTAATCCAAGAGTATATGAAGCAATGAGATTGAAATCAGGAAGGTTAGTTACTCCTGTTGCTTCCATTTCGAAAAAGAAAACTGCTGTTACAGATGGTGATCTAGCAGGTATTTCAACTCTTTCACAGCTGTTAGAGGTTGAAAAGCAGGCTGATAGTGAAACAATTGATACTTTAAATACTGGTGGAATGTCTGAAAAGACAATAGAGAGTGTTAGGGCTCCTGTTGGGCCGGTCTTAGCTTCTGTAGAGCCTGCTTCTGAAGGTGGTGTGTTGGAGCATGGTTCTTTAGTTGGTGAGCCTGTTTCTGAAGATGTTCCTGGCACTTTAGGACCTGAAGGTGTAGCAAAATAGGGTACTCATGTTGAGGTGGATCCTGGATCTGTTGCAGGAAAGGAGAATGATACTGTTTCTGATGCTATACAAACTGATACTCCTTCTGGATTTTTTCTAGGAAAGGATGCTGGAAAGGCAGTGGATGAGGTTGCTTCATGGGTACAAATGGTAAAAAAGAATAGAGAGCCTTCTGATGAAGTGGTTATTCTGACAGATCATGTGGATTGTGTTACACAAGACACTATTTTCTTAGAGGAAGAGGATCTAAATGATGATTCTATGGAGAAGTTGAGTTTGATTGGCATCTTTCCCTCCAAATTCCCAGGGAGAGATGCAGTCCAAAAGATTGTTAATAATTGGCCAAGGAAATGTAGATACCACTACCACAACTCTGGTTGGATTGTCTTCCTGTTTGAACAAGAATCAGATTTAAATGAGGTTTTGCAGGCTGGCCCCTTTTATGCCTTTGGGAAACCTTTGCTCTTGAAAAAAATGCCAGTTATGTTCAATTTCAGTAAGGATGCCTGTACTGTTGTACCAGTCTGGATTCAGTTGCCTAATTTGCCTCTTAGGCTCTGGAAGGACAGGCCTTTGAGTAAAATTTGCTCTTTTTTTGGAAGTCCACAGTACACTGATAAAGTCACAGCTTCTAGGAAAGTTCTGAGTTTTGCTAGATGTCTGGTAGAGATTGATTTAAAGATGGAATTACCTTCTGTTATACCTATTACTATGCATGATGGGAAGGTTTTAAAGCAGCCTGTTTTATATGAGGAAAGGCCCAAGTATTGCTCCAAATGCAATAAACTAGGGCATAATGAGCAAGGACATGATGATTCAAAAAATGAAGTTCCCTCTTTGTATGTGGCTAGGTCAAAAAAACCTGGTGTTACTAAGCCTAATCCCCCAAAGAAGAAGAAAGTGATTATTATTGATGATGATGGAAAGACAAATAATACTGTGAATGCTGATAAGGCCCCTGCCCCTGGGGATGTCCCTGATGTTGCTGCTTCTGTTTCTAATAAAGGTAAGACTGATGCTGCTAAGAGTAAAGGGAAGGATATGGAGAAGGTAGTCACTCCTATTACAAATGCTTTTGATGTTTTATCTCCTGATAAGAGTAGTTCTTGGGCAGATGTAGTGGAAGAGGATGAACAAATGGATAAGGCTGGTTCTGGTGTTTCTGGTTCCAAAAAGTCAAAGAAAAAAAAGAAGAATACTAGGCATAACACCTCTGGTGTATCTGGAAATGGTAAAACTGATGATGTCTCTAGGGGTAGATCACCCCTAGGTAGGCAAAAATGATAGGGTTTTGGAATGTGAGAGGGTTCAATAAGGTACTTAAACAATCTGCTGTTGTCTCTTACCTCAAACAGCATCAGATTTCCTTATTTGGAATCCTTGAGACTAAATTATCTCAAAAAAGCTTAGACACTTTTATTGTAAAGGAAATTCCTCTTTGGAAGGTTGTTCACAATTTTGATTTGCATGTTAGTAAGAGAATAATGGTTATTTGGGACCCTGCTGTTATTGAAGTGGAGGTCTTGGAGATGAATGTGCAGTGGATTCATTGCAAAGTCAAGTTCCTTGTTTCTGGTGATATTGTCCTTGTCACTTTTGTTTATGGCTTGCATTCCATTGGTGATAGGAGATCTTTATGGGATAGAATCAGCGAACTGAGTGTTTGTTCTGATCTTGCATGGATGGTCCTTGGTGACTTTAATACTGTTCTTTCTGTGGATGATAAGCTGGGTGGGAATGTTCCTTCTGATTATGAAATGCAGGATGGTATTGACTGTTGTCTTGATGCTAATCTCACTAATATGAACTCCTCTGGAGATTTTTTTACTTGGAATGCTGGTTGTGTCTCTTTTAGAATTGATAGGGTCTTGATCAATGCTGAGTTGTATGACTAGAATCTGAATTCTCTGGCTTTTTTTGATCCTCCTGGACATCATTCGGATCATTCACCTTGAAGACTTATTTTTGAAGGTTCTGTTGTTAGGAGAAAGCCTTTTAAGTTCTTCAACATGTGGTTGCAGCATGATAGTTTTAATGATATTCTGATGTAGAGTTGGGGACAAGACTGTACTGGAACTGCTATGCATCGGCTCTGTAAAAGATTGAAAAGGCTTAAACATCCCCTGAGATTCTTAAATCAAAAGCACTTTGCTCATATTTCTGTCAAAACTGAAAATGCACTCAAGGATCTTGGCAATCTTCAGTCTGAATTTAATTTGAGGCCTACTGACTTGTTAGCCTCTCATATACTGGATCAGAAAAAGCTTTGCCATACTTTGGAAGCTGCTGAGGCCTCCTTTTATGCTCAGAAAGCTAAGGGGATTTACATGAAGAATAGTGATAGGGGAACTAAAATTTTCCATTCTTATGTGAAAAAGAACAATGCCAGGAGACATATCTCTTCTGTCCAACTTTCTGATGGTACTTTTACTACTAGTTTGGATCAGGTGGGGGACACTTTTATTGAGTTTTTTACTGATTTGTTAGGCATTGAAGGTTCTTCTGTTCCTATTGAAGAAGATGTGGTCAATGCTGGACCAAAAATCACTGATATTACTGTTGACTTGTTACAAAGGGAGGTTACTGCTGCTGATGTAAAGGAGGCTTTGTTTTCTTTTTCTGATGACAAATCCCCTGGACCAGATGGATACTCTGTTGGTTTTTTCAAAAAGTCTTGGAATATTGTTGGTGATTCTTTTACGGCTGCTGTTTTGGAGTTCTTTCAAAATGATGCTTTGTTGAAGCAGATTAATCATGCTGCCATTGCTCTGATTCCTAAATCCAATCATGCATCTTTTGTAAGTGATTATAGGCCCATTTCTTGCTGTAATGTCACTTATAAGGTGATTTCCAAAATTCTTGCTTCTAGGCTTTCTGTTTGTTTACCTGATATTATTGATGAAGCTCAATCTGGTTTTGTGCATGGTAAAGTTATGTCTGATAACATCTTTTTGTGCCAAGAATTGATAAGGCACTATGGTGTTAAAAGGGGGCCTCCTAGATGTTTGATTAAGGTGGATATAAAAAAAGCTTTTGACTCTATTCATTGGTCTTTTTTAGAGGCTGTTCTTCATGGATTTGGTTTTCCTGCTAGATTTATCAAGTGGATTATGATCTGTGTTTCTACTGCTTCTTACTCTGTCTCTCTCAATGGAGAGTTAAAAGGTTTTTTCCCTGGTAAAAGAGGACTGAGACAAGGGGATCCTCTATCACCTTTTACTCGCTTGTGATTGGTATGGAATATCCGTCCCGAATCTTTGAGGATTCTAGGGGAGGACTCGATTTTAATTACCATCTTTGGCGCCATAGTTTGAAAATCAACCACCTTGCTTTTGCTGATGATCTTATGATTTTTACTATAGGGGATCCTATCTCTGTCACTCTTCTTATGAATTGTTTGACTTGCTATGGGGATTGCTCTGGCTTGGTGGCTAACATGAGGAAATCTAAAATGTTTTGTGCTGGTTTAAATGAGGATGCTAAAGCTGATTTACTGGATATTTCTGGCTTAAAAGAATGAGTGTTTCCTATCAGATATCTTGGAATTCCTTTATGTGCTTTCAGAATGAATGTTGGCCATTATGATCCTTTGTTTTCTTCCTTGAGGAACTACTTCTGTAATTGGAAAGGGACTTCTCTATCTTATGCAGGCAGACTACAGCTTATTCTTTCTGTGATCCATGGTGTTTATTGCTTTTGGCTTGGCATTTATCCTGTTATTGGTAGAGTCAGATTGAAATTGGATCAGATGTGTAGAAGATTCTTGTGGGGTGGTTCTTGTGAAGATTTTAAACAATCTTTGGTTGGTTGGGACAAAATTTGTGTCCTCAAATCTGAGGGTGGTCTTGGCATTTTCCAGTTGGATACTTGGAACCAGGCTCTTCTTTCCAGGATCCTGTGGAACTTTCAGAGTAAAAAAGATTGTCTATGGGTTAAGTGGATCAGTGTGGAGTACTTAAAAGGAGAGAATATTTGGAGTTATCATATGAAGAAAGGTGATTCTGCTCTGATTAAAGCTATTCTTAGAATCAGAGATAAAGTTATGCTTGCTTCTGCTCTGCAGTCTTTCTTTGTTTCTTTGATGAAAACCTGGTGTACTGGTCCAAGGCTTATGCCTGCTGCTGCTTATGATTTTTTTAGAAGGAAGGCCCCCAAAGTCTGGTGGAGTAAAACTGTTTGGAATTCTAGGGCTACCCCTAAACACTGCTTCATGCTTTGGATTACTCTACATCATAGTTTGCTTACTACAGATAAGCTTATCACTGATGATAAGCTCTATCCCCTCTGTGGTTTTGTGGATGAGTCTGCTTCTCACCTATTCTTCCAATGCCCTATTTCTTGCATGATTTGGGGGAAGATCATGATCTGGCTTGGTATTAATAGGAGGTTGGAAACTGTTTTGAGCTCTTTGAGATGGATTAAAAGGCATTGCAAAGGAACCTCTCATGGTAATGTGGCCAGGGCTATACATTTACGTGGTTGTTTACTGGATTTGGCATATGAGGAATAAAAGAAGATTTGAAGGCTTTTTGATGAAAATTCCAGATGTTTTGCAATGTATTAAGACTCATATCTACTATATAATGCAAGCTTCTTTTCCTTCGTTTACTTTTACCCCATGATGTTAGGGTTTTGTACATCTTTTGTGCTTTCTTTTGGTAGTTGTTGGTGGCTGTTCGAGATAATTTTCTTTCTCTACACACCTAGGGACAGGCTCTGTGAGTTATGCTCTCATATGACCCCTTTTGCACTTTTTGAAGTGTTGATAGGAGTTTAGTGGGTGTTGTTTCTTGTAGCATATAACCTCAGGGGTCTTATGTTGCTTGAAATCAACAAATCTAACCTCTTCTCAACATTTTGTAGATACTATACTAGATCTTCTGTTTAGGATGTTGCTCCTGTAGTTTGCATACCTTGGTTTAATATATTTACAGTTAACCCAAAAAGAAAAGACACTACTGAAAACCCTAAGTACCTCGTTTATGTAATCACATAACTCAGTGTATGGCTATACACAAGAGGATTGAGTTAGTGAGATGTACTTAAAATTGATTTAGTCCGTAGCGTTTATTAATCTGAGTACGGGTCTCAAGATTAATTTGCTAATAATGCGCCCAGAACACTTTAGGTGTGACAGCCTTATCCGGATTTGTCGGTAATAGGAGTACTAGTGGGGCATTTATATATGATGATAATCATATAGAAATTTGGACCGATTTGATTTGAGTTCTCGATATAATTCCATAATCGAAAGTCTTATCGAATCACAAGATGATCATATATGGATTAATCTCAATCTCGACGTGATCACGCACAAGCCGCTTAGGCGGGGTAGAGTTTGATGTGTTAGTAAGGATCACTTGAAGTATGTGGTCCAACACTTCTGTTGGCTCTATTCTAGAATGAGAGAGTAGTCATGTGCTACCACATATATGGAATCCATTCCTTCCTCGGGAAGTAGACATCTGAGCCTCTTTATTTGTTAATCCTAAAAAGCCGACCGATGCGTAGCTCATATTATATTAGTTATGAACTATTTGGTCACTAGGGGGTTAATGGTAAATAAGGATAAGAGGTTTTGAGAAGGGTTTACGGAAATATCACTCAATCGTAACGAGCAGTCTATGGAGGATTTGTCCGTATGTAATGATTATATCAGTGGACACCTTATGACTCATGGTTGAGTGTAAGTTTATATCTATATTCGCAGAGTTCGGTTTGGGTTTATGGTGGTGTAATCCCGAATTAATAGATTGAATATTATTGTTCGTCCGATTTAATAATTTTATTTAATTTATTGTAGCTATTGAATATGGGTCCATGGTCCCCGACGTGGCTCCGAATACAGCATATACGTTTTCTCGTCGTTTCTCCTCAATTATAATTAAATAGTTGGATTGGACTATTTAATTGATATGTGGATTAATTGATTAGTTGGCCTAGATAATTAAATACACGGAAAAGACATTTTTCGTGGACTCGGCCCAATATGTGTCAAAAATGCATACACCTATTTATCTAGGGTTTGGGGCACATTTTGTGAGTATTAAATAATTAGAAAGAAATTAGTTTTCTTGGATAATTATTTGATATATGATTTTCATTTATTTGTTAAGTGATAAATCTTGAAATATTAGATAATATATTTATTTATCCTAATTTGTTTGGGATATATTATATATTTATCTTTTATTTGAAATAAGGATTAATCTAATAATTATCTCTTAATTATTAAATCCTTGGAGGACAATGATTACTCTCCTATATAAAGAGAGTTCTCTCAAGCCTATTGACACAAGTAATTTTCGAGTTATTGGGTAGTATATTGGCTTAGAGATTTCGGCCATTATACTTCGGGTTCGAGTTTTAGGAAGACTTCGGGTTTTTCTAAGGTAGCATATCGAGGAGGTCCGGCGGCTTGAAACACCATCCACCTGGTGGTGCTTGGAGACACACGTTGGAAGACTTTGGCTTCTCAACTAGGCTCTCAACTAGCTCGGATTGAATTGAAGATTGTTCTTGGAGTTTATTCACCATAACCTGGTAAGCAATCTAAGCCCCTCGTAGGTTAGATCTTTTATTTTATGTATTTTGATTGTTTAGATCTAGATCTTGTACTTTCCGCTGCGTAATCGGGTCAATCTATGATTGATCTGGCGATATTACATCCTACAACTCTTACCTGGCATTCCAAGCCCGATAGAGCGTTATCGGCGACTAAGCCCGACAGAGTATTTTCGGAACCTAAGCCTGTCCACTACAATGCGCAGCGCGTAATCGGTAATTCGCTATGCGATACAAATACTGATTCGAGCCCGATAGAGCGTTATCGGCGATCAAACCCATTCGCTTCATAACATGGTATTTAAGCCCAATAGAGCATTATCGGCGAATAAGCTTGTTCGCTACAAAGAACAACACTTGTCAATAACTTGCCACGCAACATCAACACTGATTTGAGCCCGATAGCTATTATCGGCATCTTTGCCACAAACGGCAACGTCAGGGTAACTTCAGCCTTAGGAACTCTACTCTCTGCCTTGGCGGGAACGCCCAGGCACAGAGTAGGGGGCCATTGATATACCCGAACTAGAATGGGGCCCTGTTCATTGATATTGGGCCTACAATCATGGCCCAATAACAAAGATATAGGGCCTCTATCCCCTCTGTCCGCACTCATAAGCCGGATCCTACCCGTCATTCGTAAGCCAGGTCCAATCAGCCAACAGTAAGCCGGATCCTGTCGCTGGTCATATGCCGGACTCCTCCTCTGCATGTGAGTTCTACCCATATGGTCAAGCTGACATCAAGACAAGGCAAATATGAGTCCGTTGTCCGCCATTTTATCCAGACAGCTGGCCAGTCCACCTGTATTTATCTACATGACTATCTCTAATTATATCTAATTAATTGATGAATAGTAGACCGACTTAGTCTGACCGACTTAGTTATAGCCTATATATATGGGATCACAATATAATAGAAAGCATCCAAGAACTAATACAAGCAAAGCTACTCTGCCAATTTGTCGATTCACTCATATTTACTCTCATAAGCATACCTCCGACAACTTTGTTCTTGCTCACCACCATGTTATCTCCGGAGAAATCATACATATATAGCCACATATCCAAGTATAAATACTGTTACCATAAACCTGATATTCCACGCAATATCATATAGGACTAGAAGTCCCTATGGAGTCTTATACGTGAATGAACCAGGTGGTTAGAACTTAACTCGTAAATCCATATGTGGTTGTCTAAAATCTAAAACATCAATATCATTGGTAAGGAACGTTTCTAAATCGAAGCATGGGATTCTTACAACCCTTTTGAGTTATGTGTCAAGGGACAATGTGTAACTTCCCACATGGAGACCTAAGTCCATGCCCCCTTGATAGGTGCTTAATATGTCTTGGTGCATTCTCACCATGCACAGTGTCCTTTGATATTGATGTAACAAATTTATGTGTGTGTGGATGTACTATGTGATCTAGTAGAGGGTGAGAGTGATCTCAATGCAACCTATATGGTAGAGATTGTAGAATTTACTTGTTATGTAGGATATGTTATATATTGTGTGTAACCGTTTCTTCTACCCCTTACTAAGTACGTAAGTACTTACCCCTCTTCTCTCTCTTTTATTCCCACCCCAAGAAGGTGGTTGACTGGATGATGATGATTTTGGTTATGACGATGGAGTTGATAGAGTTGATGCTTGAGCTCTAAAGTTACGATGACTTGGACATTTATTTTATGCACTTTTAGTCATTCAGTTTTGAGACATAGACTTAGTACCTTTTCCAATTGGGATGGAATGAGTCGAACAACATTTATTTCGTTGTTTTATCCTTTCAGTTTTTTCGACGTAGATTTAGGGACTTGGTGATCCTTTTGATTGTCGCTTGATTTTCTTTTCCGAATAATCTTTTAGATTTAATTTATTCCGCTTTTACTCTGATTAATTGTTATGAGGCTTATGTATATATTAATTTTGGCAATATAAAAATTAATATATGCATGCCGGGCATTCTTTATGGATAAGTACTCGGTATCCGGAATGGGGCGTCACAGTTGGTATCAGAGCGAAAGTTCCTATCTTATGTCTAAGATCGTAGTCTAAGATGAATTTTTACAAGTCTCTTTAGCAGCTTAGCTGACCCTTTCTTCTTGACAAAATGGCTAAGAAAACTGCAAGGAGCATTAGTAAGTTAGTCCTTTAAGTAATCAATCCTAAAGGATGAAGTCTCTAAACCAAACCACATCACCTAGGATTAAGTGAAACCCCTCTAAGTAAGCTTTGGGATCGGAGTCTTATGCCTACACCTTTAAGTTGAGGTCCTCTTGGTTGAATATTCCTTTCACTCCCTATCGTGATCTCTCCACTTCTTTCTACACCTCAATGTCAAACCCTACACTTTGGCTTGACCTATTCCCGTAGAGAATGATGTACGACTCAACTCTACATATCCTCCACTCCCTCTTCTCACTATCGTTTGGTTTGTGTTTACCAAAATTCTTTGACCTTGCTTTGATCGAAATGGGTTCTACATGAACTCCATATACAACTCTATCTATTCCAAGTGCTTCTCACTCGTTTCAACTATTAGTGTTAAAGGTCTTCTGCTTTGGCACACAGTTTTCATCATCCTCGTGGTTGGCTTAATACAACTCAAGTGAATGCTTTTTGTTTTTGTGATTGCCTTTCCTTTAAACCCATCTTCTCTGCTCCAAAAATTCTGAAAATTTTCACCAAGATAGATCACTGTTTTATCTACAACTTCTCTTCTTACATCAACTCGATAATCATTATGGATTGTACAGAAAATTTATGCTAATTCCATACACTCTGTCCAGAAAATCTGCAGCATCACTTTCACTTCTTCTTCTGTTTTGAACTGGTTAACCACATTCAAATGATCTAAATTTTTGATATGTCACAGACAACACTTTTATCTATAACTTTACTTTTGGGATTAAGTTCAAATTCCTTTTCGTTTGATCGCAATTTGCAATTCAAATCAGTGTTTACTAATCTGGAAATTCTGACAGCTTGTGCATTCGGCAAAAATAATTGTTTTTGACCGACTTCTTATCATCCAAAAATTCTAATATTTTTTTGTCACCTAGGAAACTCCAGAATTTATATCTGTTTTCCTTTGATTGTGTGTAAAATCCTTTTGGTTTTGGCTGCACAAGTCGATAATATCAGATCCGGAATAAAATATCATTGGCAACAGCCTAAAAGGAATCCTCACCTCCTTGACTTAGGGTTTGGCTAAGAGAGTAATAAGTTATGATTGTGATGTTTTAGAAGTTTACTCGAAATTTGATCTTCTTCTAGAGTAAGTCTCTTAGTAGGATGTTTGTAAGGCTAACGTTATGATTTCTTTTGCAGTTATAAAGTGTTAGATGTAATATCGTCGGATCAATCATAGATTGACCCGATTACGCAGCGGAATGCATCAGATCTAGATCTAAACGAAAACAAAGAACATAAATTAACGATCAAACTACAAGGGGGTTTGGAATTTACCTTTTTTGGTGCTTAACTCCAAGATCAAAGTAGTATCCACGCAAATTGAGAAGCCACAGCCTTCCAACATGTGTCTCCCAGCAACACCAGGTGGATGGTGTTTCCCGCCGCCGGACCTCCTTGATATGCTACCGGAATAATCCCGAAGATTATTCCAACTCGAAACCCGAAAAAAATAGCCGAAAATTCTAAGCTACTTTTCTTCCAATATGGCGTGTTAATGTGTGTCAAAAGGCTTGGGAGAACTCTCTTTATATAGGAGAGTAATCCTTGTCCTCCAAGGATTTAATAATTAAGAGATAATTATTACATTAATCCTTTTTCCAAATAAAAGATAAATAAAATAATTATCCCAAACAAATTAGGATAAATCATATTATTATCTAATATTCCATGAATTATCATTTAACAAATAAAAGATAAATCACACATTAAATAATTATCCAAGAAAAATAATTTCTTAATAATATTTAATATTAAATATGCGCCCCACCCCTTAAAAATTAAGGTCACACGCACATTTCTATATTTGACCAATTAAGTCAAAAGGTCAACACACTAATTTGGGCCGAGTCCATGCAAACTTTATTTTCCACGTATTTAATCATCTAGTCCAACTAAACAATTAATCCACATATCAATTAAATAGCCCAATCCAACTATTTAATTATAAGCGAGGTGCAACGACGAGAAACCTATATGCTATATTAGGAGCCACGTCGGGACCATGGACCCTATTCAAGAGCTTACAATAAATCGAATAAAATTATTCATCGAGACGAGAATAATTATATCCGACCTATTAATTCGGGATTACACCACCATAAACCCAAATCAACTCTATCGAATATAGATAACTTACACTCAATTTATAAGTCGAAAGCGTCCACTGATATAATCATTACATACGGATAAATCCTCCATAGACTGTTCACTTCGATTCGGGATATTTTCGTAAACCCTTCTTTAAACATATTATCCTTATTTACCATTAACCCCCTAGTGATCAATTAGTTCATATTCAATATAATATGAACTCGGCCGATCGATCGCTTTCTAGGGTCAACAAATAAGTGGAACTATCTGCCTACTTCCCGAGAGGAAGGAATGGATTTCATATCTGTGATAACACGGACTACTCACTCATTCTAGAATAGAGCCAACGAGAAGTGTTGGACCACATAATGCCAAGTGATCCTTACTAACACATCAAACCCTACCCTAGTCTAAGCGGTTGTGCAGTGATCACCTCGAGATTGAGATTAATCCATATATGATCATCTTGTGATTCGATAAGACTTCTCGATTACGGAATTATATCGAGAACTCAAATCAAATCGGTCCAAATTTCTATATGATTATCATCATATATAAATGCCCCATTAGTACTTATTACCGACAGTCCGGATAAGATCACACACCTAAAGTGTTCTCAAGCGCATCATTAGCAAATTAATCTAGAGACCCGTGCTCAGATTAATAAACGCTACGGACTAAGTTAATTTTAAGTATATTTCACAAACTCAATCCTCGTGTGTATAGCCATACACTGAGTTATGTGATTACATAATCAATATACTTAGGGTTTTCTATAGTGTATTAATATTAGCAATAAATGTGAATAAATAAGATGAAACAAATTCTGTCATTTATTTAAATAAAACAATTACAAATTGTCTTTCGGGCATAAAACCTAACATAAACAAGCACAACGACGTTACCTTCCAGTATGCCATGTTTGAAGTTCAAAACCTTTTATGCCTTTTCTAGTAAATTACTTCCATTCGATTCCTCACTTGAGGTATTTGAGTTCAATAACTTCTCGCCATCTTCTGTCACGAATTATCTTAGAAACATATCTCCTTAAGCCTTCCTTTATGAACAAGTTCACTCCTTCTTATTTTCAAAATCAAAGAAACAAGTTCTCTCAAATGTTGCATTGATTGCACTTTCATTCCTCTTTTCAAATCCAAAATTGATTAAATCTCCTAATGACAAAACATTCTTCTTACTTGTGTTCATTCTCATCTTCCCTCCTAAGGGTAGTGTTGATATTGTAAGCTTTTCATCTAATGTTGCCTGCTCTTTCAAGGTATGCATCTCACCATCTTGCCAGTAAGGTCTTTAAAGCCTACTATGATGTACATTTTCAATTACTTACCCTCAACCTTTTGGCAATCTATGCTAAACCAGTTCAAGCAGAAGGTAGTCTTTGCCAAGATGCCTTCCGAACCTATCTTGTCAATCAACATATGGACTCCATAGTCTTATTGATTTCAATTCAGATTAAGGCACCTTGCGCCTTTTCAACTTTAAATCTCTTTCAGGCCATTTAGAGCCATGAACCACCGGACACACCTTTTGCCGTTCCCTCTTATGTCTTTGTGGTTCTATAACAATTTTGTTAAACCAGTTGATATGTTTGTTCTGCTTTAACCTTTTCATTCCCTCATAAGGAATAACCTTAAGCATTTATTCTTTGGCATTGTACTACACCTCTCGAGTAGTGCAACCTTGAACCCTTGAATTGGACCGTCAATGATTTTTTTACACCTCTTTTGGAAGTTTGAATTAATTCTACGAAATCAAACTTTATCCGACATTTCTTAAGTGTCTTTCATCGTTCACACAAAAACTTGGTTATCGCATACTCTTATTTTCAATACTTTTGATTTTTCTTTACATTACCTTGAGAAAGTTTCTATCTCATTTCAATCTTGAGATAACCTCTCTTTGACTTGCGCAAGCTTGGACACTTTTTGACAAGTTTTTATTTCATTCTAAGACCTTTTTGGAATGCTCATTTTGGCACCTTAACATCTTCATGTTGAGATTCTTGCTCTCTTCTTGATTTCTCGGTTGTCCATTCTTTCAGGTGCTCGACCTTGCACTTTTGCCTTGTTTTTCTGTTGTGGAATGATTCCTCTACGACATTCATGCGAACTGAGGACCTTCCTAGTTCACCAACAACCATTTTGTTTATCAAATCGTTAACGACTAAGGTCACTTGCCAGACATTCTCAAGTCCAATATTCTTTTCCCCCTTATATTAGATGTTCACAAGTCCATCATGTGATGTTTCCCTTAACGTTCCCACCTTCTAAGGGCTTATGTAAGAGCTCATTATCTCCCTTTCAAGTGGCCCGAGTTCTTTTCTAAACCACCGTATCTTGCATGATTCAACTTACGTAAAAGAATTTCATCTGCAAGATAATCCTTTTGATTCTTCTTTGGTGGATATCTTTTATACTATGACATCACGCTCATCCTTCAATCTTGAACCGACTTCAAACTTCCCTCAACCTGGAATCACCATGTTTTGTTTGTAACCCCTATAACCTCTCTTGTTTTGAGAACTCATTACTTCTTCTTCGGTTTACCAAGTTGACTTACCACCCTGGTGCTCAACTTGACACTTCTCAACTTTTTCGGCTTTCCAAGAAAACCTTTACCAAAGAAAAATCTAACCGGTAATGGTTAAATCTAAACCAAATTTTTTTTTAAAACTCAAACATTTATCTCTCCTTGCGTTGTTGTACCGCTTTTCAGCTTTTGTTGTTTTCCACATCGGTTCCGTCCTCAGAACTTTTCCCAGATATTTTATATCTTCATGTTTTTTTCCAGCATGAGTTCCCTTGGTATAATCGAAACGTCTAAAGGTCTCCGTCTCGGAGACCATTTCCTGCAACACTTCTTACAGAAGTGTTGTGTTTTCTTTAACCTCACCACAAGCATTGGATCAGACTGATAGAGAGAAAGTATAGAATATACGTGTTTCTCCCTTCCCGATAAATCTCAAAAGCTGGAATCCTTGCAGTTTTACAGCAAGCTTGTGCCGCAATGAGGGAAGTCAAGATAGAAAAGAAGTCGATATTACCAAGAGTTGCAGACCAGTTGGAAGTTTAAACAACTCTAATTCAGTCAGCAAACGGAAGTAAAGTGTGTTGTGCCGTTGATTGCAAGATGCGAGGCAGTTGATGAGATCGTGAAGGAACAAGACGAAGGTCTAGTTGTTTCCGTTTACAAGTGAGTGGCCGGAACCAAACCAGCCAGTGGTCGCGAGTTAGATGAAGATGGAAACCATTGGCATCAAAACCGGCTTTGTGCTCCGAACATGGAAGATCTGAGGAAGAAAGTGAAGGATGTAGCCCACAAGATAGCATTGGAGGCCTTTTATGAAGATATAGATAGCAGATTTTCTTACAACCAAATTTACAACGCCAGCACCCAGATGTCACCATTTGAAGCTCTACATAGAAGAAAGTGTGGAACGTCAGCTTTCTGGGATGAAGTGGAACAAGGATAGATTACATGACCACCATTGATAGAGCAAGCCAACGAGAAGATTGAAGTGGACCATCGCAACCTCGAGATGGCTCAAGAGAGGTAGAAGAGTTGGGAAGATGGAAGAAGAAGACTGATAGAGTTTGAAGTTGAAGATAAAGTGTATCCAAAGACGTCCTCAATTAAAGGAGTAAGACGGCTTAGGCCGACATGCAACTAAGCCCCAGTTATGTAGGCCATACGTGGTATTGGCTAAAGTTGGACTTTTAGCTTATCCGTTTGGAGTACCAGAATCTCTTTTCACGAGTACAGAACGTCATTCATGTGTTAATGATAAGGGAATGCTTAACCGATATTGATGTGGAAGCAAGCATTGACCTTGAAATGGTTGAAGAGATCTTGACATACGCAAAAGAATCATGTGCACTTTAGAACAGAAGATGAAGAAATTTAAAAAGGAAGGCGTATAGCTAGTCTTGGTTCAATGAAGCAGTCATACACCGGCAAGGACTACATGAGAGTAAGAAGACGAGATGTTTTGCGAAGTTCTAGAGTTCAAATACCTCCTAGTTATGTCCAGTTTCGAGGACGAAACTTGTTTCAAGGAGGGAGGGAATAACACCCCGAATTTTCAGAAAGGGTAAAATAGTAATTGGGTGTATTAAATACGATCTGATTATTATTTATTCTACTTATTTAGTTAAAAAGAATTTAATTAAAAGTTTTGAAAATTAATTATATGGAATAAAGGGATTAATTATTAAATAGATTTTAATAATTAGTATTTAAGGAAGTAATTTCCTTAATTCCCTTATATAATTCACGGAAAACTTCTGAAAAACAGAGAAGAGGACGGCGCAGAGAAAAAGGGAGAGGAGGAAGGGAATCTTCAATCGCATGGCTAATCCGTCAGGAATTTGGGCAGACCACAGAAGCCGGAAATCATCGTCTCATCAAGACGAACGTTTCCACACTAACTATTCTCAGTTCAGTAAGTTTTCATTTTAGCCCTAAAATCAGAATCTTTGATCGTTTTGAGGAAAAATCTGAGCTTTGATAGAATAAAGAGTTGTTTTAATCGTAGAATATCGTTTAATTATTGTAGTTTGATCGTAGGAGTTGTGAATCGAAGATTCAAGTTGATTGCTTTCAAATTCGTTTTTAGAATCTTTTTTATTCGCAATTAAGGTAAGGGGGTGTTATTTAATCGGTGTTTTTATTGTTTAATAATTGTTAATTGGTACAAAAAAAATTGTAGATGCATCGAATGGATATTTATGTTGGGTATAAATGCAATTTGTGTTTTGGAAATATAAATATATAATTGTTCAAACTTAGGAGTTTAGTAGCCTAAGTTCAATGTGCCCCGTAAATGTATTAATGAATTAATATGTTAAGATAAAACTTTTGACAAACCTTTATTCTGAATTTTAGTTAGTCGTCGAAATAAACGAATATTATGTTTATTACAGGATTCAGTTCTCAAAAGCTTTTGATAGGCAAATGGAAGAGTAATTGTAGTACATAATATTAAATGTTATGCTACTGTTATATGTTCAAAACTCATGTTGAATAATTTACTTTAATTGTTATTTTGGGACGATGGAATGAACTCAACTTCATGTTTTGGATCTTTTATATGAATCCCATAACTGGGCTTTGTTTTATGTGGGAAAAGTTGATTGTTTTTATGAGTATTAAATGATACAACGTGGTTTGTATGTTATTTTAGAATATTCTATGTTATTTTTACAATGCCTAACATCAATTTCTGGTAGCCTTGATATCAAATCGCACCACAATTGAGACCCTCTCTAGGGAGAAGGTGGGAGCACCGGAAGGGTTTGTTTAGGCCTTGTGGGACATTGACTTAGTAGTCAATATACCTTTTACAACGTGCTAGGTAGTGTAAGTAGATGTATAGTGTTGGAAAATTGATGGTTAAAATGGAATATTTTAAATGATATGTCATATTGGGCCTATTGGGCTTAAGTGTGTGAATGGAAAGTGTTATGGAAAGGAAAAATGGGAAGAAGCTATTTCTCCCACATTGGTTGGAAGAAGGGAAAAGAGTCAATATTTATATGATGTTGTTTTAGTGTAGTTGGAATAAGAAACCAACATTATACACAATCTCACAGCACAGCAGAGGGTGCAAATCCAATCCGATTTCACCTTGGTTTACCCTTGGGCTTGTGCATGCCCGCGTGTCCTGCGTACACGATAAGGCTTGGTTTTGCAAATAAAATCTTTATTTTATTTTTGCAATACTGAATGCTATTTTTGCAATACTGAATGCTCTTGAATGATGCTGCTGAGACTGTTCCTATCCAACATAAAGGCGTGAATAAAAACTGAGGCTTTTGGCTTTTCCAGTTCTAACATAATGCTGATACTAATGACAATCAATTCGAGCTGAGGTTGTTCATTCCATATTCTATCAGTTTTTGCTACTCTCCTCTACTAGAGCCTATATATAATGCAGCTTTTCTTCATCAGCTAATAGACAATTCTAATAACCTGGAAATCTGTTTCTTCTACCCTTTCTTATGAAACTAGAGAGTTCAAGCAACAAAGTTCTTAAGCAGCTGAAAGCGTGGTGCATCTTGTCGCTGCTAACCGTTCTATCCTGGGATACTAACGTTAACTCCAAGCACTCGAAGGTGAGGGGACGAATTAGTCTTAAGGAAACTGTGTTCATCACAGGGCTCGGTTCACTTTATCTTCTGAATTCGTTTTCATTTTGCAATTGTAATTTGATTAAGTTATGTTTTCATTTTTATTGTAATTGTATTCTAGTCAATGAAATCAGATTGTGCCCCAATATTGTGCAACAATCTTAAGACTAATTCATGTTTCTGTATCGGTGAGCCGAGGACAGAATAATTCTGGTTCATTGACAGAATTGAAAACGAACAGTAAACTGTTGTTTACGAATCGAAGGCTCGTTTTCTGTTTCAAAACAGAGTTATAAACGGAGCAGAATTTTCGTGGAGTGATCGTCTAAGATACTCATGAATATTTTGAGTAATCATACGGGAATTCTCAAACGGTTTGTTCAATAATCAGTATAGTTCGATTCGAGATCATTCTATTTAATAAAAACACAAGTTCGAGATTGTTTTATTTAATAGAAACAGATTCGAGATCGTTCTATTTAATAAAAACACAAGTTCGAGATTGTTTTCAGTAGAAACAATTTTGAGATTGTTTTAATTAGTATAGTTCGTTCACGAACGTTCTATACAGTATTGAAAGGAATTTAATCCTTATGTGTTAAATTTCAGAAATGGCAACCAGTGAAGGACAAGGGCTGATGATCAGACTCAAGCTTTGGTCCAGCATGTGCCGAATCGAGTTGTTGCTCCTCTGAATCAGCATGAGAGGCTTGAAAAATTCAATGGGCTGAATTTTAAGAGATGGCAACAAAAGATGATGTTTTATCTCACAACATTGCGTCTGGCAAAGTTCCTAACTGAGGATCCACCAACAACAGAAGGGGAGCCAGATCAAGATTTTATGTTTGCCATTGATGAATGGAAACAATCTGATTATCTTTGTAGACATTATATAATGAATTGTTTAGTTGACTCATTGTATGATGTATATTGTGAGAAAAAGAATGGAAAAGAATTGTGGGATGCATTAGATAAGAAATATAGAACTGAAGATGCAGGTACAAAGAAATTTGTAGTTGGCAGGTTCTTGGAATACAAGATGGTGGATTCTAGACCACTCATGGAACAGGTGGAAGAATTTAGTTGATTCTTCATGAAATTCAAGCTGAAAAAATTGAGCTTAGTGAGACTTTTCAAGTCGCATGTGTAATTGAAAAATTACCTAACGGTTGGAAAGATTTCAAGAATTACCTTAAGCATAAGCGAAAGGAAATGAGCATGGAAGATCTTGTTGTTAGGCTTCGTATTGAAGATGACAATAAGAAGTCTGATAAAAGAGGAAAAAATTCTAATAATTTTCCAAGAGCTAATATGGTGGAACATGGCCAAAGCTCGAAGAAGAAGAAAAAATTTGTGAAAGGGTCTAAGTTGGGACCAAAAGCTAAATTGGGACCGAAAGGTGGCATATCAAAACCTAAGTTCCAAGGGAAATGTTTTAATTGTGACAAGATTGGTCACAAATTTGTTGATCGCAAGTCACCAAAGAAGAAGGTTCAAAGCAAATATTGTTCAAGGCATGGAAGATATTGATCTTTGTGCTGTTGTGTCAGAGGTGAACATGGTGGATTCAAATCCAAGAGAATGGTGGGTAGACACGAGAGCTACAAAGCATGTGTGCTCCAACAGGGATGTGTTTACTAAGTTCGAGCCAGCTCAAGAGAATGAGACTTTATTCATGGAAAACTTGGCTACTTCTGCTATAGCTGGAAAAGGTGAAGTAATTCTCAAGATGACTTCTGGCAAGCATCTGACTCTGAAGAATGTGCTATATGTCCCAGATATGCGTAAGACTCTAGTGTCTGGAGTGCTATTGAATAAAAATGGCTTCCGTCTTGTTTTAGAGTCCGACAAGTTTACTTTGACTAAGAGTGGTATGTATGTCGGTAAGGGGTATGCGTGTAATGGCATGGTGAAGCTGAATGTAATGGCTATTAAGCCAAACAATATTAATAATAATATTTCCGGTTCTGCTTACTTGGTTGAGTCTCCTTCCTTATGGCATGGTAGACCAGGACATGTTAATTACGATTCCCTGCGTAGATTAATAAATCTAAAACATATCCCCAAATTCGATATTGATAAGGAACATAAGTGTGAAACTTGTGTTGAAGCAAAATTAACAAGAGCGTCTTTTCAAAATGTTGAAAGAAATACGCAACCACTTGACTTGATACATAGCGACGTGTGTGATCTTAAAGTTGTCCAATCGAGAGGTGGAAATAATTATTTTATTACCTTTATCGATGACAGCACTAAGTATTGCTATGTATACTTGTTAAAAGGGAAATATGAAGCGATAGATAAATTTATTCTATTCACAAAAGAAGTTGAAAATCAACATGGGAAAAAGATCAAAACACTCCGAAGTGATAGAGGTGGTGAATACTTGGCACCACTCAAAGTGACTTTTGTCTTTGGACATGGGATTATACATGAAATAACAAAGACACTTGGTCTCCACAAATCAAGCGGAGTGGTCGAGAGGAAAAATCGAACATTGAAAGAAATGATGAATTCAATGTTGTTAAGTTCAGGAGTGTCACAAAACTTGTGGGGGAAGCTATCCTATCTAGCAATTATCTTTTGAATAAGATACCCCGAAAGAAACAAGAGAAAACTCCTTATGAACTATGGAAGGGTAAACCTCCATCTTACAAATACTTGCGAGTGTTGGGGTGCCCTGCAAAAGTGCTTGTACCTACACCCAAAGTAGTAAAGATAGGATCAAAAACTGTTGATTGTATATTCATTGGATATGCACACAATAGTAGTGCTTATCGGTTTCTTGTGTATAAATCAGATAATCCTGAAATACACAAAAATACGATAATGGAATCAAGAAATGCATCATTCTTTGAGAATGTATTCCCGGCTAAAACAAATGAATCTAGTTCATTAAAGCGTGTTCATGTTCAGGATCACCCTTCTGAACAAGTGAATGAGGAAGAGCCAACTGAGGTTGAGCCAAGAAGAAGTAAAAGGTCGAGGACTAAAAAATCTTTTGGTAAAGATTTTATCACATATATGTTAGAAACAGATCCTCAAAATTTTAAGGAAGCTACCACTTCTTCTGAAGGTCCAATGTGGAAAGAAGCAATAAATAGTGAAATAAATTCTATATTGCAAAATCATACATGGGAGTTAGTTGATCTACCTCCAGGATGTAAACCACTAAGATCAAAATGGATCTTTAAAAGGAAAATGAAACCCGATGGATCTATTAATAAATATAAGGCCAATAAAAGGTTACAGTCATAAAGAAGGTCTTGACTATTTTGATACATATTCTCCAGTAACGAGAATAACATCCATTAGGATGGTACTTGCTATAGCCGCTTTGCGTAATTTACAAGTACACCAGATGGATGTAAAAACAGCTTTCTTAAATGGAGATTTAGATGAAAAAATCTACATGGAACAACCTGAGGGTTTTTCTAGCCCAGGACAAGATAAGAAAGTGTGTAAATTAGTTAAGTCTTTCTATGGATTAAAACAAGCACCAAAACAATGGCATGAGAAAATTGATCATGTTATGCTTGAAAAGGGTTTCAAAAACAATGAATGTGATAAATGCATTTACATGAAAGAAACAAAAGATGGCTATGTCATTTTGTGTCTTTACGTTGATGACATGCTTATTATTGGAAGCAATGATAAGATGATCAAATCTACCAAAGATATGTTAAACGCCAGATTTGAAATGAAAGATATGGGTTTAGCAGAGATAATACTGGGAATTAGAATTACAAGAAATTCTAATGGTCTCATTTTGAGTCATTCTAATTATATTGATAAAATCCTGGAAAAATTCAATAAAGATGATTCAAATGAAGCCAGAACTCCGATAGATCAGAGTCAGCCTTTGTTAAAGAATAAAGGTGAAAGTGTGTCTCAATTAGAGTACGCAAGGATTATTGGAAGTCTAATGTACTTAATGGGTTGTACTAGACCGGATATCGCTTATGCTGTTGGCAAGCTAAGCAGATATACTAGTAATCCGAGTAATGATCATTGGAAAGCTATAGTGAGGTTACTGAGATATTTAAGATATACTCGTAAGTATGGCCTTCACTATACAAGATAACCTCATTGTTATAGAAGGATATCTTGATGCAAATTGGATATCAGATTCAAAGGATTCAAAATCCACAAGTGGTTTTGTATTCACATTAGGAGGTGGAGCTGTGTCTTGGAAATCGTCTAAACAAACTGTGATAACCAAATCCACAATGGAATCTGAGTTTGTAGCTTTAGATAAATGTGGAGAAGAGGCAGAATGGTTGCATCAATTCCTAGAGGATGTTCCTCAATGGTCAAAACCTGTGCCAGGAATATGTATTCATCAGTAATGATCAATCTGCGATTGGACGAGCACTGAAACAAAATGTATAATGGTAAGTCAAGGCATATACGCCGAAGACATAACTCCATTAGACAACTACTTTCTCTCGGGATACGATTACCTTAGACTATGTTAAGTCGAGGATAATCTTGCGGATCCGCTAACCAAAGGGTTAAATAGAGAAGTAGTTGCAAAGTCAACAAGAGGAATGGGACTAAAGCCCATGGAATAAACTTTTGTGAAGGAAAACCTGCCTTGTAGATTGGAGATCCCAAGATCTTGGTTCAAAGGGACAACCTAATCGCAAAAGTAGAGATCATCGTGAAGTTACCTCCATCTCATTCCTAAGATGAAAAACAATGAGAACGAGGATAAGCTTACCAGTAAAGCTTTTAATGATTTGTGTAAGAAGAATAATTCAAGAAATTCTGAATTACAGAATCACCTATGTGAGAGAGAAGATGGGCCGCTTCAAATGGAATTGTATAGGGCGCAATTCTTAGAAACTCTTGCAGAACCAGGCAGATGTCCACGGCCAAAATAGACATAACCGCAAGAACTAAATGTTGCTAGGTAGATGCATTGTGTTAAATATGTCATCATTTACATCAACAGCAGAATAGTTCAAGGACATCGCATCTACTAATTAGCTAGTAAAGTAAACATATATTATCAAGGGAAGGTTCAAAGGGTCACACCTACCTATCCTACGCATTCATCTACCGCTGAACTCTCTATGTCATTCTTAGAGCCTTTGCTAGGGTTTTACACAATTTCCATTCATGTGGGGGATTGTTGGAAAATGGATGGTTAAAATGGAATATTTTAAATGATATGTCATATTGGGCCTATTGGGCTTAAGTGTGTGAATGGAAAGTGTTATGGAAAAGAAAAATGGGAAGAAGCTATTTCTCCCACATTGGTTGGAAGAAGGGAAAAGATTCAATATTTATATGATGTTGTTTTAGTGTAGTTGGAATAAGAAACCAACATTATACACAATCTCAACACAGCGAGGGGTGCAAATCAATCCGGTTTCACCTTGGTTTACCACTTGGGCTTGTGCATGCCTGCCAGCGTGTCCTGCGTACATGAATGCAGCTCGATTCGAAGGGCTCATGATAAGGCTCGGTTTTGCAAATAAAATCTTTATTTTATTTTTGCAATCATGAATGCTCTTGAATGATCTTCACGAGACTGCCTCTATCCAACATAAAAGCCGAGGCTTTTGGCTTTTCCATTCTAACATAATGCGATACTAATGACAATCAATTCGAAATGAAATTTGTTTCATTCCATATTCCATCAGTTTTTGCTACTCTCCTCTACTAGAGCCTATATATAATGCAGCTTTTCTTCATCAGCTAACAGACAATTCTGATAACCTGGAAATCTGTTTCTTCTACCCTTTCTTATGAAACTAGAGAGTTCAAGCAACAAAGTTCTTAAGCAGCTGAAAGCGTGGTGCATCTTGTCGCTGCTAACCGTTCTATCCTGGGAGACTAACGTTAACTCCAAGCACTCGAAGGTGAGGGGACGAATTAGTCTTAAGGAAACTGTGTTCAAAATAGGGCTCGGTTCACTTTATCTTCTGAATTCGTTTTCATTTTGCAATTGTAATTCGATTAAGTTATGTTTTCATTTTTATTGTAAGTGTATTCTATTCAATGAAATCAGATTGTGCCCCAATATTGTGCAACATATAGGACTATAAGTCCCTAAGGAGCCTTATACGTGAATGAACCAGGTGGTTAGAACTTAACTCGTAAATACATATGTGGTTGTCTAAAAGCTAAAACGTCAATATCATTGGTAAGACACGTTTCTAAATCGATGCATGGGATTCTTACAACCCTTTTGAGTTATGTGTCAAAGGACAACGTGTAACTTCCCACATGGAGACCTAAGTCCATGCCCCCTTGAGAGATGGTTAATATGTCTCGGTGCATTCTCACCATGCACAGTGTCCTTTGATATTGATGTAACAAATTTATGTGCGTTAGGATGTACTATATGATCTAGCAGAGGGTGAGAGTGATCTTAATGCAACCTATGTGGTAGAGATTGTAGAATTTACTTGTTATGTATGATATGTTATATATTGTGTGTAACCGTTTCTTCTACCCCTTACTAAGTACGTAAGTACTTACCCCTCTTCTCTCTCTTTTGTTCCCACTCCGAGAAGGTGGTTGACAGGATGATGATGATTTTTGTTATGACAATGGAGTTGATAGAGTTGACGCTTGAGCTCTAAAGTTACGATGACTTGGACATTTATCTTATGTACTTTTAGTCATTCAGTTTTGAGACAGACTTAGTACCTTTTCCGTTTCATTTGGGATGTAATGAGTTGAACAACATTTATTTCGTTGTTTTGTCGTTTCAGTTTTTTTCGAGGTAGATTTTGGGACTTGGTGATCCTTGTGATTGTCGTTTGACTATCTTTTCCGAGTAATCTTTTAGATTAAATTTATTCCACTTTTACTCTGATTAATTGTTACGAGGCTTATGTATATATTAATTTTGGCAATATAAAAATTATATATGCATGCCGGGCATTCTTTACAGATAAGTACTCGGTATCCGGAATGGGGCGTCACAGCCGTGATCTTCCGGAATGTATCTCCAAGCGACGACTGGTGGACTTCGATCCTCTTAGTAAAACCTCCTCGAATATGCCTAAGAAAAACCCTAGTTTTTCTTCTTCCAATGGCTAAGACAAGAAAATAAAATTTCTCTATTTTTCCAAAAAAAAAGACTGCGCCCCTTTTTTTTCAATATGGCGTTGGATTTTCTAGGTCTATTTTGTGTTGGGAGAAACTTTCTTTTTAATAGGAAAATAACTAATAATTTGAGAGTTTATTGTTTACACACAAATTTATCTTTCCCTTTTAGAAAAATAAAAATCTTTATCCAATAGGAAAACAAATTTCCTATTCATCCAATAAGAAACTAATTTCTTATTTATAATTATTTAATAAATAAATAATTACATTATCCACATTATAATTAATTAGGGAAATTGTTTTTTCCCAAAACCAAATAAAGTG